>JAEQBH010005926.1:0-244954 GCA_016808115.1 Tetrastigma voinierianum | reverse complement strand
GAAAGCCGATTGTGGCTCTTTGGTATTGATTTTGTATAACATGCATTAGAATTGTAAATTTTAATATATAAGGAATTAAGAGTAATGTAAAACCCTTGAACCATGTAATATATTCGTTGGGATATATTTGTGGAGACATGTAGCCCAAGGCCAATTATTTTACTCGCATGTGGACCCCAGGTGGTCATTGTAAACCGTTTAGACAAAGATATTTGGGCAGAGCTCCCCAGACACAAAGGAGACTCACCCGATTTTTCATGAGTGGTATTGCCATCTCGACATCCACGATTATTCCCGTTGTGCTGACGGGTCATTAACTGACCCCGGTTTCAGCCGCGCCCAGCCATCGCTGCTAAGGTGTGATTACCCAAGAGCTCGGTGGGTGTAAAGCTTAGGTATATGAATACCTAGGGCTTGAGGGACTTGGGCTTAGGCCATGGTCATGAGGTGTAGGGATATCACAGCTTGGTATGGCTCGATGTTAGAGTTTAGGTATGTGATTACCTAGGAAGTCACGGGACAGGAGTAGAACACTGCATGCATGGTGTTTTATGTGTGAATGGTGTGCATAACATGAGTTGTTGTGTATGAATTGTGATTGAAATTGTATGCTTGGTGAATAGCATAGGAAAGATGTTGAACACTAGGGTTGAGAAAATGTAAACCTTAGGTGTTCGAGAATTTTTGGGGCAAATGAACTGTAATTAAATGGAAAAAATATATATGCGTAGAGGAGAATTTTTTTTTCTAAGGTTTTACAATGTGTAAAATTGGAAAAAAAAAATAATAAAATAAATTTTTATAAATTTATTTGTTCTATTGGAAAATGAAAAAAAAAATATTTTTTTTGGGCCTTCCAATAGGTGAAACAAAATGAAGAAGAAATATGATGAAAAAAAAAAAGGCAAGAGATATTGCTGGGTTATCAACATTTTTCACAGATCGAAAGTTACGATACAACAATTTGTATCGCAGGACACAGGCCGAGGCTGCACTGTGCAAAGAAGGGGGCCACGCACACGCCGGGCTGGTGCTAAGAGGGCCTGTGATACGATCACACAAAGATGGCCAATGACACAGCTATAATACGTCAGCCCGCAGGGGGTGCGAGGTAGCACGCGCGCATGGCTTCCAGCTGTGGAGATTGTCGTGGATACAAAAGTTTGCATCGTGGCCGAGGGGGCGACTTCGGTTGCGATAGCGCAGCAAGGGGCAGCGATACAAAGGCGCAAAACGGCTCGCAACACGGGCGCGACCAGCTCGCGACGCGGCGCCAGAGCGACACGCAAGCAGGCATGGCCGCGACACGGCCACTCGCGGCGCCATAATACGCCCCGCCACACAGTCGACAAAGCGCCAGCGCGCTACGCCCGGCGTCAGAAACCATGCAAGGTGCACGCTAGCCGTGGTCCGCTGTGTGCACCCTATGCACCCAACCCAGTTTTGACTCACCGTTTCAGTCATCATAGACACTGTTCATGAGCACTGTTCACAAGGTTTTCAAAAAAAAAAAAAAAAAAAAAATCAAATAAAATCAAATATTTTAAAATGAAATTTTCTAAAATAAAATTTTTGTTGCATATGATTTAATATGTGAAATTATGGTCTTGCATTACTATGAATGCATGGACATTGGTATGAAATGTTTTCTGTATGTGAATAGTGTCTCGGGGCTGTGTTTACGCCTTAGAGATAGTGCATTAGAATTTAACTTGCCATTTGACATGTGTAGATGGATAGTCGACGGCAAGGACGTAGAGGGCGTCCACGAGGTGCTAGCCAAGCACCACTAGTATTTGACCAATGATTCATGCCACAGTAGGGTGATCCGAAATTAACAAAATTTATATCCTAAATCCTATTGTCGTGAAATAAAGCTATCGCAAAGATAAGGGTTCTAGGTCAACACAGGATTGGGCTTTTCAGACAAATGATTTACAAGAAGGCCAAATGGTGAATTCAATTTGGATTTGGAATTTTGTAAAACAAAGTGTAATGGTTGGCAAACCCGAAATTTAAATAAAAAATGTAAAGAAGTCTCTTGAAGTGTCGCATCATCGATTCAGTTCAAAAGGTCACGTGGGGTTCTCTGCTTATTTCTCGCTGCTGGGGGAGGATGACCTATAGTCATTTCCTAAATCGGATCTTCAGCTAAACTAAACCCTATGAGTTTCCCCTTTTGCAAAACAGCATTTACATAGCATAAATGTTCCCCGACAGTGAATACACATCTCATAAATCTATTATATAGTGACAAATAGAGGACAACTAATGAATCTCAGTGGATCTAGCAATAAGCATCCACTGAACCCTAAAAGATTGCTAAATACTGGTCCATTAAGGTACATTTAAGAGATTTAAACTTAGATTGAGAGAAATAGAACATAAATACCCATAAATGCGTGCTTTAAAAACAGAGAACCGTGAGTTACCTCCAAACCCTAGCTAGTAGCCCTCCTCTTCAAGGAGAAAAGAGGTCTAGCCAACCATCCCAATTGATTCGTGCCACAGTAGGGTGATCCGAAATCAACAAAATTTATATCCTAAATCCTACTGCCGTAGCAAAGCTACTACAGTATAGTGGTTCTAGGTCAGAACACGTGCGACGTAGCTTTCTTCAGACAAACGATTTACAACGGCGCCAAATGGTGAATTCAATTTGGATTTTGGGATTCTGTAAAAATAGGGGGTGTAATGATTGGCAAACTCAAATTTAAATAAAATAAAATGTAAAAGAAGTCTCCTTGAAGTGTCAGGCTACTGGATTTGGGTTTAAAAGGTCACAGGGGGGTTCTTGGGTTTATTTCCTCACGTTGGGGAGGATGACCTATAGTCATTTCCCGAACCGGATCTTCATTTAGCTTTAAAAACTAAACCCTATGATTTTCCCTTTTGCAAAACAGCATTTACATAGCATAAATGTTCCCCGGCAGTGAATACACATCTCATAAATCTACCCTACAAAGGAAAAGGAGGGCACCAGACGAATCTCGCGGGATCTAGCAATAAGCATCCACTGAACCCTAAAATATTGTCAAATACTGGTCCATCAAGGTACATTTAAGAGATTTAAACCTAGATTGAGAGAAATAGAACATAAATACCCATAAATGTGTGCGTTAAAAAATAGAGAACCGTGAGTTACCTCCAAACCCTAGCTGTTCTCCTCTTCAAGGAGAAAGAGGCTCGAATAACCACCTCTGGCTGTCATCCTCAGAGTGTTTGCAGCCGAGAAAGGGAGAGAAAATGGGAGAAAAGAAGAAAAATGGGAGAACTAGAGCCCTAAATTTTATTCACGGAAAAACGTCTCTCATAACAGTGTATACAAATGGATTATTTAGCCATTAAGATAAGCAACAATACCAAAAACAACAAAAGTATTTAACTGTTACAAGGACAAAATGGGAAGAAATCAAAAGAGTAAAGAAAGCATAAATATTAAACTGTAGGGAGAGGTGAACAAAGGGTCGAGGGGTGAATAGTGTCAGAGGATGAACAAGGTCGCAAGAAAAGCATTCTTATGCTCCATTTTTTCTTTCACTTTTCTCTTCTTTCCTTCGGGATCTGATCCAACGAGATGAGTTCAACTCGGGTTCTTCATGTTTGAATTGACTCGATAATTTTGGCCTGATTATTTTGCAAAAACTACAAAATTAGCCACAAAATGCGATCAGTAGAATAGCAGGAACCTTAATGTGAAAATCGGGTTAATTACGCTGATTAGTACACAAAGAGTGCTCAAAACCTGTAATAAACAGGGTTCAAAATAGCACTTTTTGAGCACTAATCACACCCCCAACCTACACATTGCTAGTCCCTTAGCAATGATAGAAAGAAAGAAAGAGAGAGCATACGAAACAAAATCAAAATTATGTTCACAAAAAAAAAAAATTTTAAAAAGGTTGTGAATGAGTAATGCCTAACTCTAAGTAAGAATCATCAAACCCTTGCCCAATAACTATCTTGAGAGAATGAATGCCATACAAAATTGAGCATCAAAAGAGCCTCCTTCTTGGTGAATCAACTAGAGACTTCCACCAAAACCTAAGTGTTTGTTTGATCGCTTCTCGCCAATAAACCGCTAAACCCACTCTCCCCAACCAAGCTACACGCCACAACCTAGCATGCTAACCAAATCTAAATAGATCAAAGACTCCACTCTTATTCCACAACTCTTTTTGTGTTGTAGGGGTGCAATGTCGAGAATCGACCACCGTCAAAGTTAATCCAGATCTACCAATGACTCCCCAACCAATTAAGGCTAGTGGCACCAAGTCATAAGGATCTTCGACCACTAACTCTTCGTGTTTCACTCTGACTTCGAATGATTTCGAGACTCCAGCACCTACAACTTGCTAAACTTCTCCTATCCCACCCGTGTATGGCACTAAGTCGGTGGTTCAACCGCTTGGTTTAGGCACCAAGCTTAAAGACTTTCCATATACTCCCTGCTCAAGCCTGTTTCAAGGCAACCGCATAATTTTTCTTCTTCTTTCTTTTTCTTTCTTTTTCCTCTTTTCTTTCTTTTTCTTTTTGGAAGACACATTGGCCTCTTATTCATGGGGTCCTTAACCTATTATAGGTGGTCATGTAAACTAGGTAGGTTTACAATGTTTAGGAGGTAGGCGGTTTTTCAGCTTATTGAAGAAACCTGATGTGCACAGTGTGTAGTTAGCTAAAAGTGGAAGAAAAAGGGTTGAAAGCAACAAGAATTCAACTAATCATCCACTCAACTAGGCATGGAATCAATCTAACATCAATAGAATTGGACAATGTTTCAATTTTTCAAACTGCAAGTTAGGCAAAACATAAAAAAAAAAGGGTGCGATTTTTGAAAAAGTAAGCTGTATAGTATAACAACTTCACAGAAAGGAAAACCAGCAAGCCACTGAACATCACAAAATGGGCTTGCTCAAAATAGTAACAAAAACATAAATATAAAAGCCACTTCCTTCAAGCACCCCTCCCAACCAAATGTCTCTATCATCTCGCAATGGGCTTGGATTGGAAAGTTAGAGAAGGAAGTGCTACCTCCTTAATGAGATGTGCTCGTTGTTGGGTAGGATATTTCGCAAGCTTTCCATCGACACTTTATTCACTCCGTTTGGGCTTTAAATAAACAAGTTAGGAGAAGAAAAGAGAGGAAAAAAGTGACCAGTTGGAGAATTTTGAAAATTACTACTTCATTATAATTTCAAAAGTGTTCTTTCTAGCTATATTTGGATTCTACACTCTCTAGGCTTTCCAATGGTATCAAAAATACCCAAAACGGAGTTTGGATGAAAAAGTTATGATCAAAACAAAATGGGTCACAACGTGAGTAGGTTGCAAATTACAGTTGCGAAATTTCGTTAAAGGGAAATTTTTTTTTATAAAAAAATAAATAAATAAAAAAAAAAATTTTAATTTTTTGTTATTTATTATTTATTTTTATTTTTTTGAAGACCAACCAAAATATTTTTTTTATATATATAACATTTTGAGAATAAAAAAAAGCAATTTTTTTTAATATATATATATATATATATATATATATATATATATAGCATATATATATATATATATATATATATATCACAAAAGGACATAATAACAAACAGTGCACACAAAACCAAACCTGTAGCAGTGAATAGTGAATGCGAAATTTCGCATGAATAGTGCAACCTGCAAAATTTTGCAAGGTTGCGAAATTTTCTGGGTCACCTCCTACTGCAAAATTTTGGCCAAACTGCAAAAATAAACACTGAAAAAATTAAGAAAAATTACATAAAATTGAAAAATAAGCTAGAAACAAAGATTAACTACAAATTAGAGAAAATCTAGAACTAAAAATTAACTAACTCAAAGTAAAATAAAATAAAATAAATGAAAACAAAAAGTGGGGGAGACTGAGTGCTGGAACTGGTGGAGCTTAGAAATGCTGAGGTTCAGGTGCCCCAAATTTGAACCAGCACCCGAACCATCTGCTGTGCCATACGGTATGTGTAGCTGCCATTGTCTTTGATGTAGTGGCAAAGGCTTGTACAATGGCCACTAATTTCTTGAAGTTTTGCAGGCGTGCGTTGCAATGGCGGGCTTCCAAAGCAGGCCAGGTTGGTCAGGTCGCAAAGTGTGATATACACCGGGTCTGGTCAAGAGAGGGCAGTAAATTATTTTGCGTTCTTCCAACGCCCTCTCTCCACCCGCCTTTCCCACTCAACAAGGGGATGATTTCTTCTTTCTTCTCCTATGGACAAACAACAGCACAAATATATGAGGATTCAGATAACCCCTATTGTTGACACTGCTCCTCCACCATGGTGTCACTCAAGCACTCTCCTTCTGGATTTTCTCCCTCTTGATGAGCATGTTGTTGACTGGCAAGCTTTGAAATTGAACACTGCAAGTTGTCAAATTTTTGATCAATTTCACTTTGCAGGTTATCAAGTTTATGATCCATTCCACTTTGAAGCCCATCTAATTTTTGGTCCAAGGAGTTCTCCACACTATGAATTTTTTAACTTAATTGGGCATTGAATTTCTTCTGCTCTTCCACAACGTCACCCACCAGTTTGGTAAGGTTCAGTGTTGCTTTCAACCGAGAAATTAACTGCGTGGTGGCTATGGCAGGCCGTGAGGAGTTATGCGTAAAATATGGAGAAGCGTATGTTATAAGTCGGGGAACACGCGTATGTGCACTCATCCATTGGTCTCTATAGTCCCTCATGGACCTATTTGGTTTGATTTCTCTCCACAGGTCGTTGATTCTGCCATGGAATGTTTCTGTAATCCCTCATAGACATATATGCTCTAAGGTTTTTTTCCTGACTGTATTGCTCTTCATGTGGGAGTTCCATTTGATCACAATTCAAACCACTGGAACATGCAATCCCGCAAAGAGAAATAATAAAACTAAGACAAAAAAAAAAATGGGCTTTTGCAAAGAACTTTTTTTTTTTTTTTTTTACAAAGGAAATGAAACTAAAAAAAAACTAATAGTAAATTATAAAGAAATTACCTCGTAAGATTTCAGGATGAGGATCACAAGTGTTCCACAAATAATAAATGAACTTAGGCACCATCCCTAAGAATCCGCGCCACCGATTCAGGTCACGCAGGTGATCCAAATCAACACTTATATCCTAATCCTACCACAGAGCAGCTATCAAGTAGTGATAGTGGTTCTAGGGTCAAACACAGGATGAGTTTTCTTCGTACAAATGATTTACAGTGAAGGCCAAAATGGTGAATTCAATTTGGATTTTGGGATTTTGTAAAAATAAGGGGTGTAATGATTGGCAAACTGAAATTTAAATAAAATAAAATGTAAAAGAAGTCTCCTTGAAGTGTTAGGCTACTGGATTTGGGTTTAAAAGGTCACATGAGGGTTCTCGGGTTTATTTCTCAAGGCTGGGGAGGATGACCTATAGTCATTTCAACCCGATTCTTCATTTAATTTTAAAACTAAACCCTATTATTTTCCCTTTTGCAAAACAGCATTTACATAGCATAAATGTTCCTCGGCAGTGAATACACATCTCATAAATCTACCCTACAATGACAAATAGAGGGCAACTAATGAATCTCAGTGGATCTAGCAATAAGCATCCATCGAACCCTAAAAGATTGCCAAATACTGGTCCATCAAGGTACATTTAAGAGATTTAAACCTAGATTGAGAGAAATAGAACATAAATACCCATAAATGCGTGCGTTAAAAACAGAGAACCGTGAGTTACCTCAAAACCCTAGCCAGCAGCCCACCCTCTTCAAGGAGAAAAGAGGTATAACCAACCATCATCTGGGTTGTCATCCTCAGAGGAGTGTTTGGTAGCCGAGAAAGGGAGAGAAAATGGGAGAAAAGAAGAAAAAAGGGAGAACTGAAGCCTTAAATTTTATTCACGGAAAAACGTCTCTCATAACAGTGTATACAAATGGCTTATATAGCCACCAAGACAAGCAAAAATACCAAAAACAACAAAAGTATTTAACTATTACAAGGATAAAATAGGAAGAAATCAAAAGAGTGCAACAAAAAGTTCACAGCGTCAAATTGCAGGAGATGTGAACAAGGATCGGAGGGTGAATAGTGCCGCAGGATGAACGCTGCAAGAAGAAAAAGCATTCTCATAGTTGCTCCATTTTTCTTCACTTTTTGCTTTTCTTTCCTTCTGGGATCTGATCTACAACGATGAGTTCAACTCGGGTTCTTCGTGTTTGAATTGACTCGATAATTTTGGCTTGATTATTTTGCAAAAACTATAAAATTAGCCACAAAATGCAATCAGTAGAATAGCAGGGACCTTAATGTGAAAATCGGGTTAATTACGCTGATTAGTACACTAAGAGTGCTCAAAACCTGTAATAAACAGGGTTCAAAATAGCACTTGTTGAGCACTAATCAACCGCCAGGCTCCTTTGTCGAGGCTATGTGGATCGCTACTCGCTGCTATTGCACAGCTAGTATAGCAGGTGTAAATCAGGAGGTCCGAGGACCTCCTAGGTTTAGGGCACATCATCCTCCGACATTCACAGGGGAGGAGATCCGATATGGCGCACCATTGGTTCATGCAGGCCGAGAAGGTGTCGGGAGGCTACGAGACACTGACACGACCAGGATTAGACTAGCTGCATTCCAGCTAGAGGGCGAGGCCCAAGTGTGATAGAGTTGGGCTTAGAGGTTAAGGCCTTAGAGGAACCTTTGTATGTGAGTTCTCCCATAGGAATTAGGGCAAGGATAGGACGAGCATGCCGCGGCCATGAAGCTGTAGATCTCGGGCGATTTTATCACAAATGCGACTCGGCGGTCATGGACATGTCGAGTTTGATGTCATCCTTGGATAGATCACGACAAACTTACAGTATCGCCATCGATTGTGAGCATAGAAGGGGTTATCGCCACACGCCAGGACGGTACTGCGGTTGTATTTCAGGTGGGGACAAGATGATATTTTGCCTGCATCACAGGTAATGAGTCTGGTACAGGACAAAGCTGGCTAGCAAGCCTACTCGAGGACGAGGTGAGACCGAACTTAGATCTCCTCGAGTAGTCTCGCGAGCAAGGAGGACAAGCCTGCATGAGCTACCGAGATTGTCTCCGCAAAGGGTTGTAGACTTCTGTATCGTAGTCAGCACCCGGGTACTTCACTCATTCTACGACTCTCTATGATGGCACCATTGAAATAGAACTGAGAGTCCAAACACAGAGCTACCGGACAAGGGGTTTATTAGGCCGAGCACTTCACCATGGGGCGCTCCTGCTCGTTTAGAAGAAGAAGGACAAGACCCTTTTGACTGCATTGATTACGTAATAACGGTTACGATCAAGAATCGATACCATTATCGAGATTGATGATTTGTTTGATCACTGAGAGCACCCAGCCTACTTCCAAGATAGACTCGCATCGTTACTCATCCACCGAGGTTAGGAGACAAGATATCCCCTAAACAAATAAGTAGGACGCTGCTATGGGCACTTTGAGCATAAAGGGATGCTCCTTTAGATCACGAATGCACCAAAGAAGATTCACGGACTTACGACAAGGTATTCCAACCATATTTGGATCAGTTTGTCGTAGTCTTCATGGATGACATTTTGATCTACTCCCAATCAGAGTGGGAGCATGAGTATCACTTGAGGATCGTTTTACAGTTGTTGAGGATCATCAGCTATACGCTAAGTTCAGTAAGTGCTAGTTTTGGCTTACTAAGGTGAGGTTTTTGGGACACGTGGTGTTAGCATCAGGCGTGTCAGTTGACCCAGAGAAGGTCGAGGCCGTGATGAGTTGGGAAAGGCCGAAGTCAGTCTTCGAGATACGTAGTTTCTTGGGATTGGCTGGGTACTACAGGAGATTCATTAATGATTTCTCCCAATTAGCAGCACCTATGACGAGATTGACCCGGAAGGAGGTCAAGTTTGATTGGGATGACCGATGCGAGGAGGCATTCCAGAGCGGAAGAGGAGGCTTACTACAACTTATCTTGATAGTCCCTTATCAGGGACAGGGGTACACAAGGTACGTGGATGCCTCGAGGCCTGGGATCGATGTGTTTTGATGCAAAATCGAGGGTAGTAGCTATGGTTCCCATCAATCGGGTTAATCACGCAGCCAGCATCACCCCACACACGACACGTGAAGCTGGCGGCCGTAGTCTTCGCCTGAAGATTTGGCGCCACCATTTCATATGGCGAGGAGTTCGAGGCGCATCGTAATTACAAAGTCTCGCATATTTTCACTGAGCGAGACCTGGCGAGGCAACGCAAATGGATGGAGTTCTTAGAGGATTATGACTTCACTTTGCACACATCCTGGTAAGGTGCGCGGTGGCTGGGATGCGCCACGAAAAGTCAATGAAGAATCGATAGTATAGCTTCCCAGAATGGCGGACGCCGGTAGATCGTGGACAAGAAGGATGTTACCGCCGAGCGTGCTCGTACGCTGGGAGTTTAGTAGCTACATCGCCTCTCGTTGGAGCGTAGGAGTCCCGTGATAGAAAAGAGATAGTGTCCATCGCATCGGCATACAAATGTGACGAGGGTCGGACCTGCTCACGCAGATGGTAGTCTTTGATATAGGGACGGTAGTGGTTCCCGCTTGATCGACTTGAGAGAGGGAGATTCGTGGAGTTTCATCGCTTCCTCGAATTGCCGTGCATCCAGGTGGCACGAAGATGCACTAGGATCTTCTTCGCCAATATTATTAGAGCGGAATGAAGAGACACGTAGGGGACTTCTCAGGTGATGATGTTCCACGTGTCGCCAGACATAAGCAAACACCAAGCGCAGGCTACTTCGGGCCATCGGGAGGTGGCTGGCGGAAGTGGAGCACTTCACGAAGGACTTTGTGACCCACTTGCCAATGACACCGCAAGGACATGATGCGGTATATGATAGTAGACCCGCCACTAAGTCGGTAATATTTCTAGCCGTATGGATGACCTCACATTGGAGATTCTCAGTTGTACATTCGAGAGATAGGTCCGACTACATGAGTACCAAAGATCCATAGTGTCGGATAGAGACCCGAGGTTTACTGGCGCACTTGGAAGAGTTTCCAAAAGGCTAGTGGGCACACTACGACCATGAGCACAACTTTCCAACTACGCATCGGATGGTCACGAGAGACTATACAAAGTTAGAGGACATGTCATGAGCATGGCCCGGATCATAAGGGTAGCCGAAGAGCACTTGCCCTAGTGGAATTCGCCACAACAATAGTTATCAAAGAAGAGAGGATACACCACGCAGGCATCAGACAGGCTATGCAGATCACCGATATGTTTGGACCGAGTCAGAGCAGAGCTCCATCACCGGTCCTCGATTTGATTATTAGAGACACCTCCGAGAAGGTGAGCTTGATACGACAACGTTTTCTCACGGCTCGAGCCGGCGTAAGATCGGTGCCGATGTACAACGCCACCCTTAGAGTTCGAGGTCGAGATCACGCTTCTGGCGTGATGCCAAGCAGAGGAGGGTTAGGTTCTGGCAAGCGAGGAAGCTTATCACGAGGTCATTGGGCCCTTCGAGATACTCGAGAGGGTAGGCACCGAAGGCATCGTTGGCTTTGTCACCAAGACATGTCGTGTGTCCACGAGGTATTTCACGCCTCGATACTCTCCGAGGTACCCGCGATCCACCATGTGTAAGGGATTTGGGGAGATCAGGTTGACACCGACGGGACCTTCGAGAGGGGACCAGAGTGGCTAGTGGATAGTCGGGATCAAAGCCTTGCGACAAGACCGTGAGGCTAGTGAGGGTGTTATGGAAGCACCGTGGAGTGGAGGAGTCAACGTGGGAGCGCGAGGACACGATGCGCCACCTATCCCTTCTTGCTTAGGGACAAGGGTACGTGGTTTAGTCGCATCACTTAATGACTAGTTTACATGCATGGTATAGTGCACGTTGCATATGCATGTGATTACAGATTGCATGTAATTTTGGGATCGAAATTTTTATGAGGGGAGAACAAGACCCGAGAAAATTCCAATATTATGAAAAATGGTAAAATGGTCATTTCGGTAAAAATCCAAAATTTTTCTGGATCTCGGATGACGAAACAGACTTTACCGTTGGAATCATCTCGTAAAATCTAGCTACCACGTCGACTTCATGAATTCTCGAGACACTCTGACCACGCTGAGGCAATCGGGTGCTCCGGTGATGTAAACGGGTTTCCAGACACATGATGTGACAAAACTTCACCCCACGTGATGTACCTTATGACACATGTTGTAAGACTAGAGAGTTGATGGAAATGAATGGCCGAGATTGTGCCAAGTGTAAAAATCAAGAAAACGGACATGATGAGAATTATTGGAATTGTTAATGATAATAAGACGAAAGATGAACAGTGTTCATCTTCTTCACTTTGAGCACAAAAACGTGCAGTGGTTGGAATATGGGCAGTGAGTGAGGGTTTTTCATTTCTAGAGAGAGAGAGAGAGCTCCTTCTCTCTAGATTTTCGGTTACCCGACCGTCGGCCCTCGACGGAGCAAGAAGCAAAGTCACCCACGTGGCGAGAGCCACGCGTGACACCGATTCCGTGGAGTTCGACAACTCCAAGAGGTAGGATCTTTCCATTTCAGGATATTCTTCGCTAAGAGCCATGTTTATGGTTAGGGATATTCTGTGCTGCCGACTTAGCCGCAAATTCGATCTCAAAACCTTTGAACCAGGAGAAAACTTTGCAACAGGGTCGTGAACAAAGGCTAACCCGAGGCTTCACCGTTAATGTGAATAGTGATGTGATTTTGCATGATTTTTATGATGTTAAGTGATTCAAAATGAATTGCTTCAGGTTTTTGTTAATTAGCCCATGAGCTAATTTTGGTGTTATTGATGCAGAATTTGCATAACATGATTTATGTGATTTAATTATGTTAATATATATGCATGTGAATATATTAGCATGAATGTTTTGGGATTGGCATCGCGCATTCCATATGCATCGGGGCATTCTAGAATATTGTGAGGAGCGCATGACATGAAAATTGAGTTAAAAACGAAAATGTTTGTGAAAGGAATTTCGACAGAAGATTTTTCAAGAATCGCTTTGAGAGTTGTCAAACGCTTCATCTCTATATGATCCATGACTGCTTTGCAAATATCCAAAGCACTACCCTGAGGGTAGTCCAATGTATTTACCGAAATTCAGTAGTGATTTTTCGAGAACAAAAAGCTTTTGTTTTGAAAACTGGATATTTACTCGCATTCGGCCTAGGCATATGTGAGGGAGTCGGTAAGAACTCGGGACATGGGATTGGTCATGTAGACATTCGAGTAGGTTCATGTAATTGTTGACAATGTGATTGTTTGCCATGACATGTGCACTTAGGGTGGGAGTAACCCATGTAGGAAATTATTCTCATCGGGCTTTGCTCACCCCGGTCAGGATCACCATTTAAGGTACGTAGGAGGTAGAATGAGGACGCCGCTAGAGAGGCCACAGAGTTAAGAAAAAGCCGTGACAGGGTTGGTGGTTGATTTTGTATAACATGTATTAGAATTGTAAATTTTAATATATGTTGAATTAAGAGTACCAAAACTTTTAACCATGTAATATATTCCTGGGCTGGGATATATTTTGTGAGTATCGATGCAAAGCCTAAGGCCAATTATTTTACTCGCATGTGGACCCTGTGTGGTCATTGTAAACTGTTTGGGACAGGTTGTATTTCGGTAGAGCTCCCTGTACAAAGGAGACTCTACCCGATTTTTCATGAGTGGTATTGGGTTACCCGACATCCACGATTATTGCGCAGGTTGACGGGTTGTCAACGGGACTCCCGGTTTTAGGCCGTCACACCCCCCCTCTCTCTCATCTCCTCTCCTCTCTCCCCTTCCCTTCTTCCCCGTCTCGCCCACTCCTCCTCCCCTCCTCTCCTTCCCTTCTCGGCCCGCCTTCACTCCCTCCCTTCTTTCCTCTCTCTCCTCTCCCTTTCCCCTTTCTCCCCTCTTTCTCCCACCCTCTCCCTTCCTCCAGCCAGGCCCCTTCCTTTCCAACTAATATGTGACCGTTGGTGGAACACCCCCACCCCCTTTCAACTAATATTCTCCATTCTCCCCAATGGTCATGACCGTTTGAACATTTCCCATTTTTTTTTTCACTTTTTTCTCTATAAATACTCACACATTTTTGTTTAACATTTTTCATCAAATTAGTCTTTTAATTTCTCATTTTCTTTTCACAAGTTCACTCTAATTTTCTCACATTCTTTATCATTTCATTTTTCTTCCATTGTTCTTCACTTCTTCATATTACATTATATTATTGGTGGTGCAAAATTGCAAATCAAGCATCGGGTGAATTCCAATAATCGGATTTTAAAGAATTTCAAATCTTCGATCCTCCACTGAGTAATATTTCACCTTACATTTCTTTATTTGTTTGTTACATTTTATTTTGATTCAATTTTTTAGCATAATATTGTATTAATAATTTTAATATGGATAGTACATGTGCATCTTCTTTCTAGTCCATAGCATCATCAAACAAAAATTTAGTTTAAATATATGAAATTTTTTGATAGAATAGAAATACTTAGAAATAATAAAAGAAATAAAAGCAAATGTAAAATTTGTAGCAAACTTTAGCGGTGATTCAAATTCCAAGTAAAAGTCATCTAAAAGACATAATGAATAGTGTAAAAACTACTATAATATAGATATTAGAAATTATATAATTAGGTAAAGACGAATGTTGAAATTTAAATTTTTTCTCTTATGATGAGTCTTCGTGTCTTGAAGAAATGTTTGATTACATAATAAGAACTGAACAACCTTTTAATATGATGGAAACTCATGAATATTCAGAAACAATTCAAACATTGATTAATCCTCAATTCAAAGGTTGGTTTGGAAATACTGTTAAAAGAGGTATTATGAAAAAATTTCAAACAGAAAGAGAAAATTTTAAAAAATATTTTGCAAATTTTGAAGGAAAAATTTGTTTAACATCTGATATTTGGACATCTTTAATGCATAGAAGCTTTTTATGTATTAACAAGCCATTATATAGGATAGTGAATGGATAAAAGAACAAAAGAATAATTTCATTTAAAACACAAATACTCCACATAATGGGTAAAAATATAGCAACTTTAATAAATGATGAAATTATAGATTTAGGTATTCGTGATAAAATATTTACAATAACATTAGATAATGCTTCTAATAATGATGTAGTAATACAAAGATTAAAAAGATTTTGGCAAATAAAAGAGGATCATGCAAAATTATTTCACGTATGTTGTTGTGCACATATTTTAAATTTAATTGTAAAAGATGGATTAAAACAAGTTGATAGTACATTAGAAAAAATTAGAGACATTGCATATAATATTAATTGTTCCCAAGCAAAACATGAATTATTTTTTAATTGTTGCAAAATTACAAATATGAAAAGAAAAAATATAAGATTAGATATACCAATTAAATGGAATTCTACTGTTGGAAAAATGGGTTTGAGTACAATAAATTAGTTATCTTTGAGCTAAAATTACAATGGGTCCCACAAACTATTTTCGATGGGTCCACATGGGAATGTGTTCTCCTCCATGAGGAGATGAATATTATATATTGAGTTGGTTAAAACCATTAAGGAGTGAATTAGAAATTGCCTCCAAACATCACTCCTTGAAAATGGTAACTAGTTGTTTAAGCTAGAAAGCTTATGTCCTGGGTTAACGGATGGGAACAAGACTTTTAAAGGGTATATATACACCTACCTTGTAGTTGGGTATGGGCCCCAAGGGGCACCCCAGTTTTGTGGAAGGGGGAGGACCTAGTTCATGCTTGGTTCACCACGAGCGTTGCCGCCCCGCCCCGGGCCGGGTTCGGAGCTAGCATTTTTTTTTACGGCGTTTAGGTTACCATTGGATCGCCGCCTTCTCCACGCAGACGCTGGACAGGTCTCGTCGCCATGAACAGAACAGACATGACCCATCCCCAAACTTCATGACTGTACTGGACAGTCATGAGCAAGTCTATATATAAGCCACACAATCACTCATTC
This sequence comes from Tetrastigma voinierianum, assembly GCA_016808115.1. Lineage (NCBI taxonomy): Eukaryota > Viridiplantae > Streptophyta > Magnoliopsida > Vitales > Vitaceae > Tetrastigma > Tetrastigma voinierianum. Next base: position 228,961 of record JAEQBH010005926.1, on the reverse strand, counting down.
AAATTCATCCTCTCATATTCATTCATTCGCTTTCGAAAGACCGAAGCTTGCACGCTTTGTTCGACGTACCAAAAAAGGAAGTGCTTTCATCATTGATCATTTCATCCTGGGAGACGAATTGCCAATAACTCGAAGCACCACTGCGAGGACAATATTTGTCTTCAGAACATTGTGTCCAACATAAGACTTGATCTGCAAACAGGTTCCAACTGATTGCTTTAATTTTTATTCTGTTTTTCCTACAAACAATTCCTTATATACACACTGATATAGGTTCTGCAAACTGTTTTGATTAAACGTGTTAGTTGTTCGTCTCATATGATCTGTTCGTTCTGATATTATATGGAGCTAGTGTTTAACAGTCTTAAGACAAATATTTTTATTTTAAATATACATATCAGTTATGGAATATAGAACCACTGCATTGTATTTATTTTATTATACATATCAGTTCTGGAATATAGAACAACTGCACTGTATTTATTTTATTTTAAATTTACATATCAGTTCTGGAATATAGAACTACTGCACTGTATTTATTTATTTTAAATATACACTATAGTTCTGTGTTGATTGAATACGAGTTTTGGTTCAATTAATTTTAATATTGTTTTAGTTCTGCTATTTCTGTTTAAGTGCTCAGAATTAGTTCAATTTTTTTTTAAATTCAATATACTGTCTATTCTGGTTTATGCAAGAATTAACATCTATCGTAATCGTTTCTTCTGATATTTTTTAGTTCTATTTCTAAATCAAGAATTGCTTGTTTTTAATACTGTTATTTTTGCAAACAGAATTTGGCTAAGTCATATTTTTTAATTTTAATATACTGTTTCTGCAGATAAAATTTGGTTCAGTAGAATGACTATTGATTCTGCTCCTACTGTGGTGCCTCCTCCAACGCATGTTATGGTGCTAATGACTGTGAGTCATGGAGAGAAGCCGAAAAAGTTTAATGGGACATAATTCAAAAGGTGGCAACAAAAGATGCTGTTCTATATGACCACCTTGAATTTGGCTCGTTTCCTTCAAGAGGTTGTTGCTGTGGAAGCATGGAAGCATGCTGATTTCTTGTGTCGCAACTACCTCTTGAATGGCTTGGACAACACACTGTATAATGTGTATTGCACCTTCAATATTGCAAAAGAACTGTGGAAATCCTTGGATAAAAAGTACAAGACTGAGGATGCAGGGCTTAAGAAGTTTGTAGTGGGAAAATTCCTAGACTACAAGATGCTTTATTCCAAGCCAGTGATAAGCCAAGTTCAAGATCTACAAGTGATTCTGCATGACATACATGTAGAAGGGATGTCTCTCAGTGAATCCTTCCAAGTGGCTGCAATTATTGGAAAATTGCCACCACTATGGAAAGAATTCAAGAATTACCTAAAGCATAAGCGGAAGGAAATAAAACTTGAAGACTTGATCGTGAGGCTGAGAATAGAGGAAGACAACCGTGCATCTGAGAAGAAGGCAGGCAAGGCCATCATGGAATCCAAGGCCAATGTTGTGGAATGAGGGCAAACCTCCCACAATAACAAGAAGAGGAAGCATAATGGCAACGGTCCCAAGGAAGGTCATACGAAAAAGTTCCAAGGCAAGTGCTATGTGTGCAACAAGCAAGGGCACGTGCTAAGGACTGTCATAGTCCCAAGGAACAAGGGAATTCGAAGAAGAAACACCCTCAAGCCAATGTGACTGAAGTAGACGATGTCTCATACATGAACCTCTCAGCCGAAGTCTCCAAGGTGAACTTCATTGGTAGCAATACCAAGGAATGGTGGGTGGACAATGTGGGCTACCGTCATGTTTGTCGATAAGAAGATGTTCTCATCATACCAGAGTAGATAATGGAGAACAACTTTATGTGGGCAACCTCTTCTTCCTGCCAGCTGGCGGAAGGTAGTATCAAGATGACATCAAGTAAAGGAACTTTATCAATGATGTGTCAGACAGCGTAAATTCAAAGAATCTTGTGTCTGGATCATTGTTGAGTAAGAAGGGCTTGAAGTTGGTGTTTGTCTCAAACAACTTCATCCTCACCAAAAATGGGATGGATGTGGGGAAGAGGTACATGAGCAAATGGGCTCTTCAAAATGAATGTACTGATTGTTATACCTCCTATTAAGAATATCACTAATAAGAACACGCTTTCTCGCTTATATGCTTGAATCTCTCAAATGTGTGGCATGGTAGACTAGACATGTTAATTATGATACATTGTACGTATTAATTAATATGGAATGTTTGCCTAAATTTCAAATAGATCCAAATCATAAATGCGAGATTTGTGTGGAATCTAATCCATAAGAACTTCTTTCCAATCAATTGAAAGAAGTAGTGAACATCTAGAATTAATACATTCAGATATCTGTGATCTGAAATTTATTCAAACGAGAGGTGGTAATAAATATTTTCTTACATTAATTGATGATTGCACAAGATATTATTATGTTTACCTATTGAGTAAAGAAAGATGAGGCATTGGAGATTTTTAACATTTCAAGAATGAGGTGGGAGAACCAACTTGATAGAAAAATCAAGGTAATAGTTAGTGATAGAGGTGTAGAATATAGCTAACCTTTTGGTGATTTTTGTTCACACATGATATAATACACCAAACTATCGCACCTTATTCACCTCGAAGAAAGGGGTTGCTGAACGTAAGAACATAACTTTAAAAGAAATGATGAATGCATTACTATTAAGTTCTGGACTACCTCAAAATTTATGGGGGGAAGCAATTCTTTCCGCAAATTATATTCTCAACCGAATACCTCACAAGAAAACCAATAAAACCCCCTTGAGTTGTGGAAAGGTCGAAGACCTTCTTACAAATACTTAAAAGTATGAGGGTGTTTGGCTAAAGTGGTGGTACCTATACCTAAAAAGGTTAAAATAGGACCAAAAACAGTTGATTGTGTTTTCATTGGATATGCACATAATAGTAGTGCATATCGCTTTTCGATTCATAAATCAGAAATTATCGATATGCATGCCAATACTATTATCGTATCAAGGAATGCATCTTTCTTTGACAATGTATTTCCTTAAAACTACACAAGAGTCGAACTGGGTTAAAGAACCCATGATAATGCAATAGGCGAGTCAAGGCTAACAAGATGATGATGAACCAGACTAAACAAAAGAACTGAACGCCAAAATATTTGGTCCGCATTTTCTAACGATGTTAAGATGAGCCTCAAAGCTTTAAGGAAGCTATGTCGAACCCTCAAGCTCCATATTGAAAGAGGCTATAAACGATGAAGTAGAATCCATCTTGCAAAATCATACATGGAACTAGTGTGGATCTTCCACCAGGTTCAAAACCTCTAGGATATAAATGGATATTCAAGAAGAAAATGAAAGCAGATGGATCTATTGATAAATATAAAGCCAAATTGGTTATCAAAGGTTACAAGGAAAAAGAAGGCTTGGACTATTTTGATACCTATTCACCAGTAACAAGAATATCATCCATTCGAATGTTAATAGCTATTGCAGTTATACACAATCTTGAGATACATCAAATGGAGACAGCTTTCTTAAATGGTGACTTAGATGAAGAAATCTACATGGAACAACCCGGCGCATTGCTCCAGTCAAGAAAAGAAGTTTGTCGGCTTGTTAAATCCCTTTATGGATTAAAGCAGCACCAATGCAAAGTGATAGTGAGAAATTGACAAAGGTAATGATGACAATGGATTCAGTGGAATCAACGAGTGTGACAAATGTGTATATGCCAAGAACACTCGAACGGATTCATTATTCGTCTCTATGTCGATGATATAATCACATGGGTAGCAATAATGAAGTCATTAAAACTACCAACAAAATGTTCAACAATAAGTTTGACATGAAAGACTTAGGTGTTGCTGATGTTACACTTAGGATAAAGATCTCTAAAACATCAGATGGACTAATATTATCTCAATCACATTACATCGAGAAAATTCTCAAGAAATTTAAACAAAATGATAGCAGTCCAATGAGAACACTTGTAGATGTAAATCTAAATTTATCCAAAAATAATGGCAAATGCCTTTCACAACAAGAATATGCATAAGCAATTGGTAACATGTATGTCATGAATTGTACCCGCCCGCATAAACTCTACGTTGTCGCAAATTGAGTAGATACACAAGGCAATCCAGTCCGCACTATCGAAGGCGAATAGTTGAAGCCAGGTATTTGAAATACACTCAAACTATGAATTGCACTACCCAAATATCCGCCAGTACTTGAAGGATATTGTGACGCGAATTGGATATCTTACACCAAAGACTCAAAGTCCACAAGTGGCTATCTATTTACACTCATGGTGAGCTGTTCGAAATCTTCTAAGCAAACGTGCATTGCTGGGATCCACGATGGAATCTCGAGTTGGTTGCACTTAGATAAAGCCGGGTGAAGAAGCGTAGTGGCTTCACATTTCTTAGAAGATGTTCCAATATATACAACTCCGTGCCTACTATCCGTATTCATCGCGATAGTCAATCCATACCAAGTTAATGCACATATATATAACTTAAAGTCTTAACATATTCGTCGGGGAGACACATCAGAAGACAACTTTCTACGGTGGTATTATGACCATTGAATACATAAGGTCAAAAGAGCAACATTGCTGACCGCTAACCAAAGGTTTGACCGTAGAGCAACCACGAGGGAATGGGTTTAAAGCCTATACACTAAAGAGTCGCCAGAATGACAACCCAACCTAGCTGATTGGAGATCCCAAGATCTAGGTTAAAAGGGACAACCGAATTTTGTGTGACTCATTGAAGATCACTACGGAGAAGAAATCTCCTACTCGTTCCTATAATCAGAATAGTGATGCCTGCACCGTTGAGCAGGGTAAGCCGCGCTTTTAATGATTCTTATATCTTGTTAAAGAAAGGGTATAGCAGAATACCTTCCATAAGAAGTCACCTACGTGGAGGAGAACTCGGGCCGGTTCTATGAGAATGATAAAGGCACTCTTGGAGCACTCATGAAACCATGAATTGTTCAAAATAAAATGAACACACAACCGTGAGAACCAATCGTGTCGTGAAAGACTCAAGGTGAATGCTATTGCCCAGGTTTACACAAATGATTGAATAGTTCAAGACATCATGTTCACTCGATCAATCAAGAACCCCAATAGCATTGCAATGCGGAAGGTTCAAGGCCATAAGCTACCTCCTCTATACGTAAAAATTTCCAACCGAACTCTCTTAGTGTCGCATGTCATTTGCATTAATTTCCAATCAATTTCATTCATGTGGGGACAGAAAGAAAATGGGTTTGAGCACAATAAATTAGCTATCTTTGAGCTGTAAATTACAATGTGGGTCCCACAAACTCTTTTTCTGGTCCACATGGGGAATGTGTTCTCCATGAGGAGATAAATATTATATATCAGCCGCTTAAACCATTAAGTATGAGCCGAATTAGAATTGCTCTCCAAACATCACCCCTTGAAAATGGTAACTAAAGTGTTTAACATAAAAGTTTTGCCTTACATCGGACGGGAACAAGACTTTTAAAGGGTATATACACCTACCTTGTAGTTTGGCTCAGCCTCAAGGCACCCCCAAGCCAGGAAGGGGAGGACCTAGCTCATGCCACGCTGCCGTCGTCTCGCCCGCACAGCCAGCCCGCTTGGAGCTGAACATTTTTTGCATAAGCCGTAGCTTACCATTGGACTAGCGCCTTCTCCTGCCAGACACGATCAGAAAACCAGTTTCGCCATGAACAAACAGACATGACTCCATCCCCAAGTCATGACTGCATCAACATCTGGCGAAGGTCTATATATAAGCCACACAATCACTCATTCAAATTCATCCATTCATATTCATTCATTCATTTTGAGAGACTAAGTCTGCACAGTTCTGGTTCAACAGCAAAAAAAAAAGGAAGTGCTTTCTTACTGTTGGGAGATCATTTCATCCTGGGAGACGAATTGCCAATAACTCAAAGCACCACTGCGAGGGCAATATTTGTCTTAAGAGATCAGGTCTAACACAAGACTTGGATTTGCAAACAAAGTTCCACCAAAAAAAAAAAAAAAGGAACCGTTAGGAGATCATTTCATCATGGGAGACGAATTGCCAATAACTCGAAGGACCACTGCGAAGGCAATATTTGTCTTAAGGAGATTGTGTCCAACGCAAGACTTGATATGCAAACAGGTTTTAACTGATTGCTTAATTTTTATTTTATTTTTCCTGCAAACAATTCCTCATAGACATACTGATATAGGTTCTGCAAACTGTTTTGATTAAACGTGTTATTTGTTCTTCTCATATGATATGTTTGTTCTGCTATTATATAGAGCAAGTGAATAACATCTACTTATAAGCTTGTACAAAATGTTACAAAATATAAAAAGGTAGTACAATTATACGAAATGTCTATCTAATAATAATAGTGATGTAGATGTTGATGTATTAAATTATTATGATTGACACATTGCGGACCTTCTACGAGATCTTTTTGAAAATTTTGATACTTCAACAAATATTTTTCACATCATATATTATTAAACTTCATATCGGGTCATCATTATGCAAATAACTAGTATTTATATGAAAATTATTAAAAATTATTAATCATGAAATTTTTAATGATACAATTTTTGCAATGATAGAAAAGATTAAAAATATTAGGAGAAATAATTTTGATTTATTATATTGGTTTAATTGTGGACCCTATATTAAAATTTGATGCTCTAGATGAATGGTTGTGCTATTTACAATGAAGACCAAATAAAAATTGAAGAAATTAAAAATGAAGTAAATTGCTATTATATATTTTATATAATATTTATAAAGAAAAATATGGAAATGATATTAGTTTTGTGACGCCCCAAATTCCCGAGGTGTCTTGTTGACAATCCGTCAACCTGAGGAATACCTGTGTCTCATATTATGAGACCTATACATGAGTAAAAATGGCCACTTGGGCCCATACATCAATACTCACCAAAATACATCAACTATATTACCATAGTTCAAGAGTTGATACATCACTCTTAATACAAACATATATTAAGATTTAAAGTTTTACTACATGTTATGCATGAATACCAAAGCCACATGTCTGGGCTCTTCTCAAAGCGGCCTCACGAGCGCTCGCCCCTCCCGCACACTCCCCTCGGCATTCAAATAATAATGATCCTCGACAGGTGAGCAATGCCTAGTAGTGATAATCTCCTACATGGGTTACTCCCCACCTAACCCGCACATGTAATGGCAACCAAACACACTCAAGCAAATAAGATATCCCACTTTGAATGTCTACATGCCAAATCCCATGTCTCGAGTCTCACCGAGACCCTCACACATGCCTGAAGCTCAATGGAGAAATAGCGCTCAAAACAAAAGTTTTTGTTAAAACTTACTACCGAATTTTGCAGAAACATAGCTGGACAACCCTCCGAGGTGAATTGTTGGGTAATTCTCCGAAATACTACGGGTCCGCTCCGAGATGAACTCGCTGGACAACTCTGCTACCTTCGAAAATCTTCCTTGATATTCCTCACAACCATTTTCACTTTCTTCATTTTCGTGTCATGCACTCACAATTCCATCGCTCTAGGTTCCCTGCATATGGAATGCATTATGCAATTTCAACAATTCATGCTAATATATTTTACATGCATATATTAACAAATTAACTCACATAAATCATGTTATTTAATTTACAACAATAACATCAAAATTAGCTCATATGAGCTAATTAAAATCAAGCAATTCATTTTGAATCACCCAAACCACACAAAAATCACACAACATATCACGTGAATAGTGAAACCCTAGGCTTCCTGCGACCGCTCACTCGCCACCATAGGAGTTTCACTAATCCAAATCGTTGGAACTGAAAAACACACGGCCATTCGGCTTCAGAACATCCCTATCCATTCACATGGCTCTTAGCCAAATAATAAAGCAAGTAGGAAAAGATCCCTACCTCTTGGAGTCGGAATTCCACAAAATTGGTGTCCACGCGTAGCCCTTGTAGTGTAGATCAACTTTGCTTCTTGGCCCGAAGAGAACCGACGGTCCGAAAGCCGGGAAATCTAGAGAGAAGTCACACTTTCTCTCTTTAAAAATTGGTTCTCCTCACCGTCCGTTCCCAAAGAGAAAACGGAGAAGAAGATAGTCTTTTGTCTTATTTATTTAATCTTTCACTTAATTTCATTTTGTCCTTTAGTTTGATTTTAAAAGTTTTTTTGACACATGGCTTAATCTAAGCCATTCATTCCATCCTCTCACTAATCATGCAACATGTGTCACATAGTACATGTGTAAGAGTGCGACTTCATCACATCACATGTCTCTCACAAGCCTTAATACTGCACCCTACACCCGGTGCCTCAAAAAATGTGAAATTTCGATTGTCTCGGAATTTGACGAAATTCGACGTGGTAGCTAGATTTCGCGAGACGATTCCAACGATGAAGTCCGTTTCGTCATCCGAGATCTAGAAAAATTTCGATTTTGACCGAAATTACCATTTTACCATTTTTCAGAAAATTAGAATTTTCTCGGGTTTTACATTCTCCCCTCCTTAAAAAGAATTTCGTCCCGAAATTCTGTACAATCACAACAATTCACATGCATATGCAACATGCACTATACCATGCATGTAAACTAGTCATTTAAGTATTAAACGACTAAACCACGTACCTTCATCCCTAAACAAGAAGGGATAGGTGGCCTGCATCGTGTCCTCGCCCCACGCGACACCTTCCACCACCTGCGCTACCATACACTTCACTAGCCTCACCTGCCTTGCTTCGCAAAACTTGATCCCTGCCATTCATACGGCACACCTGGCCCTCCCTCGCAGTCCCATCCGTGTCAACCTCACCCTCCCTAATCCACTGGCTACGGTACCGGATTTGGAGTGTACCGAGCACGGAGACGGAAATACCCCATGGACACCGACATGCTAGGTGGTAAAGCCAACCGTTACGCTACAATGCTTACCCTCTCGAGTATCTCGTAGGGTCCAATGAACCTCAGCGATAGCTTCCCGCACTTACCGAACCTGACTACTCATCTCTTAGGCATCACCTTCAAGAAGACGTGATCTCCAACCTCGAACTCTAAGGGTCGACTTCGTACATCAACATAGCTCTTTTGCCGGCTCTGAGCCGTGTGAAGACGCTGTTGTGTCAAGCTTACCTTCTCGTAGTGTCTCTTAATCGCATCGTGACCAAGGGATGGAGCTCTCTCCTCCTCAAATTCAACATATCTGATCCGCATGACCCCACAATGCCTAATATGGTGCCACTGCATACCTCGTCGATAACCGTTATTGTAGGTGAATTCCACTCACGCGTGCCTTCCCAGCCTACTCTTATGATCCAGACGATGCTCCCAAAGATGTCCTCTAACACCAGATGGTCCTCTCTCGACCGACCATCCGTCTGCGGGTGGAAAGTCGATCATGGTCGTCAGGTACCTATCTTTGAAACTCTTCCAAAGTGCGTCAGAATTCGGGTCTTTATTCGATACTATAGATACCGGTACTCCATGTAACCGGACTATCTCTCGAATATACAACCGGAAGAATCTCTCCAATGTGAAGGTCATCCGCACGGCTAGAAAATGTGCCGACTTCGTAAGTCGGTCCACTATCACCCATACCGCATCATGTCCTTGCGGTGTCCATGGCAAGTGGTCACAAATCCATCGCGGACGCGCTCCCACTCACCTCAGCCACCTCCACGGTCAAGTAGCCCACGGGCTTTGCCCGCCTTAACCCGCCGACACGTGAGACATAGTCGAACAAAGTCCCCTACGTGTCTCTTCATTCCGCTCCAGTAATACTGACAACGAAGATCCTGATACATCTTCGTGCCACTTGGATGCACAACAAATCGAGAGTAGTAAAACTCCCTGAGAATCTCCTCTCTCAAATCGGTCAACTGGGGAACCACTACCCGTCCTCTATACCGAAGACTACCATTTACTGCAATGGTCCAGCCACACCGTGACACTGATCAGACCGGTCCCTAATGGACACGATCTCGAGATCCGTCCCTAAGACTCGATCACTTACTCAACGAGACTGCAGTTTACTAAACTCCCTAATGTACCCGAGCCTCGTCTGCATCAGCCCAACCGTTTCCACACCCGAAAGCATCCGTTACTCGAAGCTATACGGCCAATGCTCCCCGGCGGATTCTGACCGTTGTATCGGGGCTTACTACATTTGCCTTACCAGGTGGTAATGCAAAGTGAAGTCATAGTCCTCAGTGAACTCCATCCATCCAGACACTCATATTGAGGTCCCGTCGCTATGAAAATACTTCGTACTCGTGGTCCGGGAGTACACTCTAACCCGTCGACCATATAAGTAGTGGCGCCAAATCTTCAAGGCGAAGACTACGACCGCCAACTCCATGTCTGGTGTGGGGTAATTCTGCTCATGATTCTTCAAATAACGGGAACCATAAGCTACTACCCTCCCGGACTGCATCAAAACACATCCCGCCTAAATTTCGAGGCATCACAATACACTGCGGTACCCCCGCCCCTCGTCCGGACTATCAAGATTGGAGCAGAGTGAGCCTCCTCTTCTAACTCCCCGAATGCCTCCGCATCGGTCATCCCACAACTGACCTCCAGTCAATTCGCCGTAGGTACCGCTTAATCGAGAAATCCCTCAATGAATCTCCTATGCACTCCACGCCAATTCCAAGAAATTATGTATCTCGAAGATCGACTTCGCCTCTCCCAACCCATCACCGCTCAACCTTCTCGTGGCTCACCGACATGCCCTCGATGCCGACACCCATGTGTCCAAAAATTCACCTCAAGAAGCTTCAAAACTTGCACTTGCAACTCGAGGATAGCCGATGATCTTCGAAGAATCGTAAAACGATCCGCTTAATTCCTCATGCTCCACTCGACCGGGAGTAGATCAAAATGTCATCCACGGCCATCTCACGACAACCGACATCCAAATAGGCTGAATACCCTATGCATGAGGTCCATGAGTGCCGCATGATTCGCCAATCCAAAGGGCATCACCGCAGAACCAAAGTGCCCATAACGCCGTCCCGAACGCCGCCTTAGGATATCTCTGTCTCCCTAACCCTCTCACGATGGTAACCAAAGGAGAAGGTCTATCTTGGAGTAGACTCATGCTCCTCTCAACTGGTCAAACAAATCACAACTTCGCAATGGGTACCACTCTGATCATAACCCGCTCACCCGTTGCAGTCACGCACAATATGTCTTATCTTTTCTTCGAAAACGCGACCGAGCGCCCCATGGTGAAGTGCTCGATCTAATGAACCCCTTGTCCAAAGAACTCCCCGTAGGCCGACTTTGAGTTCCCCGCAACTCAACCGGTGCCATCCTACAATGAGCCATAGAGATGGGCGAAGTACCGTGGCGCAACTCGACAATCGGTCTACAACCCTTTGCGAGGCAATCCCGTGAGCTCATCAGAAAAACATCCTCATACCGCAAAACTACCGAGGCAGACGGTCCGGCCCTTACCTCGCCCTCTAGGTAAGGGTCGCTTGCCAACCCGCCAACTCCGCCCATGACATTTGACCGCACAATCGCCCGGGGGGCAAAATATCATGCATGTCCCCCTCAAATACAACACGAAAATTCGCCCGTGTGTAGTGGTAACCCTCTTACGCTCACAATCGATAACGACTCTTTAAGCTGTCAGCCAATCCATCCCAAGGATGACGTCAAACTTTGACATGTCCATGACCCTTAGGTCCACTGTGAGTAGAATCCCTGAGATCTCTAACTCGCAACCACGACATATCATCCCTATCCTCGCCCTAATCCCTAGGGGAGAACTCACATACAAAGGCTCCTCTAAGCCCAACCTCTAAGCCCAACTCTATCATAACTGATGCAGCAATGAATGAATGCGACGCACCAGAATCAAATAACACTCTTGCCCATAGGCGAGATAGCAAAAACGTACCCTGTATAACTGGTTAATCTGTTGACTCAGCCGATGGTGTGATGCATGCATACGCCCTCGAACCCTCGACGTCTTTCGTCAGGCCTGCCTCGCCGGCCCATAACACGGCCTCTTTAGCCTTCGTCGTAATGGAGATGCCCGCGCAGCTCCCCCGGAAATCGACATCGGCTCCTTCGCTCGTATTGGGCCGTGGAGGAATGAACCGTATCATCTCCCGCCCCATCGCCGATTGGGATCATACGTGTCGAACCCCAGATCCCTGTTTCTGGCAATCTCTCCTCATATGTCCGGTTAGCAATGGTAACACACCATCCGCCTCGTACCGACCGAAACCTTGATCTATCTCGCCCGATGGTCGCGGCTCGGAACTCCACGTGAACTAGAAGCCCCCGCTTCTTCGAATCAAGAAGACCGACTTCCTTCCTTCTGCCACTAACACCAGATCCCGAAAAGCCCGCGGCATCTCGATCTCTCTCTCTATGGTCATGACAATCCCAACCATAGAGTCCATGTCTTGTAGGCGAAGTCCTACAATCCTGCCCCAAATGGACAACTTCAGCCCATTCTCGAATCTCTTGACCTTGGTCATGTCCGTGGCCGCGTAGTCATCAGCAAAACGAGAATCTAGCCATGTACTCCAATACGGTCATAGTCCCCTGCTTCAGCTCTAGGAACTCCTGAGCCTTCACGTGACGAGCAATGTCCGAAAAATATTTTCCCATGAAAAGATCCTAGAACTGCCAACCACGTTTTCAAACATTCTAGAGGTTCCTCGCCTTCAGCCTAATTATACTGGGCCTCACCCTCTTAGCCGGAATGTAGCTAGTCCGACCTCGGTCGTATTAGAGGCAATTCCATAGCCTCCAACACCTTCTCGACCCGCATGAACCAATGGTCTGCCAACATCGGATCTCCTCCCCCTGTGAATATCAGAGGATGATCGCTCGAACCTCCGGAGGTTACTCCTGACCTCCTCGCTACCCGATGCATTAGCTCAGGATGTAATGGCAAAGCAGCCGCAATCCCTACACCTTCTAGCAGGCCCCGCTGTCAAACACCGTGGTGCTTGATAGCACCTCGGACACCCTACGCCCTCTCCCGACTAGCCATCTACACATGTCAAATGACAAATAAGCGTAATGAAGTGTCTCTAAGGTGTAAACACAGCCCCGAGACACCATTCACCTATCGAAAAATTTCCATACACTATGTCAATGCACCCGTAGTGCAAGACACAATTCCATATATTAAATCAAACGCAACAAAATAATTTTATTTTATTTCATCTTATTTTATTTTTTATTTTATTATTTTATTATTTTTATTTATCTATTTTAAAACTCGTGGAATGAAGTACTCGTGGAACAAAGGTCCATGAATAGTGTTCAAACAGTGACCGGGAATAGTATTAGGGTCAAAACCAGGTCGGCGTACGCAGCACACCAGGCCTGTGCCGCGCGATGTTAATGCGGCGCGATCGCGCTTCGCCGCGCACGCGACATGGCACTGGGCGCCGTCGGCTCTCCTACCGTGGTCGAGAACGCGGTCGGTCGCCAAGACACAGCGCTACGCCGGGCGCTGCAATGTCGCAGCTTTCTCGCCCCGATACAAATTGTATCGCGACGCTGTAACTCATGCTTTTCGCCGCACAGCCGCTGCGGTCGCAGCTGGGCGCACCGGGCCGCGGTCGCACGCCAGGCCGCCGTCTTCGCCCGCCAAGGTACAAAATTTGTATTGCAACACAACTCACAGACGCGACCGCCGTAAATCAGAAGTCAGTACGCGATTGCAGCGCTGCGGTCACGCCGATCCAAGGCCGCGGTCGCAGGCACCGTGATCGCAACCTGGCTCAAGCAGTCACGACACCGTGCCGCTCTCTCACACGGCTGGCCAACCGGACGATCGCACACACCCCAAATGCCGTGCCATAGCGCGCACGCGCCGCCAAGCTCCCGAGCGCAGCCGGCCGTGCCGTGGCCCCTTGCCGGTCGTGGCGTGGCCGGCCGCGCCCGGCCGCGCGCGCCCTCAGGCGCCCGTGTCACAACACAACTCACGGTGATCGGCGACTCAAACTCGAAAATGGGCGCAGCCCACCCAGCCTCCTACACTTTTTTTTTACTTTCATCATTTTTTTCCTTTAATCACTACTATAAGACCACAAAAAAAAAAAAAAAAAAAAAAAAAAAATATATATATATATATATATATATATATATATATATATATATATATATATATATATATATATATATATATATATATATATTTCATGTCTTAAGTAGAAACCAAATAAATTCAACATAATTTATTTAATTAATTAATTTATTTTTTTCCTGTTTTACACACTGTAAAACCTCGGAAAAAAAAAATTCCTCAACATTATTTTTCCAATGTGCTATCCATCAAGTATACAAGCACACAACCACACATCAATCATCAAATGCACAAGGAATGTGATTTAACCCATGCCCATAAAGTCCTAGGTAACGTACTCAACTTTATTAATACTAAGTTATACTTTAGTATCCCATTGCTTCAGTATTTATAAACCTATGCTCGATACCAGTCGCGATCGCCACAAATTCCCCAAAGGCTCGCCGACAAGACGTCAACTCATTTAATACCGTGTCTCATATTATGAGACTTATACAGAGTAAAATGGCCACTTAGGCCCATACATCAATATCACCAAATACATCAACTATATTACCATAGTTCAAGAGTTGATACATCACTCTTAATACAACATATATTAAGATTTAAAATTCTAATACATGTTATACAAATGAATACCAAAGCCACATGTCGGCTTTCTTCTCAAAGTGGCCTCTAATGAGCGTCAGTCTCCGTACACTCCCGTAATTCGAAATAATGATCCTCGACAGTAGAATCAAAAGCTCAGTAGTGATAATCTCCTGCCACGTTACTCCCACCTGGGTGCACACGTAATGACAACCAAACACACCTACAAATACATGATCCTACTTGAATTACCTACCATCCCATGTCTCGAGCGTCCTCACCGACTCTCAACACATGCTTGTCGAAATTTCAAGAGAAAAATACGCTTAAAAAAAGGTTTTGCTTTCAAAACTTACTACCTAATTTCTAGAAATGGACAACCCTCAGGTGAATCATTGGTAATTCTCCTAAACA
This sequence comes from Tetrastigma voinierianum, assembly GCA_016808115.1. Taxonomy (NCBI): domain Eukaryota; kingdom Viridiplantae; phylum Streptophyta; class Magnoliopsida; order Vitales; family Vitaceae; genus Tetrastigma; species Tetrastigma voinierianum. Next base: position 213,850 of record JAEQBH010005926.1, on the reverse strand, counting down.
AATATGGGTCCGTCTCCGAGATGAGTTGTTGACAACTCTCCGTGTGCCAATTCTTCGAAAATCTTTTCCTTGAAATTCCTTTCACAATCATTTTCACTTTCTTTCATTTCACATGACTTTCACACCTATCGCTCTAGTGGTGCCCCTGCATACGGAATGCATGATGCCATTTTCCAAACAATTCATATGCTAATATATTTTACATGCATATATTAAAATTAACTTCCACATAAATCATGTTATTTAATTTACTAACACACATCAAAATTAGCTCATACACTAACAAATCAAGCAATTCATTTTGAATCACCCAACCACACAAAAATCACACATATCACGAACAAAGGAAACCCTAGGCTCGCGATCAAGCCACAACCACCATGTGGAGTTTCACCAATCCCAATCGCTGGAATTGAAAACACACGGTCATTCGGGCCTCATCCCCTATCCATTCACATGGCTCTAATATCACAAAGGCAGGAAAAGATCCTCACCTCGGAGTTGTCGAAACTCCACAAAAATCAATGTCCACGCGCAGCCCTCAGAGCGAGATCAACTTTGCTTCTGGCCCGAAGAGACCGACGGTCCAAAGCCGGGAAATCTAGAGAGAAGTCACACTTTCTCTAAAATCGTTCTCCTCACCAGTCCGCCCAAGCGTAAAAATGGAGAAGAAGATGGTATTTGTCTTATTTATTTAATCATTTCACTTAATTCCATTTTGTCATTTAGTTTTGATTTTTAAAAAGCCTACACATTACTGGCCAATCTAATGATTCATCTCCCCTCTCACTAATCATGCAACATTGCCACATGCGCATACAAGAAAGCATTCATCACATCACATGTCTCTCACAAGCCTTAATATCAGACTGACACCCTATGACCAAAACTGAAATTCGACCCGCTCCTAATTCGACGAAATTCGACTCTGGTAGCTAGATTTGTGAGACTCCATTCCAACGGTGAAGTCCGTTTTGTCATTCGAGATCTAGAAAAATTTTGGATTTTGACCGAAATTACTATTTTACCATTTTTCAGAAAATTAGAATTTTCTTGGATTTTACAAGTCTGATAAAATCATCATCCACGATAAGCTCTTCATCTTTTTTTATAAAAGTCTTTTTAGAAATGTGTTTAAAAGTAGAAAAATGCAACAATCCAAGCCCAAATACAAATCCGATATAGATAGATATCTTAGTAGAAACAATTCCATAAGACAATGAAGAATTTGAAATTTTAGAATGAATGAAAAACAACAAGTAAAATACCCTCAGGTTATATATTATCGCATCATGATGTTAACCAGGCTCTGTGAGCACAAATTATCTAAGTCGCTTAGTGCAGGTGAAGAGTGGTTAGCAAAAGCGATGTAATTTGTCACCTGAAGCAATCGAAGTAGTAATATGTTTAAAAGATTGAAATTTAGCGGACAAGAGATTGCACGATCATGTTCGGAAGTCGACTAGTGGATCACACAGAGCTTAAATTTATCAAAACATGAATGGATCCATGATAATTCCCCGTCACCAGAAAATAGTGATTAAAATATTTTGTTAAATGTATATTATATTTTTATTTTCTTATAGTTGAAAAGTACAAATGATTGACAAATAAGTAGGTGCCAACCTAGTTGGGATGTACTTATTTTATAGTGATGTAAACTTTTTCATATTGCCAAATGTAATTATATTCGATGAATAAAATTTTAACAAGTATTTTTTATTTTGAATTGTTTTAAGCTTACTTTTTATTTTTTATTTAACTTTAAATACAATTTAAATAAAAACCTAACTACCTAAGCGAGGGGTCGGTTTTTAGGCGGGCCTCTGACTCAAGCTGTGGCCTCTGAGCTGGCTTTTTAGCGGCCTCGGGCAAGTTTCCAAGCTCCATGAATTCCGGCCTACCGTCGAGTCTAATGGGCCTGCCTAAATCAGCATGCTGCCAAGCCCTTCTTAAAACGGGCTTGGGTCGGGCTTAGCCTGCTCGGGCTTTAGCCCGTCTGGCCTGGCCGGATCCAAGGCGGGCCTCAGGCCGTGAGCTTTTTGGAGATCCCTGCCTACGACTCATGGCTTATACTTAGAATATTATCTTATTTACATTGGCTTCTTTTCTTTGATAATCTTATCTTAAAAGATTCTAAAAATGTTTTTATATTATTCAATAACCTTATCGTTCCATGAGTTTACTCACAATTACAATATTCAAAATCTTTTATATGATATTTGATAATGATTTTTTGTTAGATTTATTATTCTTTTGTTATTTCCGCTAAATTCTTCTATCTTATACTTTTCGCTAAATCTATCATACTTATGTTATAACAAACTTTTTCTTTATAAAAAAAAAAACTTTTTCAGATACTTATATTATTATTCATCACTAAACCAAAATTCAGATCGACTATTCTCGAATCATAAACTTCAATATTATTATCTTCTAAGATTCTTTTGGATAATTTTTTCCTTATATTATTTCTACAATAAATAATATGAATTTTCTACTTCTTTAAATTTTTTATTATCCTATAATTTCTCTAAACAAGAGATATTTCATTATTATTATATTATTACTTTTGTTATTTTATTAAAACCTGTGGCTTCGATACCATTAGTTGTTGGCTCTATAATTTTCAATGAGGGTAAAACAAATTCCAAAATAAATAAGATGATTAAAGAGAATAGTAGTCGATAAAAATTATTTTTAAAAATAAAAAATTTTGAGTGCCAATTAGATAGTAACACACTACAAAAATAACGATATTGAAACTTAAAATAGAGGGGGCCATTTCGTTTCTAACTTTATAAACGAAAAGCAAATATTGCTACAAAATTTTGAAATGGAAGAAAACTCTGTCGTTAATTGTTAGCGGGAGTAAATGACAGGAGAATACAAACGGAATTAGAGACGGAAATTGAAACAAATGAATTTTCCGTTACAACTTTATCATGAAATATCATGTAAAATAGAGTGGCCTTAGCGACGGAAAATTGCTTCTAATATTTTATTGCTAATATAAAAATTAACTATAAGATTTTTTTTATAATTATTAATTTCCATTGTTAAAGATAAGTTAAATTTTGATAAAATTGATAAATTTAACATAAAAATAGGCTAGAATTTCTTATTTTTGTTTCTATTTGTAGAAACAAATTGTTATTTTTAGAAACGGAATTTCCAAGCCAAATGTTCTTAATAAGAAATTAACCACGTTTTTATTTATTTATTAATTTTCATTATTAAAATAAGTGAAATTTGATTTCGATAACATTGATTATTTTAACAGAAAAGCGTTTAAAATGAATTTATTAAAAATTATTAAAGTTTAATTTAAATATTACAAATGAATTATTTAAAAATGGATTTAAATATTAAAACCTCTATCACACACACACACACACACACACACACATACATATATATATATATATAGGTATATATATATATATATATATATATATATATATATATATATATATATATATATATATATATATATAAGTGAATTATATTAATATTTTTTGATATTAAAAATTAAAATTATTTGAATATTTTGTTAAAAGTATAAATATTAATTACATACAGAAAATAAAACAAATTCAATTTCGTCGCTATTTTTTGAGAAATTGAATTTAATTCTGTCACTATTTTTAGAAACGGGATGTATTCCGTTTCTATTTTCATTTATATTTTTAGAAACTGATGATGCCTTTTTCAACCGGACTGGGCTGGAGAGTGTTGGGGTCGTTGGGCCGGACTAGGACTAGCGTTGCCTTCCCCTGCAAAAACAAGAAAGAAGAAGGGTCGGCGGGGGGTTCGCCCGTGGCCGCTCCGATGCCTAAGTCGGCCTTTCCCGAGAGAAAAGATAGATCGCTTAGCGGTGAATGTTTTGCGCATCTTTATTGATGGGGTGACTTGGTATTTATACTACAATGCTTCCCGGTAATCGATGGTGGTAAGGATTCTTTCCCATCAAGCCGGGTATTTTCTACCTTATCGCTATCTGATTATTAAGGATAATGAGGCAAGACAAGATTATCCTACTTCCTTATTGGTGAGATTCGCTTGATTTACAGATAAATCGTGGCTAGGAATTATCTTACTTCCCATCGATGAGATTTGGTTTGGATTTACGTGACAATGGCTCGCATTGTCCACGTTATCGCTTAGGCGAACGACCGCTTCCTTCGCGCCCAGACTCCTGAGTTTCACCTAGCTTGCCTTCCTTGGGCTTTGGCGAGTGGCCTCGCGCCTATTCAAACCCCTATCATTTGTCTCTAGCCTTGTGTACGGCAGCGTGCGCAGCGCGGTCAGACGTTTTTGAATCGATGAGACTTCCATGTGTTTGCTCAAGGTCGTTTGCTGGGTCTTAGTCGCCATATGTCTTCACAGGATAATGATGACCTTCGGCTTGCGCCCCCCATCTCTTTCGCTTCGCTTTCGAGAATATCTTATGACTCGCTCGTGTTCCCCGATCTTGACGCCTTTTGCTCTCTTTCTTCTTCGAAGCCTGGGTTTTCAACATTCTAGCCCGACCTTCCATGCGCAGTTTTTCCGGGCGTTTTATGATACCTGCCCGAGGCCGGCTGTTCTGTTCCTATTCTCATGGGTTCGGTCGTTTCAAGGCGCATCGTGACTCCTCATCAAGCCTCCTGTCAGGCACGGGTGGCGCCTCTGATGATTTAAATGGGGTCGTTCTTCGAAACGCCCCGAGGGAACCCCCTTTTCCCGTGGACAAGGGTAAGAGGAGAATTGATGATTAACACCCTCGGGATCGGGACTGGTCACCGCGTAATGCTCGACTTGCAGACCAGCGTAATCGGCTTTGTATGGAGCAACTTTCTTCGAGAGGCTATAAGCCCTCGTGTCCGTGTCCGGTCTCCTGACATTTTGACTTCCTACGTGGTCCAAGTGCCCAAGATGGTGTGTTTCTTTGAGGTGGCTTCGACACGACTCCGCTTCCTTCGCACCCTTCATAAAAAAAGTTTTGCAACACTTCAACGCTCATTCTTCTCAACTTTCGCCCAATTTCTATGGTATTACATCATCGCTGGTTCTTCAGTGGACAAGGGCTTTGTGTTCCCAGCATAGCCTCGTTCCCCGATCTTTTAGTGTGAAAAGGCCTTTCGAGGGCTTTATCTATCCAAAGGTTTGCTCCTCTAATTATCACGATCTTCCACTTCTCCCATAGACTCGAAGAACGCTACTTCGTCAGAGGTCAGCGTTGGGAGTAATACAATCCCCTTGATAAGGATGATATCATGCCTGCCCGACCACTCGAGAATCTTTGTGAGCACGCTTAGTTTAGTTTTGGTCTATTCTTTCTGCTACAAGGTATTGCTAATTTCAGATAGCTATGTTTTTCGTGTGTTCGCCTGATTCAAATTTCCGAAGACAAAGCCATAAAGTGGAAGCTGCTGCGCCTTCGCTTACTCCGAGCTTATCGTCGGATATTCTTGATCTTCGTGTTCGAGGTCCTCCGCCCCGCTACCTTGAGGCCTTCACTTCTCAGAAGCTTTTCTCACGATGAGCCTCCCGCCATCAAACCTACTAAGGGAGACTCGCCAGGAGACGCCGGGCTCGAGGTCCCTGAGTGTGAAGCGGAAAACTCCGACTCTCCCGAGAATCCCGTAAAATCCCAGCTGGGATCGCCGCCTTCACCTTCGCCTATGTCCGAGCCGCCGCAAAGTGTCGCTTCGGGTCCGAGGTTCCTGCACTTGCCCGCAGCACCCGTTTCCGCCCACCGCAAAGGCCGAGACTCTGGGAAGGGTCGCCGAGCCTCCGTTGGAGGTCATGCCCATCATTGTTTGGAGTCCCCCTACGCAGAGTGCAGCGCCTCCTTTATCGAGGGTGGAAGAGTTGAGGGGGAAAAGCCCCGAAGCTGACGGAGATGGCGATTCTTTGCTCTCCAATGCCGAGCTTGCGGCTAGCGTGATCTCGTCCATCCTTAGAGAATCTGACCTCAAGAGGTAGGGTGTCCTACCTGTTGAGGAAGCCTTAGCTCGCCTCCAGGGGTCGCCCGTAAGTCTCGCGTCTCTGTGTTTGCTTTTATCTGGGCCCGAAGTCGCGTATCGACTTTAAGTCGGGTATCTAAGCGTGGCTACTCACTTGAAGAGTTTGGCCAAGAGGCTGATCAACGAGTCACGCCAAAGCCGCCGCAGTCTATAAAGCGAGGTGACCGCTTTGTTTCGAAAGTGTCGAAATAAGAAAATCAAGTGCAGAATATGACGGAGGAGGCCGTGAAGCTTAAATTCGATCTGAAGCATACCATGTCGCGACGAGCGCGGGCTGAGAGTAGGGAAGAAAAGGCTCGGGGTAGCCTAAAAGTAGCCAAGGTCGAGCTTCGGAAGTCAAGGACTCGCCGCAGGCCGCCCAGATGACCGCCAAGGCCGTGGATGGGCCGCAGCTGCCTGCATCGAAGCCGTGCCATCGGGGATGAGCCGCAATCGCCTCTAGAAAGAGTCATGCACCAGTGGGAAGAGCGAAGGGCAACTAGAAGAGCCGCGTGGTCGCGAGACGCAGCCGCAATAAAGCGGCACTGCTGATAGAGCCCGCGTCACAAGCTTCTGAGGCCGCAAGCCTGCCAACGCCCGACCGGCGGAGTGCCATGGTTGCGGTGGTGGATCTTCGCAGGCAAGAAACTCGCTGTTCAAAGCGGACCCAAGCAGCGCTTTCAAGGATGGTGCCTCGACTCAATGGGCTTTTTGACATGGCTCGCCAAAGGAAAGCCGCTAGTGCTTCACCGATTAAGACTAAATACTATTTTCGGTACTGTATTGCGTGTTTTAAGCATTTTTTGTGTACTAATTAACTTAAATAACCCTAATTGATACATCGAGGTCCCACTTGCTAATGATCACATTTTGTGTTCTATTGTTGTAATTTTGCAGTCAAATAATTCTATTATCTTCAATCCATCAAATCGACGATGAACCCGAGCCGAATTAGAAGACATGATCGACCGAGAAATTTGGAGCAAAAAATGTCAAGAGAAGGAGGCTTCAGAAACCAGGTTACACCCTCGCACCCTATAATTTTCGCAGTTGCAAAATTTCTCAACACCGCTTCCCCGCACACCGCTTTGACTCGCTTTTGACCCGCCTGTGGTTTTATACAAGTTTGCCCTTGATGTACTTGGTTCCTTTATACACTTTTTGTAATTTCCTTGTTAATGAAAGCACCTATATAAGCTCGCCTTGCTTGAAAATCAATCAACTTTCCACTCCATCAATCAATCAATAAATGGCACTAAGCTCTCTCCTCGACCGGGCTTGTGATTTTCTCCCCTTCATTTTCTTGCATTGGTAGCTGCAACACCCTTGATATGACAAATCAAGCGGATGTTTCTCTAAAACCCCGATCCTTAAAGGGAAGGCCACTGCGTTGGTTTTGAGGTGCCGCATGTTCTCATGCTTTTCATGCTTGCATTTAAGGGCATTTCACAGGTTCCTCGCTTCACCTTAGGTTAAATTCCTTAGGTATGCTCTCCCCTAACGTGTATTTGGCAAGCTGGGTTCAATGGATACTTATCACCAGATCCACTAATGCCCAAAGAAGGTCTCCTATTAGTTACTGAAGGGTAGGTTTAGGAGGTGGGTTCTCACTGTTTGGGAGCATTTATACTCATTACATGCCACTTTTTAAGAGGAAAACTTTTAGGGTTTAGATTTTAAAGCTAAATGAAGATCCGGTTCGGGAAATGACTATATGTCATCCTCCCCAATGCGAGGAAAAAGACCCGAGCACATGTTAGCTTACTTAAGACCCTAAGCCCAGTGGCCCGAGACTTCAAGGAGTTCTCTTTTAACTCTTATTTCAATTTGTTTCCAGTTTTCAACCATTCTCACGCACTGTTTTGACACAAATCTAAAAATCCAAAGAGTAAACACCATTTTCAATCCATTATAACTCTTCTCGCACGAAGAAAACCCATCCCTGTGTTCGACCTTGAGCTACTTATATCATAAAGAGCTTTGCCACGTCAAAGAGTAGGAATCCTAGGATATAAATTCTTGTTGATTCAACACTACTTCAAGACAAAACGAATCACTACCGTCGATTTCAACTTCGATATCCCTAGTGATGAGGAGGCAGAAGGGTCCTTTTCCGCCGACTACTCTGGAGAGCCAAACACTCCTGTTGAGGCCCGCTCCCCTTCTTCACCTTCTAACATCTGAGCTCCTTTATATAGCTTTACTTGTTTTCTTTTCATGCCGAGCTTCGAACCCAAGATATGTGCAACGTTGTTATCAATGAATACCTCATTTTTTATTCCGTTGTTTTTACCCATTTTTTTTTCTTTGATTGCGCCCCTTTAGGTTGCTCGCTCCCGAGCTGCCTTGGATTAGTGGTTACAACCCCGCAGTGAGTGAGTTCTCGAAAACCGGGCCGCCGAGGCTTCATGGGCTGATTCGCCTGAGATGAACTGATTCTAAGGCTGCATGGCCTGAGCTGAGCAGTTGAGCTCTTCAAACTGGGTCGCTGAGGCTTCATGGGCTATTCGCCTAGCTAAACCGCCCGGGCCTCGCCTTTAGCTGAAAGCGCCAGTTTTCAAAATCGAAGCATCGAGGCTCCGCGGGCTATCTTACCGAAATGAACCGACTCGTCAGATGGTTCAGCCGAAAGTAGTTGAGCTCGTCAAACTGAAAGCCGCCAGGCTCGCGGGCTATCTTGGCTCGAAATAAACCGATTCTTGGGTTGTATGGTTGAGCTGAGCAGCTGAGCTCGCCAACCCGGCCACGAGGCCCGTGGGTTATCTTTCCCGAGCCGAATCGACTCGGCCGCATGGCCTGAGAGCTGGCACTGGGAGCTCGCCAACCGAGCTGCCGAGGCTCCATGGGCGCCGAGGTCTTCCCGAGTCAAGAGCTCGCAACCGAGCCATCGAGGCTTCGGGCGCTGAGGCCTTATTGAGCTGATGAGCTTTGCAAACTGAGCTACTAAGGCTCCATGGGCGCTGAGGCCTTCCTGAGCTGATGAGCTCTGTAAATTGAGCCAATGAGGCTCCATGGGCGTTGAGGCCTAACTCGAGTCAAGCAGCCTCGGCACGAGGCCTAACTCGAGCTGAAGAGATCCGCAACCAGCCACCGAGGCTCCATGGGTGCCGAGGCCTTCCCGAGTCGAAGAGCTATGCAAACCGAAAGCACCGAGGTCTGCGGGCGCCGAGGCCTTCCCGAGCCGATGAGCTCTACAACCGAGCCACCGAGGCCTCCATGGGCGCGAGGCCTTCCCGAAACAAGAGCTCGCGAAACTGATCCACCGAGCTCCATGGGCCAGGCCTACCGGCCAAGAGTTTACAACCGAAAGACCGAGGCTCCACGGGCGCTGAGGCCTTCCGAAAGCCGATGAGCTCGCAACCGAGCGATCGAGGCTCCATGGCGCTGAGTTTCGAAGCCGATGAGTTTATAACCGGGTCGCCAGGCAACCGCTTGCCTTCCACTTCTGGAAAGATGCGCAGTGTCTTTACGCCGGGTTCACGGAGAATTGGAAACCACTGTAGATTTTTTCCAGTGCTAGCCTCCTTATAAATGGCGTCTCCTTTGCTATAGAGCCCATACTTCGAGCCTTCTTCCCATTTTGGGGCGTAACTGGAATCTTCGCGTAATGAAGCGTCAAGGCTTGGTCGTCATCGCAGGGGATCCGCCTATGGATTCCGTGCCTGCTTCGCTTCGCGCCACCGGCCAGGAGTTATGTTTTTCCTCAGCTTCCTTTGTGGAGTTATGTTAATTCCCTAGCTTCGTGCTAGGAATGTGTCCGGGAGAGGGCGGCACATTTTTGCACGCTTTCATTTTCCTTCTTTCTCTTTCTCTTCTTTCTTCTCCTTCTCCTTCTTTTCTGCTCTTTCCTTTTCCCTTTTCCTTCTCCTTTCCTTTCCATCTCTTTTCCTTTCCTTCACTTTCTCTTCCCTCTCTTCCCCCTCTCCCTTTCTCTCTCTCTTAAGGCTTTTTTTTCGAGGAACCGCTTGTACCGTTTTATTTCCAGACAAGGAATGACCGATCAGAATCAATTGTACCTTTATTGGAATAAAGAGATATTTTCTTTTTTGAATCTTGAATTTGAGCATTCTGATGTATGTAACCTTCTTATACATTCCTTGGCTAAGACGTCTGATAAGATAACCACAAACACATAACTGGTCATTCCTCGAAACCGGATAATACTTTCTTAAAGATTACAACCCGAGGTCTAATGATAAAAACGCCAAGGTGCTCAAAGATTCCAAGTCCGTAGAATTTTTCCCCTCCGTCCGGAGTTCGTACCTGTGTCCGACGACACGAGATACGATGTGTGGGCCTTCCCGCTGGGGCCCTGGCTTCCATGTGTCGGATCTTCCTCGCCGGCAGTGAGCTTTTTCAAGACCATGTCGCCAGTGTCACGCCCCTGGGTTTGACTTTTTGATCGTAGTATCTTCGCCATTTTTCTCCTCGGTAGTCTCTCGTGACGCTGAGGACTTGCTCACGCTTTTCATCTAGAGGTCGAGGTTTAGGCTGAGAGCCTCCGTTATGTTCCACTCTTTGCCACCTGGACCGTGACTTTAATCCTACTGACAGTACGCCTCTGTGGCTAAAAAAGCCGTATGAATTTGTGGTTTCAAGTCGACTTGCTCGTAGTCCTCAGATGCCCATAACACCTCGGAGAGTGTATCTACCCATTTGCCCTTAAGATCCTCTAATTTGGTCTTTAATCGCTTTAAGTGGTTCTCGATGAGACCTCTGTCGCCCATTAGATCATGACGTGGGTCAGTGACCTAGTAGTGCAGCCTGATCATAGCTACACAAAATCCCCGAATCCTGAGATTGTTGAATCGCTTCATTGTCTCGACACCGTGGCTCTGGGATACCAAACCTCAGAATTATGGACCGCCAAACAAAGTTGTGTATCTTTGTTCAGGATAGTGGCCGATATTCGTCGTACCATTTGGTGAAATAATCCACCGCTACGATGATGAAATTTGGCCCTTCCTAATGGGCGAGATCCTGACATGTCCAACTCTATTGCCGAAAGGCCAGGGCCGTGGACCGACGCCAATGGCCTCATGGGAGGCGAGATTTCGCGTGTTCTCGCAAATTTTGCATTTCCCCGACTAAGTCTCGTCACGCTTTGAGCATCAGGGCCGCAGTATCCCTCGCCGTAAAGCCTTCCTCGCAATGCCCGAGTCTCGATGTGATTTCGCATATGCCTTCATGTACGTAAACAAGGTCTCCTCGCGATACACCAGATAGTGAAACCTCGCAAAGGCTTCCCGATGAACGGGAACCCGCTCGACCGCCTAAGTTTGTAGTTTTCGGTCGTTGGGTAGCAATCCTTCTATTAAGTAATCCCAAATGGGGTCCATCCAGCTCGGCTTTGAGGTGACAGGGGAGACTTCCACATCATTGAGATCTATGGAGGGCTCTACGAGGTGTTCGACAGGCTGATGCTGAGGTCTTCTTGAGAGGCTCGCGGGCCAGCTTGTTGTAGACCGCTCTTTCCTGGTTCTTCGCTTGGTATGTGTCCGACTAGACCAAAGACAAACTTTTCGCAAATCTCGTGACTTTTGAGGTATAGGATCATTTTATCACCTTTGGCCTCGTAGGTGTCTTCTATTTGATTTACCACCAACTGGTAGTCGCTGCACACCTTGAGCTGGTCAACTTCCATTTAATGGGCGAGGTCAGAAGTTCATATGATCGCCTTCATACCTACGTTTGTCGAGGCTTGGAAACCCAACCCGAGTGCATATTCGATATCTATTCCTTTCCTGGGAGGTCAGATTAGTCCCAGCCTCTCCCTCGAGAGTCAAGGCCCGCCTACGATAGCTTCCCGTGACGGGAGGTCAAGCCAGCCATGTGCGATTCCTGTAGAGACCCAGCGCATTTGGCCATCCAACCATGTTGTATTCTCTGTGATCCTGAACGCCTCGAACAGACGTAGCTATGTGGAGCGTGGTCGAGGCTGACTTTACCAACATGTCATCTATACACCTCCACATGCTCCTATTTGCTTCTCGAAACATCTTGTTCATCAACTCGTATGTAGCTCCCGCTCTTAAATTTCAAAAAGGCATCACTGGAGAGCACAGTCCCTGGGCCGCTGACGAACGAGGTTCTTTCCTAGTCGTCGCATCCATGAAACCGAGGAGTTCGCGGTCACGGTGGCATCTACAATGAGATCGATCCGCGGTGTAGGTTCATTTTTGTGCATGCTAGGTTGACGCCAATGAAGTCAATGCAAAGCTCACTGGTCGCTTGCTTTTCGACGAGCACGATGTTAGTCACCATTCCGGGTACTCCACTTCACTGCCTCATCGATGAGCTTGTCGACGCCCCGCGCTTATTGTTACTTCCTGAGCAAAGCTCCTTCTTTGCTCACCTTCCATTAAGATGGACCCACGCTAGTCCGTGAGTAATGATGGCGAGGTCAATTCCTTCCATATCCGCCGCCCAAGACATCCTGTTCGCTTTCTGCCAGCAGAGATCGGTGTTCCTCTAAGCTTCTGGAACCAATATAGCAGGTGTTCAGGGTTATCGCCCAACTAGTGATGGGCTCCCGCTCTTCCGAGGGCTCGTGTCGGTGTTTACCTGGCCACGCATGTCGAGCTCGCCCAAGTTTATGTTTGCCGATCGCTTGCTTCACTGATGTCGAGTAACACTCCCTACACACGTCAGCCCATCAACCATTCTTTACCCACTTTGGTAGGAAACTTGATCATCATATGGTAAGCGGAGGGAATGGCCTTTATAGCGTTGAGAGAGGGCCTGCCTAATAACATGTTATAAGTAGATGGGGCATCTACTATGAGAAACCTCACTGCCGTTGTGGCCCACACTAGGTCTCCCAGTGAGCACTAACTCGTGACAAATTAAATAGAGCACCTTCTCCCCGTATAATCTCGTGAGGCGGGTGCCGATCGGTTCCGTGTTCTCCTTCCGATGTCCATCTTATCGGGCGGTCGAGGCGAAGATGATGTCGGCCGAGCCTATTGTCGTACCAGACCATGGATCGTTTTGTTAGCTACAACCGCCCTTATCACCAAAGGATCGTCATGGGGGTGTTGGCATCCCTTCAGGTCTGAATCCGAGAACGTTATGGCTGTGTTAAGTCGAGGTAGTTTGGACACTGCTTGTACTTCCATCACCTCTCCTGACCTGATGCTACGCAAATGGGCCTTCCAGTGCGTAGCCGACTTCCCAAATCCTCCGCAGATCACATGGATTTCTAAAGGTCGCCGGTGGGCCAGTTGTCGTCACGAGGTGGTCAGGTCGCCGAGCTTAACTGCCTTCAAAGCAGAAGCCATGGAGATATCAACGCGAATCAAGTATTCTATTTCCTTCCGAAGTTGTATGCAATCATCCGCTCGTCTTAGTCCCTATGGAAGTCACAAGATTTCGTGTTATTCTCTTATCACCGACCATCCGACGGCCATCTCAAGAACTCCGCTTGTGTTACCACGCAAGACCGCGACATCGCGCCGTCAAAGAACCGCCGAGGAATACCACTGCCGCAGCCGGGCTGAGGTGGACCTAGGCTGCATCTCCTGAGGCTTCCATGTCTTTTCTGGGACCGTCGCTCGCTTCGGGGGACCTCTAATGGTCTTTGTCGCCAGTGGCTCCATCCTCGCCGCTCGTCACCCCGCTTTCTCCTTATGGGTCAAGAGCCTTTCTTAGATATGAGGGCTTCTTCGCCGTTAATGTACTTCTTCGCCTTAGCAAGCACCTCGGCCATGCTTGCCTGAGGATTCTTGGAGATGGAAAACATCAAATCTTTGACTCCGCACTCCAAATTTGTACTGATGAATGCGGTGGATAAATGAACTTCTCGCCTGATATATCTACTTTCAGAGACTCACACGAACTCTCCTGACATAAGACCTCAGCTTTCTTTGCGAGCCTCGCTTTATGGTCATGAGGTGATAACTCCTGGCTCAGATGTTTTGGCTCTAATGAAGTGGGAGACCGAACAGAATGGAGAGCTCTCTGAATCGGTGAGATCGACGACTATAGTTTATTAAACCACACCAAATACCGGGCCTTTAGCGTTATAGCGAATAAAGCTCGTGACGCACGTGGTCCCTTTGATATCCATGTAGCTCCATTTGATTCTTATAAGTGTTGAGATGATCGACGGATCTTTGGCACCATCGAACGCCTTTATTTGTGTACCCGAACTTCGGCCGGAAGAGAGAGCGGGAGACCTCTGGCCAGGAACGGACTCGCTTTGTCGCACTGCAGGTCCATATCGAGCTCGGCCTTCACAACTTCCTTCATGGAGTTGAGTTCCCCGTTGGAGGCCCTTGAACCTCGCTTCCCATGACGCTCCCATTGCTTTACTGAGGGGCCAGCCCATTTTTCAACGTGCTCCCGAAAGGCCGCTTCGCCGGGCCTCCTCTCCGTGGGCTGGGTGTGGTCCGTGCCCCGGCCGGCCGGGATTCTCGCTTCATTTCAACGCCTGGGAACGCCAAGGTGGGCTTCCTTCGCGAGGGTGATGTTGTGGCATTCCTCGAAGTTTGTTGCGCCTCGCAGCAAGCAGACCTACCGGTGAGTTGCCTAACTCTATCGCGGCCGTCAGGAGGCGAGTGCCTCCACTCTCATCCGTGTTAGCTTGCATTGCTTTGAACAAGACCGAGGCCTGGCCACCTATGTCGCCCGGGTTAGGCCTCGCATCCTCAGGATTGGTGCTGTTCCGCCGTTCGGTGCTGATACCATCGCCACGATCGTTTTATTTGTAAAGGAACCGCTGCTCCTAATGCACTATGCCAACCGATGATGCCTTTAACCGGACCGGGCTGGAGAGTGTTAGCTCGCTAGGTCGGACTAGACTGAAGGCTCTTCCCGCAAAACAAGAAAGAAGAAGGGTCACGGGTTTGCCCGTGACGCCTCCGATGCTCAAGCCACCCTCCCCGAGAAAAGATAGATCACAGAGGGCCAATGTTTTTGCGCATCTTCACCGATGGGGTGGCCTCGATATTTATAGCATATGTTTTTCCCACTGATGGTAAGGATCTTTTCCCATCGGGCCGGGTATTTTCTACCTTTATCGCCATCTGACATAAGGGATAATGAGGAAGCATTTATTGAAGATTATCCTACTTCCCTCATTGGTGAGATTCGGCTTGATTTACAGGATAAATCGTGGTTAGGAATTATCTTACTTCCCTTACTGATGAGATTTTGTTTGATTTACAGGACATGGGCTTTCAGATTGTCCACACTATCGCTGGGCGTAACGAATTAGGCTCTTTCCCCTACCGCGCACCAAGGCCCCGGCATTTCACCAGTTGCCAAGCTCGCTTTTATGAAAGGGGTCACGCTATTTTCAAACCCTATCAGAAACAAAATTCCGCTATTTTTATAAATGTAATGTAAAAATTAACTAATAATTTTTTTTATAATTATTAATTTTCATTATTAAAAATAAGTGAAATTTTGATTTTGATAACATTGATTATTTCAACGTAAAAATAGCCGAAATGTGATGCTCCCAAACCTCGGGGTCGGGCTGACTAATTGCCAACCCGTCCGAAACACTCGTGAATGCTCGCAACCCGACATTTCGATGAAAATCTGGGCAAAGGTTCTTTGCATCAGGAGCTCTACCCAAATACAACACCGTCCCAGCAACTAATGACCACAGGTCTCATATACAACTAACCGAAAGTAAATAATGGCCACTTGGGCCCTTGCATCATCACTCAACATATATCCAATTATGATCACAACATGAGTAAACGCACCACTGACCCATAAACAATACCCATAAAACATACCAACTATGAATCCAACTATATCTAATAGTTTTAAGAGTTCAAATGTTTTACTCTTATACAACACATATATTAAAATTAGAGAATTCTAATACATGTATAAAATCATCAAAGCCACAACCCGGCTTTCTTCACAAATTCGGCCTCTAGGACGAGCCGTCTCCTCGCACACCTCCCGCACCGCAAAATAAGATCCTCGAATGTGGTGAGCTAGTGCTCGCAGTGGAATCACCCTCCTAAGCTGGCTACTTCTCCACCTTAAGCGCAATGCAATGTTCCAAAATAAACACACATCCAAGCAAATGCGTGATCCTACTTGAATGTCTAACTTATCATTTCGTACCCGAGTCCTCACCGACTCCCTCACACTCGCCTAAGCCTCGTATGAGAATTTTATGTTTTATTTAAGGACAACCCTCCGACGTATAAGTAGTGGACCGTCTCCGATGTTACATTTAGTGGACTACCCTCCGATGTATATCAATTGGTCGTCTCCGACGATTGATATTATATGTGGACTACCCTCCGATGTATATCAATCGTCACCGACGATTGGATATTTTTTAGTATGGACTACCCGATCATTATTAGTTTTAGACAACCCTCCGAACTATTTCAGACTTATGCACTCACTCCTATCATCCCAGTGGTGCCCAAGTGCATATGGAATGGCGTGATGCCATTTCCACATTGGCTAGCTCTACATCATACAACATATCAACATGCATATATTTACCTAAAATTCAATTCACACAATCATGTCATGTAAATTCTCATTTCATTACATCAAAATTAGCTCACATGGGCTAACGATCAAACACGAGCACTTCGACTTGAATCACTCGACCAAACACATTTTCAATAATAAAATATATTTTTAGAATCATATTCTCGAATAGTGAAACCCTACATTATTCCCAACAAATCACCAATCATCTGTTCACTTCGTGAACCCGCATTTCACGGCCATTTCCGGCCTCAAATAAACCATCCCATGCATTAACACATAAATGCACCATTTAACAACTCCAATCAGTCAGGACAATGGCTGCACCATTTGCTTCAAAATTTATATCAATTCGGTCCCAAGTTTTGGGACCGATCAAACGGCCCCTCACGGCCTCATTCAGCTCAAACATCGACAAAGTACTTAAAAGAAGGAATAAAACCCAAGTAGGGAGAAACTCCCCACTTCTGGAGTTTGAGGAAAACTTCCTAAATATGGTACCCACAAGCCCTCTCACAGAAACAGCCTTTCCTTCTTGTCCCGAAGACTGCCGACGGTCGGATCGCGCGATATTTTAGAGAGAAGCTGACCTTCCTCACTTTAAAAAGAACTCCATTTTTCTACTGCATCATCCTCAACCCCACCCCCCACCAATGCTGCTTTTAGTTTAATCTGAGAAGACAAGTCCTATTACATTTGTCTTTTTATGACTTAAACAATTCCATTAATACCCGTTATCCCTTTTCCCAAGCTTTTGACATTCTGCACTATCTCCTCGGCCGGCCCATCTTCATTATTTCCTACTCATACCACTTATGGCACATGAGTACGTGTTATGACTTTCTGCAGCATCGAATGCTTTTACGACACTAACCAATGTCAAAACGTGCCGACTGATCGTCTCGAATTCGACGAAATTCGACGTACAGCTAGATTTACAGATCTATCTCAACCAGGAAACTGCTTGGCCATCCTAGAGATTTAGAGAATAAATTCCATATTTTTAACCGAAATAACAAATTTGTAATCGAAATTACGATTTTGCCCTTTTCCAGAAATTGGAATTTCTCGGGTCTTACATTCTCCCCTCCTTAAAAGGAATTTCATCCCAAAATTCTGGACGATCACAATCACCACATGCATATGCAATGTACTTGACTATACGTAAAAAGTCATTTAAATCTTCAACTGACTAAACTACGTACCTTCATCCCTAAACAAGAAGGACAGTGGCCCGTACCGTGTCCTCACGCTCCCACGTGACCTCCACCCATAGCCGCCATAGCACCCCTCAATTAGCCTCATGGTCTTGCGTCGCAAAACCTGATCACGGCTATCCAAAATACATATTGGTTCCTCCTCAAAGGTCCCATCAGTGTCAACCTCTATATGTCCCCAGGATGACATCGAACTCTGACATGTCCATGATCCTCAGGTCCACTGTGAGTAGAGTCCCCGAGATCTCCAGCTCGCAACCTCGACATATCATCCCTATTCTCGCCCTAATCCCCAGTGGGAGAACCTACATACAAAGGTTCTCTAAGGTCTCAACCTCTAAGCCCAACTCGATCACAACGATGCAATGATGAATGAATGCGGGCACCCGTAATCAAATAACACTTTGCCCATAGGCGTAGATAGCAAAACGCACTCGTATAATCGGGCCGATTCACGACTCACCGCGTATGATGGCGTAGACACGCCAACCCCGATGTCCCCGCCCTCGGCCTCGCCTTCCGCTTCACCCATACCGCCGCCGCCTGCGGAAATGTGAGGTGCCCGCAGTCAAACCGAGATCGTTTCTCTACTGCATCGCGGCTGCGGAAGAAAGTATCAGATCCTTCCCGTCTCAAGCATCACCGGGATCAGGTCGTCCCAAAACCCCCGGGATCCCCGTCTCTCGCAATCCTCCTCATGTGTCCAAGCTGACAATGGTAGCACACCATTCCGCCCGCCGACCAAAGAACTCATCCGTCTCTCGCCCGATGCGACTCTAAGACCTCGTGGAACTAGAAGCCGCCTCTTTCGAACCGAAGAAGACCGATCGTCTTCCTTCCAGCATTAACACTGTGATCCCGAAAAGCTCCAGCATCCTTTCTATCTCTCTCAGATGGTCAAGGTCGCCCCAACCATGGAATCCATATCCCGTAGGCGGGTCTCATACTGCCCGAATGGACAACTTCATCCATTCTCGACCTCTCACCTCGCCAGCCTAAGGGCCACATAATCATCAAGAATCTGCCACCTCGTGAATCTACCACGTAGTCCATCATAGTCGCCGCCCGCTCCGCCTAGGAACTCCCGGCCTTGGCATGCCCTCGCGCCCCGGGAAGTACTTACCCATAAACAGTTCCTGAAACTTTGCCCATGTCATAACCTCTAAGTCTCTAGAAGTCTTAGCCCATCTCCACCATACCTGGGCCTCGCCTTCTAGCCGACAATGCGCCTAACCTCGATCCTATCAGACGAGGTGATCTCCATAGCCTCCGCAAGACGTTTCGATCTCGCATAAACCAATGGTCTCCACTATCATCTGTCTCCTATGAACGCTCTGAGGATGATGCGCCAAACCCTCCTGGAGGTTACTAGGACCTCCCCACTACCCGACACACCGGGCCAGGCTATAGCCGTCAATACCTACAGCCTCTACAAAGGCTTGCTGATCAAATACTGGTGGCTAGTCAAATGTCGGTGGTGCCTGACCAGTGCCTCGTGGACGCCCTCTACGTCCTCGCCCTCTACTAGCCATCTACACAATTAACATGGCAGTTAAATTCAATACAAGATTCTAAGGCATAAACACGTACTGAGACACTAATCATACATAAATCAAGCAGATACATTGTCCTTTGCATTTACAAGTACGCAAGGCAATCAATTTTGCATTTAAAATATTGTTTTCAACAAAATTTTATTTTTGAAACTTTCATGTTTTGAAAATTTTATTTTTCGAAAATTTTGTCTAATTTTATTTGATTTGATTTGATTTTTATTTGACTTAATTAAAAAATTTCAAAATTTTTTTTTTGTGATGAACAAAGTGTTCAGAACCGGTTCACGAACAATGTCCAAAATTGACTCGTGAACAGATCAGTCAAAACTGGTCAAAACAGTCGAGTGCACCGAAAGCCGCCGCCCAAAGAAGACGCCACGCCTCGCCGTCAGCGCTCACGCGCCCCGGGGCCGTCATGCGTCTACGCCCGTGCCGCCACGTCATTGCCCAACCAGGCGCCCTGTGGCCCCAGATGCTCATCTGCCGTCGCGGCCCCGCACGCCCCCACGCGCCCTTGCCGTGCCGCGCGCCCACCGCCCCAGTCCCGGGTCACAACACACTGGGCAAGACCATTTCCGCCCCAAGACGATTTTTTTCATTATTTTTTTCCTTTATTCTCGACATCTTATCCAAAACTCTCAAAACCTCTGCTCACATTTATCAAATAAAATTTATTAAAAGTTTATTTCATTATCAAAAACCAATAAATTTCTAAAAATTTATTTCTTATTTTCTTCTTCAATTTTACACTTTGTAAAACTCCTAGAATTTTTCCACACTTCATCCTAGGCTAATAACCAAAGCATATTTGCACACACCACCAATTCATGATCACACTTCATTTCACCAATTCACAATAATTTTATCAAATCACACAAAGCACCCCAAACACATGCATAGTGTCCCAGTTTTGTCCTGATTTCCTAGGTAATCTCTTTATACTCAAACTCGAACATCAAACCACCCAAGTGGTGATGTTCTTACTCACTATCGCTCTAAACCCAAATCTCAATCTCTAGGTTTCCTTATACCTATTTCACATCAAACCACCCAAGTTTGGCGATTTGATACTCAACCCGAGCTCCCAGGTATTCGTATACCTAAGCTTTTGATACTGCTGTGACGCCTTAAACTCGGGTCCACATCACTCACCACAACTCGCTGGAAACACTCGCGGGACGTTCGTGATCCGACATTTCACGAAATCGCGTAGCCTCCTTGTACTGGAGCTTCACTTCAACATATCACCGGTCCTAAATACCCAATGACCACGTGGTCTCATATACAACTAAATCGAGGAATAATGGCCACTGGGCCCTTTCATCATCACTCTCACAACATATCCAATATGATCACAACATGAGTAAACGGCCACTGGGCCCATAAACAATACCCATAAAATGATAACAAATCTCATGAATCCAACTATATCCAGCCGCTTTTAAGAAGCCAAATGTTTTAATTTTATACAAACACATACTATTAAAATTATAGAATTAATACATGTATAAAATCATCAAAGTCACAACAAAGCTTTTCATAACCACCTGCAGACGAGTCGCTTTCCCACGTTTCCATACCGAAAATGGTATTCCTCATATATGAGCTAGTGCTCATTAGTGAATCACCCAAGCAACACTCTCCACCATGCAACAACACCCCAAAATAAACACACATCCAAGCAAATGCGTGATCCTACTTGAATGTCTAACTTATCATTTCGTACTCGAGTTCTCACCGACTCCCTCATACTCGCCTAAGCCTCATATGAGAATTTTATGTTTTATTTAAGGACAACCCTCCGACGTATAAGTAGTGGACCTAATTCCGATGTTACATTTAGTGACTACTCCGATGTTTATCAAATGTACGCTCTCCGACGACATTGATATTTTTAGCATGGACTACCCTCCGATCATTATTAGTTTTTACAACCCTCCAACCATTTTTCTTTGGGATTTCCTCATGCACTCACCATCATCCTAGGTGCTCCCAAGGCATATGGAATGCATGATGCCATTTCCATTACAAATTTATATCATATGCAAATATATCAACATGCATATATTTACCTAAAATTCAATTCACACAATCACGCTACGTAAATTCTCATTTCATTACATCAAAATTAGCTCAATGCTGGCTAACGATCAAACACGAGCAATTCGACTTGAATCACTTGACCAAACACATTTTCACACAAAATATATTTTGTGAACACTATTCTCGGGAATAGTGAAACCCTCGGTTACTATTCCCGACAAATCACCAATCATCGGTTCACTTCGTGAACCCGCATTTCACGGCCATTTCCGGCCTCAAACAAACCATCCCATGAATTAACACATAAATGCACCATTTAACAACCCAAATCAGCCGACGCTACGTGGCCACACCATTTGGGTTTCAAAATTTATATCAATTCGGGTCCTGCTGGGATCGATCAAACGGCTCCTCACGGCCTCATTCAACTCAAACATCGACAAAGTACTTAAAGAAGGAGAACCCAAGTAAAGAGAAACCCTACTGGAGTTTCTGAGGAAACTCCTAAATCCGTACCCACGTCAAGCTCCTCCGTGAGAGCGCCTTTCCTTCTTGTCCCGAAGACTCGACTCACGGATCAAGGCGATATTTTGCAGAGAGTTCAGACCTTCTCACTCTGCAAAGAACCCATTGCCTACCGCATCATCCCCCCCCAATTCACGCTTTTGCTCTTGGTTTAATCGAGAAGACAAGTCCTATTGGTTATTTTGTCTTTAGCGACTTAAACAATTCCATTAATACCACATGTTCCTTTTCCCATTCTTATATTCAAGACTATCTCTGGCCATTCATCTTCATCATTTCTCTACTCATACCACTTATGCATTATGATATGTTATATGTGATTTTTCACACATCGAAAATCGCTTTACTATGACTCGAACCGCGATGCCCTCAAAACGTACCGACCCGACCGTTCGACCCGACAAATTCGACGTGCTAGCCAGATTTCGCGAGACTCCATTCCAACGGTGAAATCTGTTTCACATCCGAGATCTAAAGAATAAATTCGATTTTTTAACCAGTCAGCAAATTTCAGTAATCAAAATTACTATTTTTGCCCTTCAAAATCGAATTTCTCGGGTCTTACAAAACAGAATTTATTAAAAATTATTAAAGTTTAATTCTAAATATTACAAATAATTATTTTAAAAATGGATTTTAAATATTAAAACCTTCATCATATATATATATATATATGTTCAATTTAAGTGAATTATATTAATATTTTTTGATATTTAAAAAATTAAATTATTTGAATATTTCAAGTATAAAGTATAAATATTAATTTGTTATGTAAAATAGAACGAATAAATTACGTTTAAAATAGAAACGGAATTCAATCACGCTATTTTTTGAGAAACATAATTTAATTCCGTCAAGATTTTTAGAAAAACGAATGTATTTCTGCTTATTTCTCATGAGCAGCTTTAGAAACAAATTCCCACGTGCTTTGTAGAAACCAGATTTTTATAAATGTTAATTTGCTAATGTAGAAATTAACTAATAATTTTTTTTATAATTATTACCTTCATTATTAAAATAAGTGAAATTCTTTGATTTTGATAACATTGATTATTTTTTAACAAAATATGTCAAATGCAATTATTAAAAATTACAATTGTTGTAATTTCGCAATAGATTTGCAAATGCTTGGCAATATATTATATTTCAAGTTATGTTTGTTTTTCTTCCATTTTCTTTTCTCCCTATTTGATGGATTTGTTGTTCAATTCCGCTAGATGTGTTTGTGTTTATCTTGGGATGTATTTCAAACCGTGTATGATTTGTCCATTTCATTGTTCCAAAGTAGATGGTTTTTCCCATCTTTAATCAGGGCTGATGAATTTGGAATGATTATTCTTTCATGTTGATGTATCATGATTAATAACTATCGAAAAGCATAACCATACCAATACGCTGAATGACTCCGACATACCCAACTCGAATTACTTCACTTGTTGCTGGTCTGAACTAAGTATAAGTATCTTTCCTTAAAAAGATAACTCGGTGGAAGGATGGGGATTTGTTGTCAACTGTTTGATCTTACACTTCCGCCATACTTACTGTATTTCAGGTAGTTGAAGCTGTGTTTAGTCTCTGGCTTCTGAATCATATCTTCAACAAGAGGGAGTACCTTGTTAAGGATACATTCTTGCTGGGTCATCTGCAAACCCAAAGTTCTGCATGCCTTTCTTAGAGATTAATTGTTGTCTCGCCTAAATTTCCGATTTTCGCTGGTCGATGGGTGTCATACACCTTTGCATGCTAATATTTGTATGCTACGTGTCGATGCAAGATGGGGAATGCGTAATAATAGTGCTTTTCGACAACGTTTAGAAACTAGATAAATGGTCACGACTTTGACGATATAAATATTTTAATGATACTATCTCCTAATATATTATATCCTTACTCTACTTTCGTCCATCTTGGTTCTTCCATAGACTAAAGATTTTAAATAAATTATTTTGTATTGTATGCCATTATTACATGGTATCATATTTGATATTAATTTATGAAATTAAATTGTTGTATTTAATATTATATTAAATTTTTACTATATACATACATACATAGTTATTATTATACATACATACATAGTTATTGGTACATATATATATATATATATATATATATATATATATATATATATATATATATATATATATATATATATGTATTTAGAAAATTTTTTTCTTTTTTGTCCATATTGGGACTCCTGAACGGGAGGACCTCCTATAATCCCTTTCCTCTAAACTCCTTTAATACACTCTGAGCTGCACTCTCAAGGGCTTTTTAAATTTTAATATATAATTATAGTTAGAAATATTCTTTTCTTTATTTACTTACCTTTAGATTAAGATCTGCTTTGGAACTATACAAGTTAGATTAACATGAGAGGTTTTGGAACGGGGTAGTGTTAATGCAAGAAAGGGATTTATAGTTCATAAAATATAAAATTTTTGTACTCCAGAAAATTTAGATCCTCTATAAACAGAATAGGAATATGAGGAAAATAAAAGCTTAGACAAGTTATCTTATCACCTACGAGTCGTCAACCAAACATGAACATGATATTTTGATGTCCTATCCTATTGTTATCCAATATATAAGAAACATAGAATTGATGAGTTAATGATATCACAGGAAAACGATGCCTACCCACCTTGCATTTTTATATACATGTGTATCTCTATTTTGCATTTTTTTTTATAAGGAATGCAGTCAGGATGTAGATTTGGATACTGCTCATGTTGTGAAGATGTATACATAAAATTATGGAAAGTTACATAGATTCAAAGAAAACAGTTTATAGAATGGATAAGGTTGGAAAATTTAAGACGCCAAATAATAGATTTGTTAGGGGTTCATGATAGTTAATGGCTAGATTCTCGATGTGTTCTAATTCTGACTCCTCCATGGTGATTTTCCATCTCCTCAACAACGATTCCAGCTTTTCCAACGATTCCCGATTCCACCACAAGTAGTCACACGACGTCTCATTCTTCCATTTCACCTCTCAGATTCTACCTTTCATAATTAATTCTATCCTCCATCAACTATCAAGGTTGTGGTTTTTCTCTTCTTCTTTCTATTGATATTGATTGTTTACTGCCAAAAAAAAAAAAAAAAAAATCATCGAGCAATAGGTCAGTTACTTGGAATGCTTATCCTATTTGATCTCCAAATCATAAAGGACTCTTTGTTTGGGAATTTTGATCTAAAGGTCTTTAAAAAACAATTCTCTTGCTTTTACCTCAGGTGTTCTCTGCAGAGTAGATGAATAGTTTTGTAAACTGGTATGCATGAATGGTTGATCAAGAGTACTGTTGGATAAGGATTATAAGGCATGGAGAAATTTTAGGTATTTTGCTATGTAATGGGATTAAAGTTTGGAAACCAATAACCATAACTGACTGTATCTGCGCTTTGCGGAACCCCGAGAAAAGCCAATTTTTTGAAAATGCAAAATGGTAATTTCGTCAAAATCGCAATTTTTCTAGATCTCGGATGATGAAAGTCTGACTTCACGCTGGAATCGACTCAGTGAAACTGAGCTACTATGTCGACTTCGTCAATCTCGCACACTAATTTCACGCTTTTCGAGGCACGATGAGGCCGACACTTGGCACTTTATGAGTGGCTCAAGAGGTGCCACGTGTCCTCAGCGTAATGAGTCAAATATATCAAGTGGGGCCCATGAGCACAAATGGCACCTTGGGGTGGATTTAAATCTCTGTGCCATTGCATGTTTATAGGCAGAATCCAAAGGACCAACGAGAGCGATACTTGGCAAGTGAGAAGACATCAAAAGATCTACTCTCCCAAACCAGTTTCGGAGGGAAAGAGAGAAAGAGAAACCTGAGGGAGAGAGATTTTAGAGAGAGTGTCTACCTTCTCTCTAGAATTCCCTATGATCTAATCATCTAAGCCCACGATAAGAAGCAAAGGTTCTCACGGCAAGGGCTGTCTGGTACTAGTTTGGGGAGTTTCGACAAAACTCCGGAAGGTAGGGTTTTTCTCTCTACTTGGTTTATCTTTTATTTTAGTGTTTGTTAATGGTTTGCTGATTCAGGTCGTGAGTGGCCGCTTGATCACCCCAAATCTCGGGACCAAAGTGTGGAAAATTCGAGCCCGTTTTGACAGTCCACGGACTGTTTGGGCACTTAGCACATAAATTTATGCATTAAATTATGTTTGGTGTGAAGTGAGGCCGAAATATGGATTTCATTGCCAAAGTGGAACCGATGTTCGATGAGCGGTCGCCCACGACAGCCCATCGCCACTTGCTGACCGTGAAAAACAAACCTTGCCAGTACACCGGACCAAAACGTCCATGTTGTCATGTACTGGATGTTAACATGAGGTGGTGATTTAATTTGTGTTAATATATGGCTGATTGATATATTAGTACAAAGAATGTTTAAAGCACGCATGAGCATTTAGGTGGGGAGTAACCCATGTAGGAAAATTCCACCACTGGGCATTGCTCACCCTGTCGAGGGAAAAAAACTATTTCAGGTACCGAAGACGCACTTGGGGATGGGACGCATCCGGGGTCTTAGAGGCGAAGAAATGGCCACATGTGGCCTTATTATGTATTTTTGTAGAAATCTGGGCAAAAGACTCAGTTTTGGATAATTTGTAATCAAAACAAATTGTAATTAAATTCTTTTTGTATAAAATATACATTTTGTGTTGTATGGATGTACAGGCCCTATTAATGCTTGACGCATGTACGGGTCTCATGACGACACACGTATTTTTCCGTGGTTGACGCGGGTCAAACCCAGACACCTCGACGGGGCCACAGGTTTAGTTTTCAGAATTGTTCCTTTCAGGCAGCTGAGTCCCAATTTATGTTTATTGTGTTTTGTTATTTAAATATACAACATGCTGGTGTATAAATTTACTACATAATAATCATTCACTACATTCTAATTAGTAAATATACGTCATTATTATATTTAACAGGAATGGAAAATATGAGAATTGATCGTCAAGTGAGATGAATGTTAGATTAAGAGTATTTGGTTGATCAATAAGTTTGAAGCGGGGATTGAGGAGTTTGTTGATTTTGCTCAAAGACACCCCGAATTAATGGATGGAACAAAAATAAGATGCCCATGTAATGACCATAAATGTCAGAATCAGAGTTTTCAAGAGCTAGACATCGTGCTTATCTCCATCTGGCAAACACGATTTGTTAAAGACTATTATGTTTGGTATAAACATCACTGGAAATCAGCTTGTGCAACAAACTTCAAATCAGAAATGTACACAGCGTTGAATCAGATGTTGCAATAGAATATGCCCAACCCAACAATGCATGTCGAGCAATGTTAATGGATGTTATTGGTCAGTCCTTCAATCCTGATGTCACCGAGGATATCCCAAACCCAACAACACGAGAACTTTATGAAATGCTTAAAGCATCAGAAAAAGAGGTTTGGCCTGGTAATCCGTATGGCAACTCAAGAATAAAAAATAATATCATGCTAATTTATGTTTGCATTACTTTATTTTTAAAAAATAATAAAAATGAAAATTATATCAAATTATTAACAAAAGTCTTTTTTTTCTTTTATATGTATATGTATATGCTTATGTTATTTTATTTACAGGTTTGCCCTTCAGTCAAAGAGAATCGGGAAGAAATTTAAGGAGAAACTAGTTGAGGAGGGTATTAAGTGGGGCAAAGTGCCTTCAAATATGAAGGAATATTATTGGGAAGAATTTGAAGTACAATTTAATGCATTTAGCCTATTTGATAAGTGTTGAATTATTAATAATTATAATAAAAATAATGCACTATTATAAATTGTTTTTTTTTTTTTGTAGAAAAAATATAAATGGAATCCTACTTTGTTGATCTCTGTGAAGGATACATGAAAACATGTGGCTAGTGTCCGATACAATGTGTGACACCCCAAAACCCGGGGGTCTGTTGACAACCCGTCAACCCGCGGAATACTAGTGAATGTAAGGTAACCTGACACCACTCACGAAAATCGGGCAAAGTCTCATTTGTACTGGTTTCACCCAAAGTACAAAACCTGTCCCAACAATGAACAACGACCACACCGGGTCCATATACAATTAAAATGAGTAAAAATGGCCACTTGGGCCCATGCATCAATACTCATCAAATACATATCAACTATATAACATAGCTCAAGAGTTATTACATTACTCTTATACAACATATATTAAACCTTAGAATTTTAATACATGTATACAACGAAGATACCAAAGCCACAACCCGGCTTTCTTCAAAAATGCGGCTCTAGTGAGCGCCGTCCAGGCACACTCCCGCATTCGAAATGGTGATCCTCGACAAGGCAAGCAAAGCCCAAAAGAGGATAATTTCCCACCGGGTTACTCCTTCGTCTAAGTGCACATGTTATGACAAAAATCACATTCAAGCAATTTCATGAACCTACTCGAATGTCTACATGCCCAAACCCATGTCTCGAGTCTCACCGACTCCCTCACATATGCCTAAGCCGAATGCGAGTAATAATCAGTTTTCAAAACAAAAGCTATTTGTTCTTGAAAACACACTAATGAAGTTTCGCAGAAATATTGACACCCTCCGAGGCTAACTGCTGATAACCCTCCGAAACAATTCACGGGCCCTCCGACGTGAATTGCCAGACACCCTCCCAACACAATTCTCCTAAAATCTTCCGTTGAAATTTTCACAAACATTTTCATTTGTGTTTCATTCATGTCATGCACTCACACCTAATATTCCAGTCGCCTAAATAAGATATGCACGCATTATGCCAATTCCAAAACACTGATGCTAATACACCACATGCATATATTAACATAATTTACTCACAACAATCATGTTATTCAATTTTCACATCAATAACACCAAAATTAGCTCACATGGGCTAATTAGCAAACACAAGCAATTCATTTCGAATAACTTACAAAACACATTTTCACACCAAGAAAATCACGTCACTATTCACGTGAACAATGAAACCCTCGTTAATTGTCACGTACCACCAAATTTGAATTTTCTCCACTTGCTCAAAGGTTTCAGACCGACCACGCTAAATCAAGCTCCTCGTATCATCCCTAACCATAAACATGGCCTGGTACCAAAGAATAAACCAAGTAGAAAGATCCCTACCCTTGGAGTTGTTGGAACTCCACCAAATCTGTGTCCACGCTGCAGAACCCTCACCACGTGATCGATTTGCTTCTCAAGCTCCGTAAAGAACCGACAGTCCGAATGGCCGGAATCCTAGAGAGAAGACACACCTTCTCTCTCTAAAACTCAAAACCTGTTGTCACCGCATCTCATTTCCAGCCCACCGCTTTTTTGGTCTTCAAAATGGAGAACATGGCACTATTGTATTTTTGTCTTTTTTCTATTAAACTTTGCAAAATTCTATCACCTTTTTAAGTGTTGGATTTTGACACTTGGTTTAAGACCTAAGCTATCCATTTCCATCATGTAACACCCAGAATTTGTATGTATAAGATATAGGGAAAATAATAATGACACTTGTAGGTATAAGTTACTTTAAAATAATAATGACAGAATTTTTATAAGATACATTACAAAATAATAATGATAATTGGAATTAGACTATGGAAATAATGATAATTTAATTAGACGTTATGAAAATAATAATGGTAATTCAATTAGTAATTAATTAATTACTTTAATGAAAAGACGTTATGAAAATAATAATGGTAATAATTAATTAATTACTTTAATGAAAGGACGTTATGAAAATAATAATGGTAATCTAATTAGTAATAATTTAATAATTTAATGAAAGATAAGAAAGCCATAATTTTCCTATCAGACACCTCTAAGATAAATTGGAATGTTAAGGAAATCATTTCTATTCTTCTTTGAGTTTCTCTCTGGCTGGTAGAATTCAAAGAGGACGACGGCTTTCGTATCTAGGTTTCAGTTAAACAAATTCTCAGAGAAATATTTAATTTATAAGAAATTTTCCTGATTAGCTCCTTCAAAGCTTTAGAGTACTCCTTTGAGGTAAGGGATTCTAATACAGCTTTTCGAAAACTTATTATTTTTATATATATGTACGTGTAAGGGATATTAATGCAGATTTTTAAAAAGAAAATTGTTTGTTTTTACTTCATTTGAAGATGAAAATTGTTTTAATTGAATTATATACAATCTTGGTTTGTGAAAAGTTTTACCTTTTTTATTTATTTGATTATACATGGACAAAAGTAGTTTTGTATGATTGCACTGAGATTTGTTTTTGTTTACGAAAGAAAATGTGAGATATGATGTTTGTAATTTGAACTTGAATGAAATATTTGACTCGTTAGTTCGGGCCCATTAACGGAATAATAGTTGGACTATTCGCCCTTTGTCAATCGGGATATAATAAAGGACAATTATCTCTACTCTTTGTCAACGGGATATACAGTTGACCTTTACATTTTCTCGTGGGAATGTAATTGATTTGAACCCCAGCTTCTAGGGGTTTTAGTTAGAGGCTACTAGTACTAGTAGTGTTTGGTTCATCCACCTTAAAATGAACAATTTGAGGCTAGCCACCCATTTGAAAGTCCCACATAACTGGGCACTATTTGATATTTGATGACCAGAGAAAAATATATTTGAAATGTATTTGATTTTGGATTTGATATGAGAAAGTCTCACATAACTGGGCACCATTTGATATTTGATGACCAGAGAAAAATATATTTGAAATGTATTTGATTTTGGATTTGATATGAAAGTGTTTGAATCGAAATTTGATATGAAATTGCTCGATCACATTTGATATGAAACTGATTTGAAATGGATATGAGAATGTTTTCAAGTATATTTTGTTAATGTTCCAACTTATTTTTGAATCAAAAGTTTTGATGAAAACATTCTCTATTTATTATATGATTGAAAACTTTTGATCCATGAAATCAGATAGTATTTCTTATCGGGTGCTTTTGGCTCACTCTCACCAGCGATATCTTTTTCGTGTACTTTTAGTTTCCTTCGGCGAGTGATGGTTAGGCAGAGGAATGGTCAGCATTAGAATTTGACTTAGATTTTATATTGATTTTTGTTTAATCGGTAGTTGTATTTATTCGGGATCTTCCGGTATTGAGAAGTTACTGATATTGATCCTTCAAATTCTATGTTAGATCAAAGTCGAGTTTTGGAGATTCTCAAATTTGTTCTTAGCAATTCGAATTGTTTAAGCTTACAAATATTTGGACAATGGATTTTGGATATGGATGTTGTTTTGGATTTAATATCGAGATTTTAGATTTGTTCCGCTACTTCCAACTGTACTTGGTAATTGGTAACTTCCTTTGATGCATAAGTGAGATTTGGATATTTAGAAGTACTTTACTCCAGATGAAATTGAATTTGGAGAATTTAAGAATCTAGAAGGTTGCATTTACTCTGAATATGTGTTTGGTAATTGGACAAAAACTAAATACAAGAAAGTGTTGTGTCACACACTTCAAACCTTCAGGCTGAAGGCTTGAGGGTGTGAATTGACAGTCATGCCCCTAAGGTGGGTTTCGGGGCGTGACACATCATCTCTCTAATCTTGCAACATGTATCATAAGAGTACATGTAAAAGGTAACTTTTGTCACATCACATGTCTCTCAAACCCGTTTTACTTGCACCCGACACTCAGGCTCGAAACGTGAAATTCGATTGTCTGAATTCGACGAAATTCAACGTGTTAGCTAGATTTCACGAGACGACCTAACTGAAGTCCGCTTCTCATCCGAGATCTAGAAAAAATTTTGATTTTGACCGAATTATCATTTACCTTTTCGTAAAATTGAATTCTTTCTCGTCTTACACAATGACAAGCTTGGAAAATGGAGAAAGAAGTATGGTAAAGATGCAAAGCCAAATAGTGTTCCTCAAGAAGTTTGGAACAAATTGTGGGAATATTGGAATAGCGAAGAGTTCAAGGCCTTATCCCAGAAGGCGTCCCAAAATCGTCGATCAGAGAAAGCAGGTGAAGGATCAGGACCTTTAAAACATACTGGTGGCTCCAAATGACCATCCAACATTCTATAGATTTGGCAAGTCTTTTTTCCAATTCTAATTTTGTTGTTAACTTTGTATGCAAAGAATACTACTTAATCAAAATATGTCATGTACATAATTTGTTAATATTATTTATTTTTAGGGAGGTCAGAAGTTAGATCGTCCACCAACACTACTTGAGGTGTTTAAGCTTATGCACAAGAAGAAGGATGGATCGCTTGTAGACAAGCGGTCAAATGATATTAATGGAGTTTTTCAATATTTATTTTCATTATGTCTCAAGTAGTGTTAGCATGCTTATTGAATTTAGAAATTATCAATATCAGGAATCGAAGGGATTAGAGATAGTTGTGGAGAAAGGGAATTCCTGCTTATAGTGTGATGGTACGGTGGTTGAGTTTACGCTTGTTTGTTTAGAGTCTTAAAAAAATGGATTTAATGGTGGGATTGGGATTACAAATTGGCAAGAATCTTAAATAAGCTTATTGGTTCTCTCTCCATGTCCCCCTTGGATTCAATTTTTTTCCTGATTCTAAGTAGTAAGCATGTGGGTTGAACTTTATCGTGTTCTTAATGAACTTTATTATTATTATTATCTTCTACTACATGCATTTTTTAAATTAGTCATATTATATAATAATATTATTTTAGTGGTGTACTAAAATTGTTGCCACATTCTGTTTTGACCCACCTTCAAGGATGTGCATATTTGTGATTTTCTAAGAGAGTGGTGAGGTTTGCACTTTCTTTTGGTTATAGGAATTTTGCATGCTGAATAGTTATTTTGCTATTGACATAAAAAAAGCTGATGTGAGACCCATTGATGTAAATATTTCGTGGTTATATTTTTCATCTTCTCTAAATGTCTCAATCTCAACCGTAATTCTTCCCAAGCCTTGTTCGTTAACTCGATATTCATTTAAAAAAACTAGATAGTGTTAAAAACAACATGATGGCATGTTGTTTTCTTTAGTTTGGCAGCTTGTTAGATACTCTAAACAAACAATATTATTATTTTTATAATAAGATGTTTTTATCAGATATACAATTGTAGAAGTCGGGAGAATATGGTTGTAATTGCTTCTCAAATGACGTATTTAATCTATAGAGGCTCCAGAGATTGATGTTGCCTATATTTACCTTCGTCAAGCAGGAGCCGAAAATGTGGCGATACAACACTTTTCCCATTACAATACTTTATTTGATGAGCGGTTGCGGGAGGAGTTGCAGGAAATTCAAGAAAATTTGCACAGAAAAAATGAAGAGATACAACAGAAGAATGAAGAGATATAAAAACAAATTGAAGAGATGAAAAAAAGAGAAGAAGAAAGACTGAAAAGAGAGGATGAAAATAAAATACAAGATTTTATGGGATGGAGCAATTATGTGTGTTATCCCGTGCTTCATCTATTTATCAACCTTCAACCAGAATATCCATCTAGGATTCCTTGAGGTGACTACTAATACTGACTCTGAGTGGTAGGTTTTTTTATTTTATTAAACATTGTTGCGTTAAACTTTGTTGTGTGCGATATTGCAATTTACATATGTAATCTATATGCAATACATATAGTTAAAGTTTGTTGTATGTTATTGGAATTTATATATGTAATATGAAAAATATTAAGATGTGTGTATTTAAACTTATTTTTAAATGAATAATTTTTGTCCAAAAAAGCGTAATTAATAAATGTTTGTTCAAGACTCAAAATAACACTTTAATAAATTATTAAAAAAATTTGGAGTGAAAATTACTACTATTGAAATGGATATTTTGTAAATAGCGAAGCAAACTAGTTATTTCCGTTTCTAATCAGTTTCAAATTCCAACAAAATAGAGGCGAAATTATTTCTGTTTCTATTTTTAGCAACGGAAATTCCGTTTCAAATCCGTTTCTATTTTGTATCCATTCCAAAATATCAATCCGTTTCTATTTTAGAAACGAAACATTCCGTTTCTATTTCCGTTGCTAACGTCGCAAAATTGAAACGGAACATCCGTCTCTATTTAGAAACGGAAATATTTCCGTTCCTAATATAGAAACGGAAATTTCCATTTCCAATTTTGTTGCAAAACCTATTTGTCGCTATTTTAGTATTGGGTTAGAAATGTAAATTTTTCTATTTGCAATTTAGAAATGTAAATAGTGTTTATTCCGTCATATTTTTAGTATCGAAGTTAGAAACTTTAAATTTCTTCTATTTTGCACAATTAGAAACGGAAATAGGGTTTCTATTCGTCATATGTTTAAAAAACGGAATTTTTCCAGCAGTAAAAATTAGAAACACCTTAATGCAAATTGCTTTCTAAAATTTAGAAAATGAGCCTTTTGAATGGAATATTTCGCTTTCTAATTCGTCTTATTTGCAATACATGTAATTAGAAATGGATTTGGCCGTTTCTAATTTGTTTCTTTCTTGTAGTGACATAGAATATGTTTACCTACTAAGTCAGTCAATTCCAATGGAGGACCAATATGATACGGGACCCCAAACATGGGATTCTTCCTAGTTAAATAATATGTGAGACTAATTAAAGAAGACCGATCAAACTATGAATTATTCATGTCAATTATCCCTAATTTATGGGAGTAATAAAATGTAATCACTATAATAAAAAAAAAAAAAAGTAAACCTTTTGTGGAATTCCAAAAACAAAACAAAAGAAAAAATTTATGCCTCTAATTATATTATTTTCAGTTAAATTTAGATAGGATAAATAAAATACTCACTATCAAATGCTTTTATAGGAGAAAAGCTAAGGGTATGTTTAGTTCTTTTTGTTCTTGATGAAACACATAAATTAAACATTGTTTTTATATTCTTTAAAACTGCTCTATTTCATGTTTTAGAACAAAAATCGAAACAAACATCGACGTTTTCTATGTTTTTCTTGTTTTTCAAAAAAAAAAAGCTTCAAACCGTAAACAAACATGCCTTACCTATTCAAGTGAAAATACAATGACTTGAGCATACTTCCATTAATAAGTATTTAATAATGAGAATAATTCCAAATACTTTCTTCTCAGAAAATACATTTATTATTATAGATAGGTTGGTCGAGGAGTTGAGGCTAAAGATCAGCTACCTGCTCTTCCGTGAGGTTTTAAAATATTCTTCTTTCACTCTCAAAATGCCTATCTCTCAAGATATATATTAGCTTCTTCTTCAATAATATTTGTAAGACCCGAAAAAATTCTAATTTTCTGGAAAAAAAAGGGTAAAATGGTAATTTCGATCAAAATTCGGAATTTTTTTAGATCTCAGATATTAAAACTGGACTTCACCGCTGAATTGTCTCACGAAATCTAGCTACCACGCCAAATTCTCGTTGAATTCTCGAGATAGCCCTTAATTTCACGCTCGAGGGCACCGAAAGGTCAAGTGCCATACAGCCAGAGAAGTACACATGATATGAGGCAAGTGGTGTGACAAGGGTCACTCATTACATGTATCCATGTAACACATGTCACATGTGAATAGTGAGAGGATAAGAGATAAATGTGGTTTCTACAAGCCATATGTCAAATGGTCCCAAAGTCAAACTAAGAGACAAAAGTGGGAATAAAATGAAAACAAAAAGAACTGCTTCTTTTTTTTGGCCCGGTATCCGACAAGGAGGGGATAGAGTTTAGAGAGAGAGAGTCTACCTTCTCTTTAAGATCTACGCATGCCGATCCGTCGGTAGGTTCTCGCTCTTGAGCAAGAGGAGAAGTTATCTTGTGAGTTCGAAACCCGAGATGGTGGGTTTTCTCTCACTTGATTTATCTTTCTGCCAAGAGCCATTTTAATGGACGGGACATCCTTGAGGCCTAGATGGTCATGGCTGTTCCAAAGATTGGGACTAAGAGAAAAATCCCCAGAGTGGTCGTTGGTCGGCTTGAAACCCAGGTTATACCGCTCACGTGATCTTGTGTGTGTGGCTCAGCATTGCTCAAGGTTCAAAATGAATTGCTTAAATTGCTTATTAGCCCATGTGAGTTAATTTTGGTGTCATTGCTATGAAAGAATAACATGTTGTTGTGTGTTAATTTTTGTTAATATATGCATGCTTGATATATTAACATGTGTTGTATGGAATGGCATATTTACTTATGCAATCTGGCACTTAGAAAGTAGTGTGAGTATGACATGAAATAAATCGAGGGGTTGTCCAAAATAATAAAATTATATCTAAAGTTGTCCGAAATTGTGTTGGGAATCGCCCAACAATTCATCACGCTTTCTGAGAGGCCCATGAATTGTTTCTATAGCTACCAAAGAAATTCAACTCGGAGGATTGTCCAACATATTTATATCGGAGGGTTGTCCACAAATAAAACAAATATTTTGTTTGGAAACGGTTTTCATACATGGGCTGTGAAACCCCGAGAAAATCTAATTTTCTGAAAAAGGGCAAAATGGTAATTTCGGTCAAAATCTGGAATTTTTCTAGATCTCGGATGACTAAACAGACTTCACCGTTGGAATATTCTCGCTAAATCTAGATACCACGTCACTTCACACGACCGAGACAGCTTCGAATTTGCACGCCGCCGAGGCAATCCAGCTGCACGCGACACTTAGTTACATTTTGAGTGGCTCACGCTGCGCCACGTGTCGTGCGCACGAGTCAACTTGAGCTCAAGTGTGGGGCCCATGTGGATATGTGGTACTGTTCTGATGAAATCCAAAGTAGGTGGATAAAGTGGATAAGAAATCCTATCAACCAATGACAATTGAACATGGCAAGGACAAATGGGAATAAAATGAAAAGAAAAAGAACACTTGGCCATGTTTGGGCTGGTACGTGGCAAAGGAGGGAACAATATTTAGAGAGAGAAGCCTGGGCCTAGATTTCGGCTTTCTGACGGTTGGTTCAAGATCGGGCCAAGAAGCAAAGACTTACTGCAAGGGCTACGCACGACACCTGCTTTGTGGAGTTTCGACAACCCGGAGGTAGGGGGCCTTTCACCGGTTATTTTCTGCTTTAAGAGTCCGGTAAATGGTTTATGTTTGAGGCCGTGAATGGCCACATTTTTGGCCTGGCCCCAAAACCCTGGGATCAATTGTTGGAATTCTTTTGTGGTCTGCTTCGACGCTCCTGACCGATCCCGGGCCGGAAATGGCCTTCGTGTTATAATTGTGTGTTAAATTATGGTTTGATGTTATTGGGCCGAAATGGTTGAGGATTTCGTTCCACAAAGTGGAACCGATGTTTGGTGAGAGGGTTGCCCACTGCACAACCCATCGCTTCTGCTTTGGGACTAAAAATAGTCCGGATTAAGCCGACAAAAATCGGGCCCATGGAAATCGCTTGTGTGTTGTTTCTGACATGTAGAGCATGACTAATGTGTGAAGGATACAAAACTGCAATTGCTGGTTAAATGGCTTGAAATGTGTATATTGAAAATGAGATGTTAATGCATGTTAATTGGATGTGTTAACATGGATGTTTTTAATTATATAAAATATAATTGCGGTGAGAACCATTAGAATTGCTGATTGTTGATTAGCTCAAGCGAAAGATAATAATTTTGATGTTATTGATATGAATTAAATAACATGTGATTAGTATGTGAATTTGTTAATATATGCATGATTGAGATATATTAGCATGAATTGTTTGGAATGGCATAATGCATTCCATATACCGGGCACCCTAGAACGATAGGGTGTGAGTATGACATGAAAGAAAATAGAAAGGAAAATGGTCAGGAAAGAAATTTCAAGGAAGATTTTGCCCAAGAATTGCTTTTGGAGAGTTGTCCAACAAGCTCATCTCGAGACTCCATGATCGTGCTTCGCTGAGGATTACCCCAAATACCCGCCTCGGAGGGTTGTCTAATAGATTTACCAAACTCGGTAGTATGTTTTCGAGAACAAAACCTTGTTTTGAAATGCTGTTTTTCTCACATTTGGCTTAGGCATGCGTGAGGGAGTCAGTGAGGGCTCGAGAAGTGGGAAAGGGTGAGTCGCATTCTCATACATATCACGTAGACATTCAAGTAGGATCATGTATTTGCTTGAATGTGTTTATGTTGAATCATTGCATGTGCACGTAGGTGGGGAGTAACCCATGTAGGAGATTATCACATCAAGCATTGCTCACCCCGTCGATGGATCAATATTTCCTGCATAGGAGTGTTCGAGAAGACGGCGCCCATTAGAGGCCGCTTTTGAGAAGAAAGCCGGATTGTGACTTTGACATGTATTTTGTAAAACATGTATTAGAACTCTAAATTTTAATATATGTTTTGTATTAGAGTGATGTACAACTCTTGAAACTATTGTAATATAGTTGGATGTATTTTAGTGAGTATGGATGACGGGTCAACGCGGACTATTTTATTTCATGTACTGTCTCATGACATGAGACACAATGTGTTTTCCATGTGGTTAACGGGTTGTCAACTAATTTCTAATTTAGGATCGCCACACGCATAAGCATGTGCGAGGAGGCCGCGAGGACTCAGACATGAGATCGGGCATGTAAACTTTCGAGTATAATCATGAATTCACTTGAATGTGTGTTTTCCACGGCTGAGCACTTAGCGGAAGTAACCCATATAGGGGATCATCACTATTGGGCATTGTTCACCCTGTCGAGGGAAAATTAATCGTACAAAGGAGTATCCGCCAAGACCCGCGTCTAGAGGCCGGGATTATGAAGAGGGCCGGACTGTGGCCTTGATTCATGTTTTATGTATATATTATAACCGAATCAGTTTTAATATATGTTTGTATTAAGAATGATGTAACAACCTTGAAACTATTTTTAATATGCTTGATTATATTTTTGGCGAGTATGGATGTATGAGCCAATGTGGCCATTTTTACTCACGTGCATTGGTCTCAAGGATATGACACTCAAAGCCTCACAGGCCGACTAAGCAATAACTTAATTTCTAGAAATGTGGCACAATATTTCTAACATGATCCACAAGTGATGTTAGATGTTATTATTGACATGGAAACAAATGGAAATGTTTGGAATACACTTTCTCAGATTTAAAAAGTAAATATAACCTTAAATTATAAAATCAACATAATATATATAATTGATTGAAAAATAATTAGAATTTCATGTATATATTTTGGTCGCTATGAATGTTCTGAATGGATCATTGCACACACGAAAGATGCTTTTAAGCCATACCACATCAAGACTAATCTTCATACGAGTTGGGAGGGATCACAAGAATGATAAATCTCTACCATAGAACACAACTATATTCCTAAAACTTGAACTTGAGACTATTAGTTGCTTAAGAAAACCTTAACTATTTCATCTATATATTCGATTATGTAATTTCATGCGTATTTAGGTAGAACAATGGTATAAATCATCTTTTTTATTCATATAGGTCTTTTGGCTTGAGTGGGAGAATTCTTT
This sequence comes from Tetrastigma voinierianum, assembly GCA_016808115.1. NCBI lineage: Eukaryota > Viridiplantae > Streptophyta > Magnoliopsida > Vitales > Vitaceae > Tetrastigma > Tetrastigma voinierianum. Next base: position 174,667 of record JAEQBH010005926.1, on the reverse strand, counting down.
GATACGAAAGATAATAAATTAAATTTTTAAGAGATATTATAGTTTTTTTTTTTTTCTTCTTATTTTGGTGTATACTTTTTTCCCCAAAACACTATACCTTTGTCGGAATTTTAACAAGAATCATACAAAATTTTAAAAAAGTAATAAACCAACTCTAATACATTTATATGTCAAGAGAGAGTTTTTTGTTGCCCAAGTTTATTGAAAAATTATTTACAATTTAACCATACTATAATTTTTTTTTTTTAAAGACTATACTATAAATATTAACCCTAAATTTAAGTAGTTACTCTAAAATAATAAATGTTCTATATTAATAAACATAAATTCAATGTCTCATTTAATTTGAAAATAAAAATGTAGAGATTCAAATTAATTAAGTATATGGAAGACTAGAATTATCAAAATCAACATTTTTTAGAGTCATCATTCTTATCATCTACGAAATTATTATTACATATCAATAATTTTTTTTTTTTTCCAAAAGAAAAATAACAATCATGAAATTTTATAAGTTTACATATTTAACTAATATGAGTAGTTGAACTCAAGCCTTTGATGTCATTTATTAGAATTGATCCTTCTTCATATAGAAGATATTCTATTTCTTCAAGATTGAACTTTCCTGACTCATCCTTATTTAGTAACTAAAATTTGTTCTTATTATTGCATGCATATAATCAACGAATCATCAGAAGACCTCGAGAAATTCCAATTTTTGGAAAAAGGGCAAAATCATAATTTTGGTTATAAAATTGTAATTTTGGTTAAAAAATATGTAATTTATTCTAGATCTGACGACTAAGCGATCAGACCGTCGTGACCGTTTCGAAATCTGGCCAAGACGTAAATTTTATCGAATCTCCAAAGACAGCCGACTTACATCGCCGAGGCATCAAGCTGAAATAGTTGCAAAACGATTTTCGACGCGACGAAAATCAACATAACAAGTACCATGCCATTATAAGCATGAGCAGTAGAACATGAAAATGGACTGTCGAGATAGAGCCGAATGTCAAAACTGGGAAATGAAGGGACGAATGGCCACATGATTCGATTTTTGGAGCCACTAAGGACAAAAAAGCCAGACAGCCAGCTTCTTCTCCAACAAAAAATGAGCCAAAAAAACGTGAAATGCATTTTGGGGAGATCCAGTAGCCAAGTTTTTGAGATTTCTTTAAAGAGAGAAACTTCTCTATAAAAATACGGGCGATCCGACCGCCGGCGCTTCCTTCGACAAGAAGGGAAGTCATTTACGCGGAGAGTGGCTTCGTGAGTACCAGATTTAGGGAGTTTTCAACTCCGAGAGGTGTGGGCTTCTCCCTACTTGAGTTTTATTCCCATTTAAGTACTTTACGAATGTTTGAAAGGAATGAGGTCGTGAGGGGTTGCTGATCGTCCCAAAAACTTGGGACCTAATTGATATAAATTTTGAAACCAAATGGAGCAACTCCGTGATTGCTCCACCCACTGTTTTGGGTTGATTAATTGTGCTTTGTGATAAATCATGTAATGGGCTGATGAGGCCGGAATGGCTGCAATTGCGTGTTCATTAAGTGAACCGATGATTTGTGATTCTTTTTGGGAATAGTAACCTGAGGTTTCACTATTCGAAACAAAGTGTTCTCAAAAAATATACTTTTGAAAATATATGTTGGTCGAGTAATTCAAGTAGAATTGTTCGTGTTTGATTATTAGCCCAAGCGAGGTAATTTTGATGTATGAATTAATTAATTTACATGATATGATTGTGTGAATTGAATTTTTTTGTAAATATACGCATGTTTATATTTACCTGTGAATTAGACTGTATTGAATTGGCATACATATTCCATATGCACCTGAACACCCTGTACATAGATAGTGCATGAGATGAGTTTAGAGAAACGTTCCAGGGTCATCAAAAATATTACCTGATAGTCCAAATTAAAAATTAAAAATATCAATCGCTTCCGAGCGCCCAATTGATATTCATCGGGAGGGTAGTCCGAGAACAAATAATATATCAATCGTCGAGCGCCCAATTGATATATTCATCGGAGGGCTGTCCAGCCAAACAAACAAAATAATAATTTTCATACGAGGCTTAGGCGATGTGATGAGCTCTGAGACTCTCGATCCGAGTTGTCATGTGACATTCAAGCAGATCATACTGCTTGAATGTGTTTTCATTGAACATTGTAACTGCACTTAGGTGGTGATAGCCCACATAGGGCTTATCTCCACTACCGAGCATTAGCTCACCTTGTCGAGGGATATTTACAAAAAATGTGGAGAGCAAGGGAGGGACTCGCCATTCCTGTAGACCGAGGATTAGAATAGAAAGCCGGTTGTGGCTTTGATGTATACATGTATGAACTTTTAAGCGAATGTATGTATTGTATAATGAGGAATATAGACTTAGACTATAGTATATTTCGTATATGTGCGGCAGGTGCTGAAACGCAGTCTTGAATAGACTGAAGATATCGGACTGTTGGGGACGGGGTTTACGCAGTTCAGATTTGGCAGCTCCCCACAAAGGAGACTCCTGCCCGATTTTGTGAAAATGTCGGGTCGTCCATTCACGAGTATTCCGCGGCTGATGGGTAGTCAACTCCACCCCGGCTTTAGGTGTCACAGCCTGGCACGTGAGCTTAGCATACTAATACCTAGAGTTTCTGCTTTGGTATCCATCACCACTAGGTGGTTTGGATGGGAGTATAGGCATATGAAACCCTATAGATTGAGGATTTGGGCTTAGGCCATAGCCAAGTGAGAGCATTACCACTAGGTGTGGTTCGATGTTCGGTTTAGGTATGAGATTACCTAGGAAATCACGGGAATAGAACACTGCATGCATGGTGTTTGATGTGTGATCAAGGTGTGGCTAACATGGTTATATGTTATGTGAATGATGTTTATAACATGGTTTGTGATATGTTATGATGTTATGTGCTTAGTACTTAGCACATTGATGTTAGAAAATGGTGGAAGTTTATATGTGATATCAACCGAGCAAAGAGAAGAAATAAAATAAATTGAAACAAATTTATTTGGTTATTGAGAAATGAAAGCAAATTCTTAAGTAATAATTTGAGGTGGAACACTGTGGAGTTAGTGTTATATATAGGAAACTTGAGGAAATTCCTGACCATTTTCCGTAATTAAAAGAAAATATATATATATATATATATATAGGTATATATTTAGTGTCTTCCAAAGATCAGAGAAATTGAAAAAATGAATGCAAAGGTGGGGAAATTGTTTTTTTGTGTAAAACTGGAAAAAGAAAATAAATTTTATAAATTTATTTGGTTATGAGGTGAAGAAAATAATTTTCTAAGGTTTTATATGGTGTAAAAATGAAGAAAAGCTTTAAGAAATAAATTTTAGGAATTTATTTGTGTATTCTGGAAAATGAAAAAAAAAATGATTTTTAGTGATTTTTCCAACTGCTGGAAATAAATGGAAAAAATAATAATAATAAGAATGAAAAAATAATAATAAGAATGAAAAAAATTTAGTGCAGAACCGTTTTTAGGCTACTGCCCAAATTATATTGTGAAAAAGAAAATTTTTGTATTGCAACAAAGGCATTGTATTGTGATATAGTGGCCTGATGCGTTAAGCAGAAGTGGGATTGCATAACACAATTTGGTAATAATATAAGGCTCGAGGATTTGAATTGCATTGCACACAAGCCAGATTGTATTGCAAGGGGATGTGTAGTTGGTTAGGAAGAAAGTGTATTATGTGAGGTGGATTGTATTGTAGCATAGGAGTGACACCAGGCTGCAAGTTGAAATTGCATGCAACCTTAGGTTGTCGTTCAAAGTGTGGCTGCAAGAAAGTGCAAGTACAGATTGTATCAAGTAACACAACAAAGTGTATTGCAAGAGAGCCGCATGGTTGAATTGTATTGTAACACAAATGCATTGTATTGCAAATGGTGTGCATAGAGTTAGATTGTATTGCAACACAACAAATTGTATTGCAATACTTGTATCAGACAGGACTTGAAGGGTTAGAAAGGAAATTGTATTGCAAGACAACAAGGGAAAGGAAATTGTATTGCAAGACAACAAGGGGCTGTTGGAAATGTGTTGCAATACAATTTTTGTATTGTGACCAACAGTAATCAGTGAACAGTAATTAGTGAACAGTAATCTATGAACAGTAATTGATGAACAATAATCATTGACCGGTCAAACTTTTTTTTTTAAAATAACATCAAATAAAATAGGACAAAATTTTAGAAAAATAAAATTTTCAAAAATAAAATTTTTGATGATAAAGAAAATGTTTTAAATTCAAAATCGATCGCCTTTACATTACTCCAGAATGCAAGGACACCGCATATACACCGACATATAAAAGGATTAGTGTCTCTGGGCCAGGTTTATGCCTTAAGAGATATCAGGTTGGAGATTTGAACCGCCATGTTAATTTGTGTAGATGGCAGAGGACGAGACATGAGGATGTCCACTTCCAATCAACGCACCACCGACATTCACCACCGCCTATTTGATCACAGCCTTTGCCGAGGCTGTAGGTGTTGCAAAATGTCGCTATCGCACGTGCCAGTATAGCAAAGATCAGAAGATCCTAAGAACCTCCGTAGTGCTAGTAATGATCATCCCAGACATTCACAGGAGGAGATCCGATGGTGGCGCATCACTGTCTGGCGCAAGATCGAGGAAGTGTTGCGGCTGATGGAGATTACCTCTAACGCGACTGGATCGCACTAGCTATGTTCCAAACAGAGGGTGAGCCCAAACATAGTGGAATAAGGACCTCTAGAGACCTAGAGGCGATGACATGGGCAAATTTCGTGAGTCGCTCATGGGTAATGCATTTTCCGTAGGATCATAAAGCTCAGGAGTTCCTAGAGTTGAAGCAGGGGGCGATGACTATGATGGATCATGTGACTAGGTTCACAGCTAGCATTATTTGCTGATGACACGCACATAGACTCGGGTCGCTGTTGGGGAGACGGAGAATGGACCGGGTTGTCCATTCGCCAAGATTGTAGGACTTCGCCTACACAAGATATGGATTCCATGGCTGGGACAACCCCACCATAGAGAGAGCGAGCTTAGAGGTCGAGACCTTAGAGGAATGTTGTATCGTGAGTTCTCCCTAGGATTGTACAGAATAAGGATGATATGTCGAGGTTGCGAAATGAGGATCTCTGTGACTCTACTCACGCTGGGACCCGAGATCATGGACATGTCGAGTTCGGCCGTCATCCCTGGACTGGACGTCGACAACCATGTATCGCATCGACAGAGCGTAGGAGGGTTACCGCCACACGCAGGATCGGTACCGTGGTGTTCAGGGGACAAGCATGACATTTTTACCCCGTACAAGATAGCGAATCCGTGTGTCAGACAAGCTGGCGGGTCAAGCAGCGAGCCTAATCTCAGAGGACGAGGAGAGACCAGACTTAGATCTACCTCCAGTAGTATGCGAGTATGTGGATGTTTTTCCGCATGAGCACCTGACTACCTGTCGCAGGGTAGTAGACTTTGGTATCGAGTTACACCCAGGTACTTCACCCATCTCTATGACTCCGCATAAGATGGCACCAGTTGAGTCACAGGAACTCAAAGTCCAGTTACAGAGCCATAGGACAAGGTTCATTAGACCGAAAGCACTTCTCCACCATGGGGCGCTCGTGTCTGCTTTCCATAAGAAGAAGACAAGACCTTCGACCGTGCATTGACTACGACGCTGAACAGTGGTTACGCTCAAGAATCGTACCCATTACCAGGATTGACGATTTGTTTGATCGGGCTGAGGAGCGCGAGTCTACCCAAGATGTGACCTTCGCACCGTTACCATCGCTGAGGGTTGGGTGATGGCCAGATATACCTAAGACAAATACAGACGCTGCTATGGCACTTTGAGCTTCACGGTGATGCCCTTCATTGACGACGCGCTGGGCCGCATTCATAGATCTCATAGGATATCTAACCCTATTTAGACTGGGCCATTATAAGATTCGCGATGACATCTTCGATCTACTCCCGTAGTGGGAGCATGAGTATCACTTGAGGATCGCTTACGCTTGTTGAGAGACCATCACTGTATCGCCAAGTTCGCAAGGCGAGTCTGCCATCGAGGTGAGATTTTTGGACACGAGTGTCGCATCGAGTGTCGACCTAGAGAAGGTCGAGGCAAGATGAGTCGGTGGCGAAGTCGCCTTTAGATACGTAGTTTCTTAGATTGATGGGTATTACAGAGATTCATTGAGGATTTCTCCGTAATAGCAGCGCTTATGACTAGGTTGGACCCGAAGGAGTGTCAAGTTTGAGGGATGACCGATGCGTAGGAGGCATTCCAGAGTTGAAGAGGAGACTTACTTCGCCCCTCCCATCTCTGATAGTCCCTGATAGGGGACAGGGGCACAATAAAGGTGGTCAGACACCTCGAGGGTCGGATCACGTGTTTCGATGCAACCGAGGGTAGTAGCTTATGGTTCTCGCGCCTGAAGAATCACGGAAAGGCACTACCCCACACCGACATGGAGTTTATGTCACGTAGTCTTCGCTCAAGACGGGGCCACCATTTATACAAGAAGGAGTTCGAGGTGTACCCGCACCATAAAAGTTCAAGTATATTTTCACGCACGGACCTCAATATGAGGCAACAGATGGATGGAGTTTTCTAGAGGATTATGACTTCACTTTGCATTACCATCCTCGGTAAGGCAAATGTGGCGGCCGATGCACCGCCTGAAGTCACGAGAGCGCTCGTCAGTATAGCTTCCCGAGGCGATGCTCTAGACCGGTGGGACGCTTTGGGCCACGCACAAATGAAAGGCACTCGGTGGTACCTTGGGAGTTTAGTGGCTATCCTTCCTATGAGTAGAGTGATTGAGTCCCATATGTGATCGCGAGATAGTGTCCATCATGAATTGGCAATACTAAAAATGGTGACGAGGGTCGGACCGTTCACACGTATGGTAGTCTTCGATATAAGTGACCCGTAGTGGTTCCTCGCTGACCGATTTGAGAGAGGAGATTCTCGTGGAGTTTCATCGCTTCTCGACGGTCGTGGCATCCGTGTGGCACTAAGATGTACCAGATCTTCGCCGCTAGTACTATTGGCTTTGTGGGATGAAGACACGAGGGGGACTTTGTTCGACGCATGTCTCACGGTCAAGAGATTAAGGTCAGCACCAAAGCCGCGGGCTACTTTAGCCATCGGGAGGTGGCCGAAAGTGGAAGTGGGAGTACCGCCACGATGGACTTTGTAACCCACTCTGCCACCCGACGCAACAGGCTACGACGCCAGAGGGCGATAAAGGACCTGGCCACTAAGTCGGCATTTTCTTTTCTAGCCGTGCGATGACCTTCGCCTGAGATTCTGTACATCTCGAGACACCCGGCCACATGGAGTACCGGTATCCATAGTGTCGGATAGGACCGAGGTTTACGGCGCGCACTTTTTTGGAAGAGTTTCCAAAGAAGCTACACACTACGACTATGAGTACAAATGCTCCACCCTACGTACTTTTGGTCAATCCGAGAGGACTATACAGTATTAGAGGACATGCGTGCGCCCCGGATCATAAGGGCAGCTGAAGAGCACTTGCCCTTAGGTGGAATTCGCCATAACAACAGGTGACGCGAGTATACGAGGTACTGATGAGGCACCGTATGGGAGGCCATGTGTCACTATTATTATGTCGACCGAGAAGGAGAGAGTTCCATCACCGGGTCCCATTTGATTAGAGACACCTCCGAGAAGGTGAGCTTGATACGACAGCGTCTTCTCACTGCTCAGAGCCGGCAAAAGAGCTATGCTGATATGCGACGTCGACCCTTAGAGTTCGAGGTCAGGATCACGTCTCTTGAAGGTGATGCCCAAGAGGGAGTGGCCTCCGGCAAGCGTGGAAGCTATCGCCGAGGTTCATTATCCCTTCAGATACTGAGAGGGTAGGCACCGCTATGCATTGTTAGCATTACCGCCCAGCATGTCAAGTGTCCACGAGGTGTTTCACGCCTCCATGTTCGAAATATACCCGTGATCCAAACTAATGGTGGATCGGGGACGATTGAGGTTGACACTGATGAGATCTTCTTCGAGATGGGACCAAGCAGTATTGTTGATAGCCGCGGATCGTTTTATAAGGAAGACTGAGGCTAGTGAGGGTACTATGGAGACACTATGGAGTGGAGGAGTCCACGTGGGAGCCGAGGACGATGCGCCACCCATCCTTCTCTGCTTAGGATGAAGGCCGTGGTTTAGTCGCTTAAAGATTTAATGACTGCTTACATGCATGATAGAGTGCACGTTGCATATGCATGTGAGTGATTGTGATCGTCCTGAATTTCGGGACGAAATTCCTTTTAAGGAGGAGAGAATGTAAGACCCGAGAAATTCCAATTTTTGGAAAAAGGGCAAAATCATAATTTTGGTTACAAAATTGTAATTTCGGTTAAAAAAAATCTGTAATTTATTCTCTAGATATCGGATAATGAAACGGATTGCACCGTTGGAATCGTCTCGTGAAATCTAGCTAGCACGTAAAATTTCATCGAATTCCAAGACAGTCGGAATTTACACGTTTTTCGAGGCATCGCGTTTCGAGTGCCGTAAAACGATTTTCGATGTGACGAAAATCAAATATAACAAGTACTCATGTGTCATAAGTGGCATGAGTAGAGAAATGATGAAAATGGACGGCCGAGATAGAGCCGAATGTCAAAACTGGGAAATGAATGGACGTAATGGCTGGTTAAGGGATTTGATTTTTAAGTCACTAAAGGACAAAAGTTGTAATAGTGCTTCTTCTCCAACAAAAATGAGCCAAAAAACGTGAAATGCATTTTGGGGAGATCCCAGAGCTGCTTATATTTCTTTAAAGAGAAACTTCTCTAAAAAATACGGCGATCCGACCGTCGACGCCTTCTACAAGAAGGGAAGCCGCTCTACGCGAGAGGGCTTCGTGAGTACTCTCAGATTAGGAGTTTTCAAACTCCGAGAGGTAGTGCTTTCCCTACTAGTTTTATTCTCATTTAAGTACTTTACTAATGTTTGGTTGAATGAGGTCGTGGATTGTTGACTCCATCCCCCAAAACTTGGGACCGAATTGATATAAATTTTTGAAACCAAAATGGAGCAGCCCGTGACTGCTCCACGGCTGTTTTGGGTTGATTTAATTGTGCTTTTGTGATAAATCATGTAATGGGTTGGATGAGGCCAGGAATGGCCGTGACTGGGCGGGTTCACTATGAACCGATGATTATGGATTCTTCTGAATAAGAACTTATGCTTCACTATTCCCTAAATGTTGTTCTCAAAAATATAATTTTGAAAATATATGTTGGTCGAGCACTCAAGTAGAATTGTTCGTGTTTTGATCACAAATTTCAAGTGAGCTAATTTTTGATGTATGAATTAATTAATTTACATGACATGATTGTGTGAATTAGCCTTGCAACATATGCATGTTTATATATTTACCCGTGAATTAGACCTATTGGAATTGGCATATGCATTCCATATGCACTGAACACCCTAGGGCTATAGGGAGTGAGTGCATGAGATGAGCTTAGAGAAACGGTTCTGAGGGCTGTCTAAAATATTAATCATCTGAGGGCAGTCCAAATTAAAATTAAAAATATCAATCAAGCCGGAGCGGCCCAATTACATTCATCTAGAGGGTAGTCCATTGTAAAAACAACACATATCAATCGTCTGAAATGCCCAATTGATATATTCACATCTGAGGGTTGTCCACAAACAAACAAAATAATAATTTTCATAATGAGGCTTAGGCGAGTGTGATGGAGCTAAGGGGAGGACTCGGATCCGAGTCACATGCAGACATCCGCAGATCACATTTGTCAATGTGTTTTCATTGGAACATTGCACTACAATTTAGGTGGTGAGTAGCCCATATGTGGCGATTCCACCATCAGCATTAGCTCACCCCCGTCGGTGGATATTATTTACGTGCACAGGAGTGTGCTTAGGACCCGCCATCCTGTAGACCGAGGATTAGAAGAAAGCTGGTTTGCGGGCTGACATGTATACATGTATTAGAACTTTAAGTTTAATGTATGTATTGTATGTAAGAGTAAAACATATTAACTCTTGTAACTATTGAGTATATAGTTAATTCATAGTTGGTATGTAAATTGAGTATTGCTTTATGGGCCCAAGTGGCCGTTTTAATCATGAACTGCTATATCAACGTTTGGGGATGTGTTTATGCAAAGCCCTCGTGATTTGTAGAGCTCTACAAAGGAGACTCTGTACGATTTTCGTGAAAAATGTCGGGTCGTCCGACATTCACGAGTATTCCGCAGGTTGACGGGTAGTCAACTGACCCCCGGGTTTTGGGGTGTCACAATCATAGCTCTTTTTCTTATCAGAAAACCAAAATGAAAATCATATAATTATTCAAGTGTTGCATTGTGATAAACGAATACAAGATCATTACGCCTTTAATGCTCCATTGTATTCCTTTTTTAGTATGTATATATTCAAATATAATCTAAATTCTCCCATCTGAAAGAGATGATAATTTCGCTTAATATTTGAATTGCTGGGGCTTTATAAATTTCAATAATTATATCCATGTAGTCTTGACCATTCATATAGTCATCGTTTTCACTTTAAAAATAAGAAAAAGCATTAACATATTTAAAAGTGTAATAGCTTATATATAAAACTCTAAAAGCATTAGTAAATAGTAAATAGTAAGTTGGTAATAGTATGTTTCCCAATTCATTGTATTCATAATTTCGAATCAGAAAACTTTGCTCCACCAGGTATTCATGTTCTTCCTCACATCTCTACATATCCATATAGCCTTTAGAAGTCCATTTATCTCATAACTTTTTCCCTTCACGACCCAAAATATTTATAGTGACTTCCTAACTACTTTCCTTATCCTACAAGGAAACCTAATATTAGAATAATATAACAACCTAAGAATTATCCTATAAAATATTCTTTACAAATAAGAATTAATACTAATTAGGAATTTAAAACATATTCCAACAATCTCTAATTTTCTAGAGATCTTCAATTTGAAGCTCTAACAATCCTCTCCTCGAACAAGTACCACTGAATATTCTCTCAAACGATCATCCATCCATCCACTATCTAGACCCTAGGGTTTTCCTTGCCTTCTATTGCGTTCTACCACACGCCTTACATGAATTAAGCACCACCTGCCTTGAGAGCTTGCTCTTATCTAGGACAACTCGTCTTCATCATGGAGTAGCAACACGTACATGAAGATCCGAAGCACACCGCCTATTCGATAGAGCATAACCATAGATCTGTTGCTAACTAATTAGGGCTCACCACCTATATTCGACATCTGAGGATTTCACCTACATAGCCAAGTTTGAACTTGGCTCTGATATCAATTGTTGTGCCAACGGAAGCTTTGATGTAGATGATAATAATTCAAAAACAAAAAGATAAAGAATAACTCACACAAAGATGCACGAGGTTCGGCCAACCATGTCTACATCCACGGATGAGAGAATCTTTTCCATTGTTTTATAGAAAAATATTCTAGAGGTATAATAACATACATCAGTTTAAACATCTGCTTCCTAATTCACTCAGACATTCATACCCCGAACCTTTAAAAATCCCGCTCCACCGAGTATCTCCTCGTTTCTTCCTCACATCTCTACATTCTCAGATAGCCTTTACAAGTCCATCTCTTTCATAACTTACTCACGATCTATAATATTTATAGTGATATTTAACTACTTGCATGTTCTACAAGGAAACCTAATATTACAATAATATAACAACATAAGAATTATCCTATAAAATATTCTTTACAAATATGAACATTTAATTAGAATTTGAGGACACATTCCAACATTTAGAATCCTAAAAATGTTGTTATTGATGATCAGACCCCATCCATAGAGATGAAACACATCATGAACAATTCATGAGGCAAGTTAATGAAGATGCTCTGGAAGGCTTGAGTTATTTATAAGATAAATAGGAAGAGTTAAAGAGTGATGATAAAGAAATTGAGATCAAAAGCCCTATCATCTTTATTACCTCTTTACACTGCAAGTCTTGGATATCGAATATAATCATATTTCAACAATAATGTTATATTTGGTTCCGAAAAATATCAAGTAAAGATAAATAATAATAATAATATAAAATGTTTTTTGTTTCATTTTTAGTTTTATCATGGAACATAAGAAGAGAAGTCGATTATAATTGAAATTAGTAAAAAAGCTTATATATATATATATATATATATATATATATATATATATATATATATATATATATATATATATATATTATTTCATCTTTAGATAAGATTTAGAAATGGATTTGAATATAAAAATAATTTATGTAGTTTATTTTCTCACATTTCTTTTCCCTCAAGAATTTCACTCAAACTTTCTTAAAACCTAGCATAACTTTAAGTGAAGAATCCAACTTCAATTACAGAACCATTTGAAAAGATTGTGATTGAGCTTCAAAATGGATTTCAAATTATTTCTTAAATTTGGTCTCGGCAAAAGACTATTATATAGCTGTTTTATAATATTAAAAATTTTCTTTCTAGTAAATGATTTATTTTCTAGGAAAATAATTCAATATTCTTGTAACACTCCAAATTAAACCTTGACAGTTTTATAACATCTTTAGGGTATAATAAAAGTAAATGTATATTTTTTCAGAATAAAATAATACTAAAAATAAAATAAGCAAAATCCGAAATTAATACAAAAGTCAAGGGTAAATTGGTAAATTATCAATTAAATACCCAAATGACATAAGAACAAAAGATTGTATGCCAAGGTAGGAATTTGAATAAGTGGAAGTGCAAATAGAAGGGAGTTTGGGGACCAAAAATGCAAAAAGGAAAAATATTAAAATCAAATAAGGATAAAACCAAAATAAATATCTTATTTGCAGATCTTTTGAGATAGGTAAACGGATAGGGAGAAAAGAAGAGAGAAGAGAAGGGAAGAAGAAGAAGAGGAGAAGAGAAGGAAGAAGAGAAGAAGATCAAAGGTATGGAAAAGTATGGTTTGTATGGAACTTACTAAGTTTTGTATGGATTTTGTATGGATTGTTATGGTTTTGGGTATGGATTTCCTCCTTGAGCTAGGGTGTGAGGATTAAAGAGTATGAATACTTGTTGGGGTATATGGAACTTGTTCAGTTTTTGTATGGAACTTGTATGGAAACTATGATTTTGGTATGGATTATTTGGACTTTTTTGTAATGGAATTGTTTGATGAAGAAGAGCCATAAACCCTTTTTTTATGAATTTGGGTCTAAAAGAACCCTACTTGGTATATTGGTTGTGTTTTGGACTTGGGTTAGTTGATTGTAATCTTCAATTGAGGAATATTTGTATTAAGAAAATATTGGGGTTTTAGAGGAGATGCTGTCAAAATTTCTCTAACTTCGGATTGTCATAATTTCTTCGTCCGAACTCCGTTTCAGATGTTCGTGGACTCTATGGGAAAACCCTTTAGTCTAGAATCCATTCATATATATGATTGATAATATTGGAACTCCATATTAGATCAGAAATCAGTAAATGATGAGGCCTATTTGGTTCTTCTTGTAGTCACTCTTCATGGGAAGCCTCCAACTTTTGATGGTCATAATTTCTTAGTCCGAACTCCGTTTCGGATGTTCTTGGACTCTATAGAAAGCCCTTTAAGTCTAGAATTCATCCATATAGCGTAAATATCTTGGAACTCATATTAGGTCCAGAAATCATGTATGTGAAAAATAGTAGGCACTTCTTTGAGTTACGCTTGTAGTCACTTTGCTCATGGGGAAGCCTCGGCGGATGAGTGGCTCTTGATCAGAGCACTCTAGTTAGGATATTCTTGGACTCTATGGAAATCCCACTTTAATTCTAGAATCCATCTATATATAGCAAACATAATGAAATTAAGACTATATTGAGTTCAAAATGCTTTTTTTAACCTGATGGCTATCTTCAGTTATGTTTCCAAATGATTCTTTGATTAAATGGGGAAGCATGACTTAGGAAGGTCATAATTTCTTTATTCGAACTTAGTTTTTGATGTTTCTTGAACTCTATGGAAATCCTTTGGTCTAAATCCATTCATATATAGCTTTATGAAATTGGAATGATAGTAAATAGCTCATAAGCATACACTAGTAATATAGCTATTCATGCATATAATGAGATATAAAAATGCAAATATCTTAATAAATGATTGTAAATATCGCATATGATTCTGGAATGATGGCATGAGTGATGGGAATATGAAATATATATCACCCGAACATAAAATACACATGGATTATGCCCAGGAGCACAGCTGGGGGATAGATAGCGCCACATTGGGGAAAAATGATGCGACATATTGATCGGTTAGCTCGTTTGGGTCATTATAGCGCCGGACCCTTATAGATGGTCATTAATGCACGGTCTGATGATAACAACGTCATCGGGCATATAGATGAAATTGGGTTTAATGCCATGTGATAACGACACTTCGGACCTTATAGACCCTTTGTTTCGTGCGGTTAGTACGATTATAGCCCGGGCCCTTATAGTTTCCTTTATCCACTTCTAAGGTTTATGCAGACATGAAACATAAAACAAATGACTTGAATATGACGTATGAAATGATATGATATGATAAGAGAAGCATAGAACCGCTATGCGATGACAAGTATATTATGACAAGAACATGAAGCAAAGTGTAAAATGATAAGAAATGAAACATGGTATGATAAGTAAATATGAAATATGTATAAGCATGTTTAAAATGATATGATATGTTAGATGTGTATGCGCTGTGTATAGAGTGTGATAATACTTATTAGAGGTCATCCATATGTATTAATTCGAGCTAAGCTATAAACATGCAGTGTTTGTCAGTGTGGAGTACGGAGCGAAGCGAAGGAAATGGGACCTCCACATCGAGTAACCAGAGCTGACCACATTACTAGGTGCCCACTAAAGACCTTTTGGTCTATTTTTGTATATGTTTTGTTTTTGTAAACAATGTAAATATTGTAAATGTTGAACACTTCCATATATGGAGTTTGTATATATATTGTAATCCACTGCTACAAAATATAGTACAAGTTAAATGTTTAATATTATATGAATGAACAAGCTTAAAGGTTATAAGTTAAAAAAATAAAAATAAAAAATGACACCCTCGCTTGACACCAGGTGCCAGGTTGGGGGTGTCACAGTTTAGTGGTTTAGAGCCTAGGTTTAGGCATTTCTGGACAAGTTTTAAACCTTCTAGATAGATTATAAGATAAACATGCATATGTTAAGTAATGTGTTGACCTCTGATGTAAATGTCCTTGTGTGTTGTATAGATGGATCACCCTGAAGAAGCTGCTGAAAGTGTTAACCCAAGGGAATAAGAGTTATCAGCTTCTAAGCCTTCATAAAGTAATGTACCTAATGAGCCCATGGAAGCCTTGCTGAGAATATCGCAGGACATGGCTCGGGTATTGGATAGATTATTTGCTCTAAAGCTCCGATAAACACAGTAAAAGACATGGAGAAAGAGGAATTCCATGGGTCGAGCATGGAAAGTCGTAATAAGTGCAGTTAGAAAAACTAGAAGGGTATTGGAAAATGTGAATACCCTCCGTCGAGAGAGCATCATGTGCGATATTACTATTGCGAATTGAGGCATATGATTGGTAGGCGAGTGCTACAAAAGTCCGGGGATTCCAAAATCCCGTGACATGGGAATTCTTTGTCGAGTTCGAGTAGTAATATTCTGTTTATGTATAAGGAGTCAGTGGAAGCAGGTTCACGAATATGAAGCAAAGGAACTTGTCATAATTTGAGTATGAAGAGTTCATCCATCGACAAATATGCCTTTGGACGGTCCTCAGCGAGGCATTCCGGTGTAGGCAATTTGAAGATGGACTCACGATTCCATCCAGAGGAATTACTTAGCACACATGACTTCTCTCGACAGTGAACTTTTATCGGTTGGTCATTCTGCCAGTAAGTGGAGAGACTGAAGCCGGCGGCAAAGAAAAGTCTCGAAGGAATTCTCAAGGGCCTCCTCATCTTAGTAAAGAGCTAGAGATGTTGGCCAGGAGTTAGTACGGGGTTCGGCTACGAGGGTAGAAGGCAGGAGAGTACAGCGATTATCTAGTGCGGGTAGGTGCTTTTAGTTAGAAGGAGAAATCCGGTGCACTTGTTGCCATGGAAACTGACATTTGGGTGTTGCGGGGTTGACGAGGGAGGGGTGTTTAGGTGTGGAAGCCTTAAGCATTTGATAGCACGGTGTCCACAGGAGTCGGGGGATAATAAGTCAGCGAGAGAAGTGGAGGAAGATGCTGCGGCACCACTTCCGACTCCGCGATCAGGTGAAATTAAGTAGTGGCCATCTCGGCATAGAGGACGGAGGCATAGTTTTAGGAGCGGTGGATGCGTCACAATACTTTCTGACACCGACACAAGCATATGCTGAAGGCTCGTGAGAGTCGAGATGCTCTGAGGTTATAGTTGGTATATTCTCTTTATATGATATTGAGATGCATGCATTGAGTTGATCTTGAATCTATTTCGTTCATATGTGTGCATGGAGCATGTATTTGACACGATTACCGTGATGGAGAAATTGGCATATGACATGCATGTGACTGGTCAGTTGGGGCCTGGCGTTAATTGTGAATGTGATATCACGAATTGCCCGTTGTTATCTGGCCAAGAGAGTTTCTCAGCGGTTGATAACCTTACCACCATTTCGAGAGTTTGACTTGATTAAGGAATGGATTGGTTGATAAACAGAGCCATCGTTGATTGTGGGCTGAAAATCTGATAGTGTTGAGATACTCTTATCAGTTTGAGGTGATAATATAGGGCATTAAAGTCTAGCATGTCAATGTGATCCTCGACCATGAAGCGAGAGATTTATAAAGAAAATGATGTTAAGCATTCTTAGCCTTGATACTTGACTCTGAGAGGTCGAGTTGATGTGGAAGAGATTCCGATGGTAAGGAATTTCCGATGTATTCCTTGAAGGGGATTCTTAGGTATTCCTTTGAGAGGGAGGTGGACTTATCCCATAAAAATTATGCCGAACCCCGTGCATGTCGGGCACCTTATAGGATGGCTCGATTAGAGTTAGAGCAACTCGATGGGAGTTACACTATCCCGAGCATAATCCTGTAGCATTAAAATGGCACCCCAAAGACAAAAAATTAAGCTCCAATGGAGGTGGCATCAAAGGTGCCAAAATGCCATCCAGGGTTTTGGGGTGGCATATTTGACAACTTTGGAGAGAATGGAGAGGTTGCAAAATAGCGGTTGGTGGCTACTGTACCTCTCAACAACTATATTTCATCCCATATTTGGCAAGTTTAATTATATTTTTTAATAAGAAACATTGAATTATTAAAATAACACCCCGTTTGCTTCATTAGACGAAAACACTGAGTGCCAAAACACTGTTCAGAGTTGCAAAATGGCATTTGACATCCCATTTTTAACAACTCCCATTGGAGTTGCTCTTAAAGGAGTTAAAGGTTCATCTACAAGAGCTTTTAGATAAAGGGTTTGTATGACCCAGTGTTTCGCCTTGGGGTGCACCTGTTTTATTTGTGAAAAAGAAAGATGGCACTCTATGGATGTGCATCGATTATCGGCAGATCAATAAGGTGAAAGTGAAAAACAAGTACCCATTGTTGAGAATCGAAGATCTTTTTGATCAGTTGAAAGGAGCGGGTGTCTTTTCGAAGATCGACTTGCGATCTGGATATTATCAGTTGAGAGTAAAGTAGATGTACTAAAGACCGCATTTTAGAACCCAATATGGCCATTATGAGTTTTTGGTAATGCCATTTGGGTTGACTAATGCACCAACAGCATTCATGGATTTAATGAATAGGGTATTCCGACCCTATGTGGATCAGTTTGTAGTGGTCTTTATTGATGACATCCTGGTGTATTCTAAGGATGCATAGGAACATGAACAACATCTGAAAATAGTTCTCTGAGACGCTAAGAGAAAAAGAATTTATATGCTAAACTCGGCAAATGTGATTTTTGGGTGGCATGGAAGTTTCCGCTATTAGGTCATAATGTGTCAACGGGTATCAAAGTTGACCTCTGAATTGAGGCGGGTTGTGAATTGGAAACCACCTCGAAATGTAGGGTGAGGTTTCATGGGCTGGACATTCTCAGGGAGGTTATGGGCTTGTGCGCTCTCATATAGTTACTCAGGAGAATGGATGGGTGGAGGACTGAAATGTTGAATAGTTGAGTTAGAGGATCTTGGTTGAAGCACCAGTATTGACGTAGCCTACTTCGGGAAAAGAGTATTCCTTGTATGGTGATGCTTCAGGCATTGGTTTGGGATGTGTGTTAATGCAAGATGGGAAAGTAGTGGCAGATGCCCTGAGTAGGAAAATGATTTATGCTTTGTCTTTGAAAGATTATGACTGGAGATTTGATTATAATGGAGCCTTGTTGGCTCAATTGAGAGTTATATTGGATTTGAAGCAAATGATAGTAGTCTTTCGGAAGAAAAATGATACCCAGATTCTGAGAGATAGTTCGAGTTAGTCGATATTGTTAGTAATAATTATACAGGCCTGTGTATGGACATGGTATTTTGACTATTTTATGAGAATTTATTATTATAATGATTTGCATGTTTAT
The DNA here is from genome assembly GCA_016808115.1 of Tetrastigma voinierianum. Lineage (NCBI taxonomy): Eukaryota > Viridiplantae > Streptophyta > Magnoliopsida > Vitales > Vitaceae > Tetrastigma > Tetrastigma voinierianum. The sequence continues at coordinate 156,027 of JAEQBH010005926.1, read as the reverse complement.
TATATATAATGTCCTTGAATAATATTATTAATTATTCTAAATGTCCTTAATCGGTTATTGTTATGGGAATAACAATGAATTAAGATGATATAAGAAGTTTGATTGATATTCATGGGATGAATATGTGCATGAGATACAAATCATTTATATCTGTTTGTTGAGAACAAATATTAGACGGGCAAATCTTGAGATTAATACATGGATCAAAAGTCATAGTTAATCTCTAATAGTTGTGTCATTAAATCGCTGACCTGGATGGCTATAGTTCTTAACACTAAGGAATATTGTGTTTTTATTATAATCAAGCGTTGTCTTTAATCGGATGACTATAAGGTTATACTTGAACATAATAAGAGTATGTAGTGAGATATGACGTTAAGATGGAATTTGTCCCTCTTATTATAAGAGAGATATCTCTGATTACACAAACAATTATGAGGCGAGGAAATGCATGAGTCGTGCTCAAATGAATTGATGGAGATCAATGTCATTTGTTTAGTACGATCTAATTGGGTTTCGATAATCAAGATAAGGCTTGATATAAAGGTTGACTTTTGTCATGCATATATTCTATTAGGATATCATGAGACAAAGGATTATGTCATTAGCTATATTAAGGTTGTCTCGGATCTTGACTTTTCATTTTTAACTTGGGTAGTCATAATGTCTTGCTAGAGGCCACTTATGACTTGTAGGATCAAAATGTAATTTGGGCCCTACGATGTTAATTGAACCTATAGGAGCCGCACAGTAAGAACAAATAATAGCAGGTTATGGTTTCACTCTACGTAGTAATTTAAATGATGATTATTTTAAATTACAAATATGATAGTTGTTATTTAAATTCGAATTTAATTTTGAAAGTTTAAATTCGTGATTTAAATAATAACAAATAATTAATTTGTTATATTTTCTTATTGGATAAGGAAAATAATACATTGAGATTTTGAATTTAAATTGTTATTATTTAAAAAGAGTTTTAGATATATAATAATAATATAAAATCATAGTTTTGACTTAAATACTACTTAGGACTTATATAGATATATATGTGAGACATATATATTTTGTAGTAATCGTCTTTTACTCTAAGAACAACCAAAACAGAAAGAAAGAAAAAGACCCTAATTTCGTTTTGAGAAGGCAGAACTGAACTAGCATTGACAAGATGGATTTCATTATTTGTTCGTGTGTGAGTGTAGGAGTATTAGCTTTCGAAAGGCGGCACCTTTGAAGTCAGAATAAACCAAGAGGCAGCAGAACTTTGATGGCTTGCGAATCGATCTACAAAGTAGGATTTGGGTTTACCACCCTTCCCTTCGGTTTTTATGAAGCATGTGATCCTTGGTGGGTTAGGGATAAAAAAAACTTTAAATTCCTTGCATTTATGTTCAATCAGTTGGATATTAAAGTATTGACAAGTCTTGGAGACATAATGGAGTTATGCCATAGATGAAAGTGGAGGTTTATTGTACAAGAACAAATTATGTATACCGAATGTTATGGATTTGAGAAAGAAGAATCAACAATGAGGGTACAGTACCCTCAGCTTTTCAATTCAGGTAATTTCGAGGATGAAATTTATTTTAAGGTGGGGAGAGTTGTAATACCCCAATTATACAGCAGGTTTATACTTATCTTTAGGGTATAATAAGTAAATGTATATTTTCTGAATAAATAATACTAAAATAAATAAGCAAAATCAAGAGAATTATCTGAGTCGAGGTAAATTGGTAAATTATCAATTAAATACCCAAATGACATAAGAACAAAAAGATTGTATGCAGGTAGGAATTTGAATAAGTGGAAGTGCAAATAGAGGGAGTTTGGGGACCAAAAATGCAAAAGGAAAATATTAAAATCAAATAGGATAAAACCAAAACCAATATCTCCATTTGGTCTTTTGAGATGAGTAAAAACGGATAGGGAGAAAAGAAGAGAAGAGAAGGGAAGAAGAAGAGAAGAAGAGGAGAAGAAGGAAGAAGAAGAAGATCAAGGTATGGAAAAGTATGGTTTGTATGGAACTTACTAAGTTTGTATGGATTTTGTAGCGGATTGATATGGTTTGAGTGTCGTTTCACTCCTTGAGTTAGGGTGTGAGGGTTAAGAGCATGAATACTTGTTGGGAGTATGGAACTTGTTAAGTTTTGTATGGAACTTGTATGGAAACTATGATTTTAGGTATGGATTAATTAGACTTTGGACTTTTTTTGTATGGGTGTTTGATGAAGAAGAAACCATAAACCCATTTTTTTTTATGGTTGGGTCTAAAGAACCCTACTTGGTATATTGTTTGTGTTTTGGACTTGGGTTAGGCGGATTATAATCCTTAATTAGGAGAATACTTGTATTAAGAAAATGTTATTTAGGGTTTTAGGGAGATCTTTGTCCAAATTTACCAACCAGGATGGTCACCAATTTCTTTGTACCCGAACTCAGATTTAGATGTTTCTTAGGCTACATGGAGAATCCCTTTGAGTCTAGAATCCATCCATATAAGCGTGATAATATTGGAGCTATGTGGAGATGCAAATCGAAAACAATAGGCCCTCTTGGTTCACGCTCGTAGTCCTCTTCATGAAGCCTCGACTTCGGATGGTCATAATTTATTCGTCAGAACGTTTCGGATGTTCTTGGACTCTATAAGGAAATCCCTTTTAGTCTAAAATCATCCATATATAGGTCTGGTAGAGTTGGAAGACTCATATTGGAATTTAGAAGTACGAAAAGAAACGGTAGGCATTTGGTTAACTCGTGATCCTTGTTCATAAGGAAGCCTTCAACTTGGACGGTCTGTTTCTTCATCAGAACTACATTTTGGATGTTCTTGGACTCCATGGAAATCCTTTGAGTCTAGAATCATCCATATATAGCTTGATGAAATTGGAATGATAGTGAATAGCTCATAAGTAGCCATAGTAACCATAGTTATTCATGCATATAATGAGATATGAAAAATGCAAAATAGTAATAAATGATTGTAAATATAAATATGAATGAGATATGTACTTAGAAACACAAATACACATGGGATTGTCCGCTTAGAACCCGTAAAGGGATAGATGGGCATGTCTATTAGCAAACAGTCCAGGCACTGATCAAAGATCCCTGCTTTTGTCATTATGCACTTTTCTCTCAGCCCTTATGCACCATTGTTTCAGATATGAGTATGTCGTCAAAAGTGTCTTTAGTTTCCTTTATCCACTTCTAAGGTTTATGTGCATGAAACATAAAACAAAATGATTCTGAAGAGAACAAGAAATGAAACAGATATATAAGAGGCACTGCAACCGCTTATGCATGACAAAGTATATTGTGACAAGAATATTAAAGCAAAGTGTAAATGATAAGAAATAAAATATATGATGGGCAATATGAAATATGTATAAACATGCTTTAAATGGATATGGACATGTTAGATGTGTATGCGTGGTGAGAAGTGCTAAGGACCCTTATTAGAGGTCATCCATATACATCTCACTAAGTTTATGTTTTAATTGGCAGCCATCCATGTAGGTATAGTAGGGGGCACAAACAGAAGTCCGTACATCACATCAGAACTATGTTTAATAATAATTAATAGGTGCCTACTAGCACCTGGTCTATTTTTGTATATGTTTTGTTTTTGTGCTAATAAAATATTGTAAATATGAAACACTTTTATATATGGAGCTTTGTATATATTTTGTAATCCGTCAAGCAAATATAGCATGTTAAATGTTTAACATTATATGACAACGAATGTAAGCTAAAGGTTACAGGTTAAAAAATAGTAAAAATGGACATTCCCTCGCTTGACACCGTGTGTTGAGTCAGCACACAATGACACAGAATGGGTATTTTATAGGAAAATAAACCTTTTTTATTGTAAATAGAAGGACAGACAGAGCATGATATGAATACAAGAACATTTTTTACTAACCTTAATCATGATAATCTCTCTTTAATCTTTCTTTTTTTTAGCTAATCTCTTATATATAGGCTTCATTAATAAATGAACCATGACTCAAGTGATTTTGCTATGTAGGAATGCCACGAATACAACTCTGCTTCCACTGTTAAGCCCGGTCCTAGTCCAAACAAACACCCACTTAATCCGTACCGTTGTGGACTTTTCTTCTTTGATAGACTTCTTCTCATCTCATCCATAAATAAAGAACACGCATGAGCTCACAATGTTTAAGGTCACAACTGTCAACACCTGAGTTTTCTTCTTACTGAGTCGTCAACTCATCAACAATCCACTTTGTCAACTCTATTTAACACGTTAATGTTCAACGACGGTCCCAATTACGGCAAGACAATCGAATGTACGACGACGGAACTAATAACAGCATCATTACGTCCGGATCCATCTTTCGACGAACATTGCCGACGGCGGTTAGTACGCCGGTTGCATCCGATCGATCCGTTGACACGCGCTCATCCATCGGCGCGTTGATCACGATTTTAACGCTCGGCGGTCGGCGCGATTACATCGCACGAACTGAGCAACTGATTATTTATTCCGAGCATTCGGCGTCGTCAACAAAAGCAACGGACGCGATCTCGGTCGACGTTGTTGGCGCCCGGATTTGGCGATATTCGCGGCGGCGCGTCGGCGCAGCGACGCGATTTGAGATTGGTTGATCCATCTTCGAGTTACTTCTTGAAACGTCATTAAACCAGTCCAATATCATTTATCAGATCGACGTCCAGACGAGGCCCAATAACGGATTTATTACATCCACCAGTACGATTACGAACTGTCATCTTTCAAACGGCAACAAAGAGCAAAACAACAAAATGATCCGTTCGGTAAGAGGCGCAGTTATCAGTCCATGACAACGAAACTGACGTCAAAACTTTGATTACGCCAATCTATCCCGTTTTAGCATATTATAAACTGCATAAATGCGCTTAAACTCTTTCTTTTAATTGGCCGGCGTTTCCGCTTTTGGTGCCCTGAAAATAAAAATTAGGGAAATCAGCCTGGCGGAAGCAGTTGACCGAAGTGCTGTGCTGATGGCCAGAATATGGGCTGGACCTCGGGACGCTGGTCACGCCATTCCTCATGACGGTTCTCCTTGGACTACTTACCAGAACTCGCATGGTAAACCAAAATTACCTGGAAAGGAAATGAAAGGAAAATATGGAGATTTCTGTTAATGGAAAGGAATATATATAAATTAATGTGAGGGGTTTGTAATCTTACGTAGATTAATTCTTGCTACTATTTATGTTAGTCTAAACAGATGTTTCCGACAACTAATAAAAAAAATAAAAAGAATCTTGAAAAGTGTGATTTGAAAAAATTAACTTCAAGCTCCAGTTTTCTTCGCATAAGCTTGACACATAAGATTAAACTTAAAATGGATTTTAATAGTTAAAAGTCATGAGAAAAGTTTATTTAGAAGGTATATCTTCAAAATGATACTTTAGCTTTTTTATTTTTGGAAAATGTATTTTAAAGACACTTTCAATATAACAATTTAGAAAGTATTTTCAATTTTATTTTTGGAAAGTTTCCTTTAAAATGCATTTCAATATAAATCAAAATTAAAATATAAAGGTGTTTATTCAAAAGACACTTTCAATATAACATTTCCAATAATTTAAAATGTTTTTCAAAGAGAAACTAGAATCTAAATTTAAAATTTTTCAAAATTATGAACGTATTTCTTCAAAAAAGATATTTTCAATATAAATTGTTCTTTAAAATTATGGAAATAAAATCTCAAGATACATTTTCAGTTTACATTAAAAATTAAAACTAAAGAAAATATAATTTCAAGTGAAAGTCTCTTCAAGAAACACTTTTACACTTTAGCGCTCCTATATATAAAAATTATATGATTGTAAAGAATATTTCTAAACATTTTCATCTGAGCAATTTTTTTTTTTTATACTCAAATATCTAAATGCCTAACTATAACAAGGTAGTCACCTGCCCCAACCCCCGCTCTAAATGTTAACAAGAAAAACCTTCCTAGAAATTATGATGCTGAGGTATGATAGGCAAAAATTTATTCATATCTTATAAGCTGTACTAGGTATGGTACTGGGTTTATTCCAAAAAAGGAAAGGTATGGTACTGGGTTAGGTTTTTGAGTGTCTCCACTCCTACTCATTGTGGATGAGTGGCGGTAAAGAGCTGACTAGTTTTTAGTGGTTAAGAGGGAAAATATATGCCCCTAATTATTTTTGTTTCAAAAATTATTTCTTTTGCAGGTATGTAGAGTCACAACCATCCGTTAACGCCCCCTTCTTGATTAAATCCTAACTTTACCAGTGCCCGTTGTTATCACTTAGTTGTCCCTTTAAATTAATGTCTGGACTTCAAAGTTGATATTAGGAACATATACATTATATAACTTGTTTTCTTTTCTCATTTTTTACTATGTTTTAATTAAAAGGGATGAAAAGAAACAAAATACAACAATTCTATAATAAAAGAAAAAGTTTAGACTCTAAATTAATATAATAAAGAATGAAAATCTTTAATTTTTCTGAGAAACCATATACCTAAAAAAAATAAACAAAGTCTAATAGGTAGGTAGGCTCTTTATTCCACCAATATAACTCAGTAAACTATAACTAAAAAGTAGCGAATCAAAGGTAGTTTTTCATTAGTATTAGTTTGATAGGCAAACTAGAGGAAGCTGGTTAATTAATTCTTGACAGTGAAGTTATTCATTAATTGTTCTATTGATAGCGAGTTGGATTTATTCAAAGTTGTTGGAGTCTTAACTACTTAGATTTGGTGAATAAATGCTCATGAGATTTTCAATGCATATCCTAGTTTTCCAAAAATTCTCCCAAAATGCCACTGGATTGTATTGACAGTCACTTTCTAGCTCTCATTAAAAAAAGTCACAATCAAATTAAAAACTTTAATATGTGTAGGGTGTTAAACGTATGTCTCTCCAGAACCTTTATTAGAAAGGCATATAAGTGAACTACGATAGTAAATGTCATGTGTATTTTTGATCAAAGAAAATTTTAGGGACAAATGATATACGTGAAAACCCCTACATTATTTGCAATTCTTTGTATCTCAACTATTTATAATATATGTAAGTAAAAATAATTAAAAACACAAGAGAATTGATAAGGATTCAACCAATGAAACTATTTCTGTATATACATAGATTATCATTTAAGTATTAGTTCAACTCTGTACACCCCTATTGGATGCAGTAGAATTAGTTTAAACCTTATAATCCAACAAAAAGTAAGTTGATAAATAACTATAAGGCCTTGACATAATAAAGAGGTGTACAAAAAATGAGAAGTGAAAAAAAAACTATCTAACAAGATCAACAATAAAGAGAATAAAAGAAAATGAATATTATAAGTGTAAAAGAAATAATAATAATATGAATAAAAAAATTGTATATATTTAAAATGAAACACAATCAAGAATTATTTAGTGAGATATTTATATTTAAAATTAATTATAAATATAAGAGTATTTTATTGCATCATCTAATAGGTCCACTACAAAAGGGGTAGATCAGCCTACCCACCATAATAAATAACAATAAATGAGATTAAATGATTCAGCCGCCCACTCAAACATCTACAGAGTCAGCGCCGGCCCTGCCTATAGGCAGGGTAGGCTGTTGCCTAGGGCCCCACTTTATAGTGGGCTACTTTTTTAAAATAATCAAATATTATATATATTTATAATTTATAATTAATTAAATATAATAAAAAATTGTATTGCTAATGTACTCAAAAAACTCAATGCGCACGTAATAAAGCTTCCCAAAAGTAATTTTCACTTTAAATAATAAAATGTTTCTGCTATGGGCCCCACTTTATTAAACGATACGCCTCAAACTCTTCAAATCATCGACATTTCCATGCGATTTAATTTTTATTTTGCTAAAAAGTTTAAAACACTCTTTCAACATCCTCGAGTTTCTCTCCGTTAAAAATATTAGTATTTCTTCCTAAAAAAATTAGAGTTCCTCCTTTTTTACGATAAAAAACAAATGCATACAAAAATCTTCGTGAATCCGACAGCCAAGCAGGGAAATAATTTATTATTTATTTTTTAAATCGTATTTTTATTTAGATTATTTTATATTTTTACCAAATAATAATTTTCAAGGCTTTATATTTTATTATTAGTTCAACTAAGAAGACATGTTCGCTTGATCAAATTTATCAAGATCTCTCTCAGTCAGTTCCATCATTATTGATCTACACCAAAGTTTGATCTTGAATTGATAATGAATTTGAGTTATTAATATTTCAATAAAAGATTAACCTGATACGAAAGTAGCACAGTTAAAACCGGCAGCTTTTACAATTTCAAGTTTTCAGGAGCTATGGACAAATTTCTTAGTAATACACTGGATAAGGAAATATAAGGAGAAGTTCAAGATTTAAAGATACTAATGAAGAGGGGGAGAATTTAGTAAATTAAACACATTTTGATGATCAGAACAAAGAAATTTTTAAGAATGGAAATATAGAATTATAAAGATGATAATGGGAGGAAATATTATCGGAACAATGCACTACTAGACACATGTCGTTCTTTCATTAGGACATAACTTGAAATTGGAAAATTATTGATCAAAATTTAATGAAGAATGCCAGTAGTAGAGTCCTTAAAGTAAAGTGGATAATTTTCCTAAAGACTCAGAAAATAAAAGATTTCTTCTACACATTACAAATAAGTATTTATCAGTTTTATGAGAAGACTATCGAAAAATGGTTGGTTTACTCAGATTTCATCGATAGTATTGCTTTAAGTGAAAATATTTACAAAGGAAAATACTTTTCAATGAATAGTAGAAGGAACTAATGGGATCGAAAAATATCGCTTATAGTTCAAAAAGTCATGAACCAAGAATGAAAAATATGGCTATAATATGAAGAGATGGATTGAACTAGAAAGGAGATTACAAAAAGAATTTGAAGAATTGATAAAACATTACAAGATCAAATCAACAAAGATAGAGAACATTGAGACAAAAGCCAGGGAGAATAGTTTATGTTGTTAACTTTCTTCAAGAAGAATAATGGCATTTCGTGTGGAGTACCGAGAAAATTGCAGCAAAAATAATGAAATTTTATCAGGTATAATTGAAATGACGTCGAGTTTGATCCACACGAAAGAACACCGCTTTTGATCTCTCGTGAAAAGAAATTCATTGATGTCATGATTCTTAATCACAAAATTCAAAATGAATTTATACTTATGTCGGCAGTGAAATAAATCGAGATATTAAAAAGTTAGAGAAGCAAATATTTTTCGGGGCTATACTCTGATTGTACAATTGTGATATAAGTCATGAAGAATAAATGTCTCAATACGATGTGGGATGTCTCCAAGTCCAAATAAGGTAGAAGAGTTCTTTTTAGGATTTCCTGAAAGTGGAGTGATACCAGACAAGGGGATTATTGATGAATTAATAAATACTTTTTAAGAAATACTGGAACTTGATCTTGGTGGGATTTAAGAGGTCAAGGTTGCGATAATCGCCTAATATGAAAGGAAAGGACAAAGGCATAAAAAAAGTATTATAAATCCGCTTTCTACACATATGTGGTTAAGTTGTAACTTAATCTTGCACTTTGGTGATATATAAATTCTTGTCTAAAGGCTAAATCTTTTTTTGAATTGTACAATGCATATATATTGTTTTCATCTTCTTTGCAAAGCCGATGAAAATTTTGCAAGATAATGTAAAGGTTTGGACCTTTAAGCCGCTATCACTTAATAGTCTGGGAAAGCTGTTGATTGTGTTAAGGCACAGATTTCAAGCTCCATGCAATGAAAGTTTCGCTTTAACTCACTCAAAGTGGTTCTTCAAGTGATGATCCTAAGACATTCGTGGATGCTAAAAAGTTTATTGTCGTGATATCATGGATTTTGGAATTTTATTCGCATGGTTATTTGGTACACATTTTATCTCGTCATTAATGCAGTGAGTAAAATGTTGCAAAGCAGCATAGTTGGTTGATGCTACTATTAGTAATTTGAAAACACTTATTTCTTTCTTTGAGACCTATAGAGAAATTAGATTGAATCAGATAAGATTGTTGTTAAATCTGCCGTCAGATTAAATTCCAACCTACATTTTAAGTAAAAGCTGATTATTTATAGAAAAACAAATTTTTGATGAAAATGCTAGTGAAGATTCAGCTTGAAGAATTTTTTATAGAGTTTACTATTTTTATATAGTTGATCGTTTATTTCTTCACTAATAGTAGATTTTAAACAATTTAAAAAATATGAAGTGGATTTTTATTTGATTTACACAGTTACATATTACAGATGATGATTGTTTGAAGTCTCATAGGATAAGTTGAAAATTTTTGAGACATAACATGGACTCGAGTATTGACGGGGATGAGTTATTTCAGCAAAGATTGTGAGAAAGTGTGCTTTTACCAAAGTAATTGAAGTGTTAGACTATTCAAAATGATTGATTCCTCGTTTCCAAATGTATGGATTGCTTACTGTAATATCGACTATACCAAGCACATTGCCTCACAGTAAAAGAAGTTTCTCAAAGTTGAAGTTAATCAAATCATACCTCGACAAATAAATGTCACAAAGAAGATTGAATGGATTGGCTATACTGTCTATCAAAAACATACGCTGTAACAAATCGATTTTAATAGTTTATCATTGATTTTTTATCTAAAAAATGCTTGTAGAATAAACTTACAAAGAAATTTTTATGAATGTTGAATATATTTGTTCAATAAAAATTTTATTTTTAACTTATATATATATATATATATATATATATATGTATATTACAGAATAGGCCCAAAATGTAGCCTAGGGCCCCTATAGTTAAGGGTCGGGCCTTGTAAATGTGAGTCCAAGAATTTAATATAAAAATAGGTTTAAACTTATTTGAACTCGTTTTATTTTTCTCGTTATTACATAAGGATTAAAAAATTAAAAAATACGTAAAATTATAAGGAATTTTTATTACATTTGTGATATTTCATTTAAAAGCATGGTTGTTGTATTTATTTTGTGGAGTTTTTTTTGGGATAAATAATTTTTGAAAAAATTATGTTATAGACAACGGTAATTGGACTTAAAACTATCAAAAATCGTTGTCATGGATAATAACAATTGGGCTTTGTCAAATACAACTGTTCATGACAACGGCAAATGGATTTAAATATTTAAACTTATTATATTAAAACTATTAAAGTTCTACCGCCATGGGATAATGCATTTGTATTCGATAATTTACGTGAATTTCACCTGTCGCTCACGACAACATCATTACTCTTACTTTGCCTTTAATTCGCTTTCCAGTCCAATTTAATAATTTTTTTTTCAAAAAATTATTTCGCCTAAAACTCTTATTCTAGCTTTAAGGCACAAACTCATCCCTGAATTACACGGCTCACCTTCCAAGATATGACCAATGAACTCGTTCGATTCTACATGACTTCAAGGAGCAAATTTTTTTTGCAAAAAAATTCAAATACAAGACATGTCCCCTTTGGCCTAATTACTCCGCTAGTATATTTATATATATATATATATATATATATATATATATATATATATGTATATATATATATATATAGTTGAATTAGTGAAAATACTTGCGCTTTTGCAATTGTTTTCTTACTTGTTAGTATTTCCGTACTAATTTTTACCAGTACCACATATCTAGAGCTTTTTTTTTTCTTTTTAAATGATCAAGAATTGCTGATCTATAGAACGAATAATGTAAAATAATGAGTTCTAATAATTAATATCAAATGGATAAAATTCTTTATGATATTAGAAATACATGTTTTAGGCCAAATTAATAACAAGCCCCATTTTATAGGCATGCCCTTGAACTCTACCTTTTATGCCTTGGTTTGTTTGAGATGAGTTGATGGTCAACCCTTTAATGAAGATCCTATATATTTTTCAGCCCCCATCACCAAAAAAATGACTTGGGCCAACTGGACAATCTAATTGTAAGAAGATTCACAAAAAGTTAATATCATTATTTCAACATGGAAATAGCAAAAACAAAAACAAAGAAACAAAATCTGAACTCTAAGCGAATTTTACATTTATATTCTGTACGAAAATTTTGGCATTTTAAATGCACGAAAGTTTCATTTAATTGCACTTACAAATCAGCATCATGATGAGAAAATAATTCAAAAAGGAGACAAAAAGTTGCATACCAGCTGGGATGCTCTTACAGAGCAAGACCCTATTATTAGTGTGCATTGAACGTTACAACCACCCAGTAATTAAAAAATTTAAATAATTTTTCAGCTCCAATTTTCTATTTTAAAAATCTTCAAATTAATATTAAAATTATTTTTTTATATAAAATAAATTATTCATTATCTCTAATTTTTTTATTAAACACTTATTTTAATTTTGTAGTTGGTTACAAATAAATTAGATTTTAATATATAGTTATTTTTATAAGAAATATTAAATTTAATAGTGTCTACTGCGGAACTATAAAATATATTCTACAAATAATTAATAATATATTAAATAAATTTGATAATTATATAATATATGGGTAGCAAATGCATTCATTTATATGAGTTTAATACTTTATGTTATTAAAATATTACAGAACTTGAGCTGTGACTGGAAGCCGTGGATCATGAATTCCAAAAACCCTGTAATTGATTTTACATTTTGAAAATATGGCTCTAAGGTTCACACCTTTTAATAATATATATATATATATATATATTTTTTTTTGAGAAAATTATTTTATGTATTTAGTAAAATATATAAATAAATACTTTTGAGATGAGATATTCATAAAAATTTAAATATATAAATATAGTATTAATTATTTGATAAGAATATATTTTATATTTTACCTATTTTATTAGAATTTTAATTATCAAATGCTATTATATTTGCTGTCAAAAAGATAATTTTATATTAAAATCTAATTTATTTTAATGATTTAAATACATATGAAATTAAAATAAAATTTTAATTAAAAAAAATAGAGATAATGAATAATTAATTTGTATTTAAAAAATAAATTTTAATTTTTAATTTTGTAGGTTTTTAAATAGGAAATAGGGGATGAAAAGTATTTTAAAAAGATTATTATTATTTTTAAATTTATAGGTGGTTGTTTTGTTATTTTCCTTTTTTTTTTAATTCTAAATACTTCTACAAATAAATTTTCGGTTTTATCTATCAAAATGTTTTCGTGCCATTAATAATATGACATCTCAAATTATATATTTACATGATCAGAAAATCAAATTATAAATTTTAAACACATTACATTAATTAAAAACTCAATGTATTAAAGATTATAAAGAAAATCAAATGCCAATTTTAAAGATTTAGAAGAAGAATAGCTCATTGAAGCAATTGTTATTAGATAATTCAAAACTCCTATAGTCAAAGGAGTGGGAGGAAGTTGAGCTTTAAATAACAATATAAAGAAAAAGGAAAAATTAAAAAGCTAAATTAAATTTAATAATGTTCATATTTTTTAAATGATTCCTTAAACTATGTATTTATATTTTTTCTGTATTTTGTTTTCTACAAGCACCACTACTTCCTCTAGCGCCTACCCTACCCTAATACTCCCTAATATGAAATACACAAAATTACTTGCACTAATCATGTTATTAGTATTAGAATTGCCCACACTGCAGGAAGAGATTGGAGATTTTTGGCTTTTTTTTATTTTATTTGGTTTTTAACTTTTTCAGACATATGGAATTTTTTTGAATTTCAAGAAATAGAACAAACCAAAATATTTGACTTTTTTATTTATTCTTTCTTGAATGTTTTTTTATTAAGAAAAAACTAAATATTATAATATACAAATTATATTTTTATGATTCAATTGGTCTCATAATCTTTAATACTAATTAAATAAACACACGCACACACACATAAACATATATATATATATATATATAAAATAAAATTTTTATTTAAAAATATATTGTTTCAAAATTTGAATAAAAATTAAAAAGTTGATTTTTTTAAAAAAAAATCAAACAACTAAATACTTAATCTTATTAAACACTGTTAAGAACAAAAGTTCTATTCAACGTTACGTAAAAAAAAACCTAACACAAATTAGTTAACAAACCTGTTAAGGTGACCTCACAGTCTGAGTGCAGGCATGTTAGTATATATAATCTGAGAAATTTGGTTAAAGATAAATGCAAGTAGCAATACAACTTGAGAACAGAAATGGATCGAAATCGTCTCTTTTGAATAAGGCCATTGTCACCAATAATCACCACAGGAGCATCCCCCATTGCTGAAGTGATGGAATCTATTAGCATCTCTCACTATGATTTCTCTATTCACTATCTTTGATATGTATTTACTCACTATGTGGCAGTCTCTGTATTAACACGAAGACTTTAGTGATTTAACTGCTTTCCAGCTGCGTTGTGTCCTGAAGGATCGCCAGTCTTTCAAGCTGTGACTCCCATAGTTAGTCTTTCACTTCATTTGTTTGGCAACGTCACGGAAGAACACAACTGTACTGTGTACATAACCAGAAGCCTCCACAGCTGATCTTAAACTCCCCAAGAAATGGTGAATTTCTTCCCATTTTGGGTGTGAATCATCTCCTGCAAAAAATGCATGAACCTGGTTTCCCACTTCAATTAGGCTATACCCTGGTGTTTTCTTCAGCCCATGTTTCCTCATTAGGCTTCGGATGTACTCTACCTTCTCCCACCTCCTTGCTTCACCATATATGTTTGACAGCATAATGTAAATTCCTGGATTCATGGGGTCTAAAGAAAGCAGCTTATCAGCAGTTTGTATGCCCAAATCGATTTCCTTGTGAGTTCAGCCACTCCAGCAATGCTTCAAGAAAGAGTAGTGCCCTGCTGAGCTTCGCATTTTTTCAATCAAAGCCTGGGCTTCTTTGAAACGGCCTGCTCGGCTAAGAAGATCCACTACAAGCATAATGCTTCTCTGCAGTCTGATGTTGTGGCTTCTTTTCCATGCTGTAGAACAGACTGATCCCTTTGTTCAACCAGTTTTTAAATGACTGCAGCAGATAAAAGAGAGAAACGTTTGATTCGGCTTTATTCCTCCTCTCCATCATTTTATGATAGATAGCTGACAGTTGATAGCCTTGACCATGCATGCCATAGTCAGATCATAGAGTTCCATAAGACAAATTTTAGGAGATGACCATTGCTGAATATCCTCTCAGCTAAGTTTATCTTTCCACATTTAGCATACATATCGACCAGAGCTGTCATGCTGACTACATCAAAAGCAAAGCCGGACCTAAATACATGAGCATGGATGCTTCTTCCTCTCTTCAGAGAGCCCAAGTGGGAACAACAATGGACTAAATCTAACGAGGAGTAACAGGAATTGGCAGCAACTCTTCTTGCATCTGAGCAAATAATGTAAGAGCATCCTCCGCATGCCCATTTTGTGCTAACCCGACTAGCATAGCGGTCCATGTAATGACATTCCTGTCCTTCATCCTGGTTGAAGATTACAAGTTGCCTGCTTGAGGGAACCACACTTGGAATACAAATCAACTATTGCAGTGGATAAGATGAGGTTGGAATCAAAACTCCTAATTGCGCAACCATGGAGGATCTTTCCAATTTCCAAGTTAGCTGTTTTTGAGCAACCCTGAAGGAGGCTAACTATGGTTGCCAAATCAAAACGGCAACCACTTCTTACCAATTTATGAAAGAGGTCAAAACGATTCACCACCAGACCGTTTCTGAACTATTAATTCTGAGATCATGGCATTCCATGAAACCAAATTTCTAGTAGGCATCTCTGAAATGGTCTGACAGCGCTGTCCATAGATCGCCAATTTTGCAGTACATATCAAATAAATGAAGTAAGAACCAAAATATCAAGCTAAGCTATTCCCAATCCAAGCACACACCCATGTAAACATTTCCCAAGTTTCAAACCCTAACCAGCTTGAATCAAGTTGGTCATTGTTATAGGATTCGGGCCAGTTCTAGAACTGTGCATCTCAAAGAACAGCTCAAAAGCCACATCAAAACAACCTGCCTGCACGTAACCACCGATGATTGAATTCCAGCAAACAACGTCTCTATCAGGCATTCCATCAAATACCCTTTGTGCTACACCAATTTTATCAAACCTCACCAAAAAACTGATCATTGAACTCCCCACAAACCGGTTCTTTTCCATGCCTTTTTCTACAATGGGCACTCCTGATAAATGTCCATACCCATTTATAATTTAATGAGCTCGCACACGCCTTTTGAGTGCAAAATGTACATGAACAACTAACTTCTAAAATTGGTGGAACTTCATCAGCCCAAACAAGTCGTATGGCCCCTGTGCTGCCCATTCTGCAAATACCTCCAAGCATAGCGTTGCATAGTGTCCTTTAGTTAGAAGAAATTGGATCAAACACGTATCGCAGTCAAAACTACCCAGTTTGAGAAAGCCTTAACAAGTTTTGTAGCCACAAATTGATCGTTGGACAAAGAGTTTGTGATGACTTGGGCATGAATTGACTTGACCCAATTAAGATTTTTCGACGATCCTTGCAATAGTGATAGAAATTTGTCGATAATGATTGGTAGGTGGTTGAATTGGCCATCTTTGAGAGGATTGTAGGTGGAGAAGGATTTGTTGGGTATAAAATGAAATGGAGAAGGCATGAAAACATTAGATGAAATTGAAGTTTCGGTTCTAAGCACTTACTCATTCCGAATGTTTGGTTTTTCATAACCTAAAACTCATCTCACAAAGCCTAAGTACTTGGATTCTTCACACCGAGTTGAGTTTCTGCTCCGAGATTTTTTTTTTTATTTAGTTTTTCTGCATATTCTCACAACCAAACAGACCTCCTCACAAATCACCACCATGAGCCTCCAAAACCCACCTCATTTAGATCCAACTTTCATTTGATTGGTGAGAATAAAGAGGAAAAGAAACCGATTCCCACATCTATCTCTTTTTTTTTCTCCAAAATTAACCGTAACAGAGCTATTCTAGGCAACAATCGTAAGATTGAACTTCCGAGGATAGAAGATACCGCACACGATCATAGAGATCCCGGTCGAATCGCCACGAATACATTTCCTCCGTTTATCATGCACAGTCTATTATTCCAAATTTCCATGACTTGAAGTGGTAAGTGCTCTGTAGACTTTGAACCATTCTAATATGGAAGTTTTTATAGGACACAACGAAGGACACAGTTATCCTACATTGAATGACAAATTTATTTTACTAATATAGTTTTTTTAATCTTGCAAATACGTTTTAAAAGGGGTTTACGGTGGGTCATTAGAGTAGTGAAATGACTGTGGATCTTGGTGTGAAGGGGAAAGCTGGAACAACAACGGAATAAACAATGCCTAACATAATGGCCTTTCATATTACTAGTCAATAATCACCCGTCTCCTCAGGTCATTGGAGAATTAATGATCACTAATTCGAGTCTTCTCAGGATCATTGAAGAATTTATCCTAATTGTTAATCTTAGAATCTCATGGGATTGCTACTTAACGATCACCGGTTTGAATTTTCTGAGGGTCATTGGAAGATTTACCCGATCATTACTTTTAGAATATCATGGAATTAATCGACCTAGACACCCATCTTTATGAAGGAAAAAAGAGCCTTGAGGAGTATCTAAGTACCAACTCTTACGAAATTTGCTATGATGTGCCTCTGCCGGGAGATGACTTGTACAATCAGGAGATGATCAATGTCCAAATAAGAAAAACTTGCTGTTCTTTATATATGGTTCAGATCATATTGTCCCTGACCATGAGTGAAGAGAGGCTTACAAATTCCCAGCAATACTAGTAATACCAAGTACCAACCGAAAAAAATGGTTCTGATGGCAAATGTAGTAACAGAAGCTATATATATGCTATTGCATTTTCCATTCCCCTTAAGAATATGAACATAGTCCAAAGACAAAACTAATAATAAACACCTTTATAAATTTAACACATTTTACAAAAATGTACTTTCTTACAGTAGAGGGGGCATAAGTATAACAGGTTTGAGGCTCTTTATCTGAAGTAGAAACTCAATCCAATCTGAAACTCAGATTTTCAAACATATATTGAAGAACCATTCATTTTATTATACATATAGATTATAGAATTATTTGATACGCCGGTGGCTCCTGAACCACAGCCATAGTATTATTAGCAGCTATAGTCCCTCAGCATTGATGCTACCAAAGCTTCAAAATAAAATAGATGCATTTAGTATTCATAGGCTGCTTGTGGATCATATTCAAAGCTTACCGAGATCTGAACTAGCTAGCATGTCTTCTTAATCTGAACTTTTCTCCCCATAGAAGTAGTCCTCCTGGCTGGAACTCGGACTTTTCCTTGCAGGTGGAGCAGAGCAAACTGGTACTACTGTTCTGATTTGAACTGCAGGCGCCATGGCTCTAGGAGGCACTCTTCCGAAGTCAATTCTTTCAGGCCTGGGTCTGTATGAATATGGAGGAATTCCAGTTCTCATTCTTGGCGGGGCAGGCATCCGATTAGCCAAATTCTGTGGTCTAATCCCTGCTGAAGAAACAGGGTTGACAGTTCTCGTCATCACAGGAGCTGCCACAGATGAAGGTGGTCTAGAACGTCTGTAGGAACCTCCATCCTGGAGGATGATAGGTCTGGGTTTGATTGTGAGAGTCAAAACTATGTGGCTTCGTAACTGGAACTCAATAGGCCCTAATCTGGCCCACACTCCATGAGAGAGGTCCATTCAAATTGGCCAGGTTGGTTCCTTTTGAGTTGAATCTTTCCTCCCAGCTCTTCGGTATTCTGTTTGTTATCCTCCTGAACTGGTTCCTGGTTTATGGCTTCAGTATTATTATCACCAAGAGCAGGAGAAACTGAAACATCAGATGGAGAAAACTCAGACCGTTCTTCAGTTTTCTCCTCTATCTCTTGAATGGTCACCATGGACCGGCCCCTCATTGGTTCAGGAACAGAATTGTTTGAGAGATAGAATGATGATCCAGAAGCAGCACTGAAAATCTGTCCCATTGTAAGTGGGTCGTTGCACTTCTGTTGGAAAGTACAGACAGTGATCTGGCTTTAAAACATAGACTGCATAAATGGAAAATGAGGACTGGGTTGAGGAGCCAGTGGACAGGAAGTGCCAACAGAGGTTTTGCAGCAGAGCTAACTGTTCTTGCTGCCATAATTGGTACATGGTCATTTCAGGGAAGAAACTAGGTTCAACCATACTTTGGTACTCACTAGAACATGAGATTGGTGTTTATGAGTTGAGTCCCTGCAGATGGTACTACAGACCCTGCTGTCCATGTTGCCAATCATTTTGTTTGTTGTTCGACTTACTTGGTCTTAAACTATCAAGAACACGTGCAATAATGACCTGCTCCTGTTCTTCATTGCAGTCAGACTCTACTGAAGGAGAGGAAGGTGAGCCCCGTTGAGACACTAATTGAAAAATGTAAATAACTCAGCACTCGAAGAAGAATTAGGTATGGAAGGCCCACAAAAGCACAATAAATAAATCCAGGAGAAGAAAATCTAGAACAGTGAAACTAGTTTTAGAGTTAAATTTGATAACAGTAGCAGGAAAGAAGGACATACATGTAAAAAATCCATAGGGAGAACATATGAGAGTGTACTGGAAAGAAAATTAGGAATTCAAATTAGCAGGCTTACCAGTTAGACTGTCTTCAGAGCCATACAAACAGAACAGTCCAGTGACTTGAATGACTTTCTACCGTGCATGTGTGTGAGTGCATGCTTAATATCATGTAGGACATCATGGCAAACAAATGATGGAAGTTACTAGGATGCATTAGCACAACAGAAAACAGAATCTCGGAGAGAAGTGGAAATGGAAATGAATTTTAGGTAGTCAAATCCAGTAGCTAGATAAGGTTCACTGCTTTTACATTCTAGAGAAAGCTCATGATTACTAATTGCAAAGAAATGAAATAATTGCAAATTTCAACCATAATAATGTTCACCGCAATCATCCAACATACCTTGACATAGTGAGAAGCAAATCATCCAACATACCTTGACATTGTGAGAAGCAACCACCATTTTACCTTATTAAAGATTATTTATGAGCAGTATAATAGGCTATACATATATATATATATATATATATATATATATATATATATATATATATATATATATATATATTGCTACTCAGTTTATTATTTTCTAATTAATAGCAAAATGAAAGAAAGGAGAAACAAATTCTCTTCTCCTATTAATTGTTCTTTGACTTATGTAATAATAGTCAACATCAAACTCAAAGCTGTAAGAGGGCCCTGATCATATAAACACAAAGAATATAGAGAAGATGCATGTATTGTTTCACCCAGACCAAGCAATGCCTAGTAATATTACATAAAATTAGAACACTGATAGAAGTTATAGAGAAGTGATGATGCATACATTTTCTCAAGGCAGACCAAGCAGTCATGGCTGCATTCTTCTGAGCTTGTTTCTTTGTTTTAGCTGCTTCCCCTGTAAAGCTCATTTCTGCTATCTCAACTGTGCATGAAAAGACAGGAACATGGCCAGGTCCAGATCGAATAGTAGTATAAACTGGAAGGTTCAACCCAGCTCTGTGGGCAGTCTCTTGAAGCAAATTCTTGTAAACTCCAGTTTCATCCTATGCAGCAGAAAAATACAAAACAAATGATTTACCTATTACTTCTCCTCTGAGCAGTAACAAAGAATCAATTGATCGTGGATACATAATTTTTTCATTTTATGATACTATAATATATACATATCATATGTGAGGTAAAATGCATTGCTGAATTTCATCTGGTAATAAGTATTGCAGAATAACACATCATGAAAGAGCACCTACTAAGATATTATTTATGTCCTTTATGATCAGGAGGTGAAGATTGCCATCTTCTTTTTGCACTTTTTTTCTTTTCAGTGTCATATTGCATGAAAATTAAGTTGAGGTTCCTTCCTGGTTTGGAATCCAAATATAAGCAGTGGAATCAAGTTAAGAATTCTTCATAGCATCAACAAAATATGTTAGATCAAGAGAATCTTTTGGTTCAACCATGTAGAAGTTAAGTACAGAAACTCTCATAAATGAAGGCTCATCATGTTTACAGATTAAATGACCAAAATTGGATTGCTACTGAATATTGAGCATTAGTTTCATATATCCTCAGATGGAGATTTTAATGCCGCTGCCATTTGGAAGAGGAATTGAGGAAGCACTACAAGGGTACTGATGTATAAATGAAAAACACCAAGAAATGTCTCTTACAGTCCTAATTTGCTGCCATTCCCTGGTGTCATAGATAGAATCCATTTCCTTTTTTTCAAACAAGAGTAAATAGAAATCCCTACGCATACATCAAACCATCATTTTTGTGCCTATATGGAGCCATAAAAATTATATTCTCAAAATATGTAGCTCAAATATATTCATTCCTTCAAGCCGGAATTTGAAAAGTAAATGCCAAAATGTGGAGCCATGGGAAAAAGGGAAGGTTTGAGCTCAGGACAAATCTACATTTTCTAAAGGTTTAAGACAAAAAACTGGAAAAAAATGGTTTTGGGAAATTTGAAGATCCAAGAAATTTAATTCCTATTGTCTTTTCTTTAGCATTTCATGTAGCTGATAAGAATTTAACCTAGTGTAGAACTCATCATCAACGCATCTCTACAATTAGTTTCATCAACCACCAAAAATTACAATCATAGCCATTCCAGTTTCATAAATTTCATAAAACTCTTGCAGTGAACATCATTAAAGTCTGAGCTTTCAACCCTTTACTACTTCCACTCTATATTTTTGTTAAATAATCAATTTGTTGAGTTGAAATGAAAAGTAGACACAGTGATGAGATATTCTTCCACTGTTCCACATATACAATCTGACCAACAAGGGAAGTGAAGGGGAAAAAAGAAATATCTGAGAACCCAACTCTACCAAAAGAAATAACCAAAGCAATTATAAATACCATCCCCTTCAGAGGATAGTAACTGCAAGGCTACCTATTTAGCTAGGAGATAACTCATATAGTTTGCAGAACAAGGTACACAACAGAAAAAAAATCCCAATTCTCATATCAATGTCATTTACGGGGGGGTGTAAACTCTGTTGATACCCAAGAAATGACAGTAGCAGAATCATCATCCACCAGCAATTTAGCATTCATAAAGGGTTTTTTTTTTTTTTGATCGATAAAAAGCAAATATATTGAAAAAGAAACCCAAAACGAAGGTTCCAAAACATACACAGGAAGTATACAAAAAGGAACCCAAAAGGAGAACAAAAGAGACAAAAGGACAAAACCACCTCCCGAAGGCCAGGCAGTCCAAAGAAGAGAAACTAAACAAAAACAGATTACCTACACCCCAACCAGGCCAAAAAATCCACCAAAGAATTCATATTATCGACACTATGAATATTTGCCAATCCAATTACAACTTGCTCAAAAGATAATTTTGTCCTCTCGATCCAAAGTAGCCTCTATTTTCAAAAACCACTATGTTCCTATTCTGCCACACAGTCCAGAATAAAACATAAAGGGCTGCAACTGTGATAGTTTTTAATGCTTTTACCCACCGGAGCACCTTGCCAAGAGAGGAGCATTTGAATGACTGAATCCGGAAAAACCCAACTTGTTCCAACTATCGACAAGAAAAGGTCCCGGAGCATTTTGGCCTTTTTGCCGTGAAGTAACAAATGGTTTATGTCCTCCTCATCCTCTTCGCAAAGGAAACACCGGTTAGCGAGAGCTCTCCCACGACGTTTGAGCTAGTCTAATGTGAGCACTTTTCCTGTGGAAGGCCTCCCAAGCGGCTAGCCTATCTCGGGGCGGGATGACCGGATTCCGCATTGTACGAGATGGAAAGACAACTCGAGAGAGCAATCTAACACTCGCATAATCTTCATTAAAAATACGCCATTCCCGGAACCTTTGAAGAGGATTTTGTCCTGCGTGGTCTCGACTGCTTTCTATGTAAGACTTGCAAGCCTATCCACCTCCTCCGTACTTCCCAATCACAAAGAACGTTAAAGATAGCATTCATAAAGGTTTTTATTGCCAATAGGAAGCCTTCCAAAAGGGGTAAAAAGTCTAATCCAATGGATAAAACCAGCCCAATAGTTTTAATGAAGACAGTCAACTTGATATCACTGTGATATCTAAATACACCCCTAATCCTCAATCCGTCTCCAGATTACATAGAGCAACCATCAAATTTCAACAAGAGGATGCCCATAGGAGATCCCCACAAAGCTTGAACCACCAAAAGCTTTCTCTTGGTGCTTTTTTTTTTTTTGATAGGTAAAGAAATATGTATTAAAGAACTAAAAAGATTGAATACAAAGAAGAGGGCAAAAGTTCCTTTGGCATCGCACGAAGTGAAGCCCCATTTATTTACAACTCCACCCAATCAATAAACCCAGCTATAGGTGAAGGACCATCTATTATAGTTGTTTTAGTTTCTGACCATAGGAGGAAAAGAAAGGAAGTTTTTGTCCTCCGCAGAGAAAAAAGGATTTTCATTAAAAACTATCCTATTCCTCGCCTTCCAAATTATCCAAAATAAGCAAAGAGGACTTGCTTGCCATACTTTTCTCCGTATTTTGCCTACATGAAGGCCTTTCCAGCTCACCAAAGTATCCCACACAGAACTCAGAATCACCCACATAACTCCAAAGAGAGAAAGGAGAAGGTCCCATAAAGACCTCGTCTTCATAACGCAGTTACATTCGCTTCCACCGCTTCTCACTCTCTTGACAAAGGTAACACCTATTTGCAGGGGAGAAACCCCTTTTCTGAAGTTGATCGTCTTCACGCTTTCTCTTGGTGTTGCAGACAAGGCAATTATTATTTGATAGGTAAAAATGAACAGTGTATTAAAAGAAAAACATATAGTGTATATAAGAGAGACCTAGCTAACAAAAAAAGTGTGAAGACACAAAAACTGCTACTATGGCTTACAAAGAGCCAGACGATCCACAAAATCTACCAAAGACATGGTTCCCGCCCTACTACATAGTCTAACCCACTCTAAAAGAAGAAATACAAGAATGCCTAATCACATGAGCATATGTCTATAATTATCAAAGGCTTCATTTCTCCCCAGCAAATGGTCCAAGACAAGCACAATGGAGCAGCCTTTCAATCTTTCAATTTCTTTTTACCAACAGAAACCCATGCCAGCTCAAAATAACACCCATAGTGGACTACTTCACCCCCTTAACCCCCCAAAAAGCAAAAATCAAATGCCACAAAGATTGCACCTTTGGACAATGCAAGATAATATGATCACCAGTTTCTTCTTCAGCTTTCCACAAGTAGCATTATTAGGAAACTTTCAACCCCACTCTTGAGCTGATCCAATGCCAAAATCCAGCTCCAAGTTGCAGCCAAGGCTTCATGTAGCAAGATCAAAACTCATTGGTTGACCAAAGAAACCATCCAAAGGATATGCAAAGAAGAAGAAAGAAAGAACACTTATTGCACATGGCTTCCAAAATCCTCAAGCTATCTTTAATTCTGGAATTCCTCTCAAGCTAGATCACCTAATGATAGTGAACAACATAACTCAGAAACAGCACAACAAATTGGCCAATGTGGAGCATTCCTTGTCATCAATCATTTTTTTTTTTTTTTTGGTCAATAAAAAGGAGTAGTATATTAAGGGAGAGACGCTAAAGTAGCGACTCAACAGGAACAAAGAGACAATACCTTACCCCCTTACAAAAAACAAAAAGGGGAAGGTACAAGAGGTCCCCTTAAGTAACACCCACCCAATCAAAGAATTGGACCAAGGTTTGTGGACCATCCTCTATAAACAAATTGGTCTCCAACCATAGTAGATTTACAAAAGAAAACTTAAGCTTTTGTATTGACAAAACATCATCCCTAAAAACAATGTTGTTCCTGGCCTTCCAAACTGACCAGAAAATGCATAAGGGACTTGCTTTCCAAACCAATCTCCGAGCTTTTCTGACAATGGATCTCCGCCACCCCAGCAGGGTATCCCGCACCGAAAGAGGATTAACCTAAGGGATGCCAAAAAGAGAAAAGAGAAGATCCTACAAAGACCCGAAAGGTAAATGTGCAAATGAAGGAGAAGGTGATTTGCCGTTTCCTTGTCTTCATGGCATAGAAAGCATCAGTTAGCAAATGAAAATCCTCTTCTCTTGAGTTGATCAAGAGTCAGGTTTTTTTTTCCTAGGATGCTTCCCAAGCAAAAAAGCATAACTTTGGTCGAACACAAACACCCTAAATATTACCCGAAGGAAAAACATAAGGGGAGTCAGCCTCCAACAACTTGTACATATCTCTAGTAGAGAAATCACCATTCTTCGTCTCCTCCCATCGTGGTTTATCATCAATCTTCATATAGAGTTTGAGCCTGGCCTCAAAAAAAAAAAGCGTAAACAACCTCCTTCCACTACACTCCAATCATTGAGATTCCTAAAGAAAATAGATCCCACGCCCACCATCTCCTGCCTCTCCAAATATCCTCACCCACGCTCTTTAGAGGAAGAGTATGGCAAACAAAAGATGGAAAAGAATGACAAGGGTATCACCCGCATCATTTGTCCTTCCAAAATCTCACTTCTTTACTATTTCCCCACCACAAAGGATATTTTATCGATATACCCCACTTTCGGTCAGCTTTCAAGAGTCCCACCTATAACCAACTTACAACACAAGTGGCCCAACCCTCCTCTTCTTCACCATATTTTGCTCTAATAAAATCATTCTTTCTCATTAGCAAAAAGCTAGGACCATTTGCAAGGAAAAGTTTTATTCAATAAAGTCAAACTCTTGATGCCCAACCCACCCTTGCTTTTATCTAGACACAATGTTTCCCACTTCACTAAATGCACCTTGCGCTCTAGGGATCCTCCTCCCCAAAGGAAATTTATCTTAATTTGCTCCAACCTTTGTTTAACTTTCCTTGGCAAGTGAAGAATAGACATGAGGTAAAGGGGTAAGCTGGACAGAGTGCTTTTAATGAGAGTGACTCTGCCTCCCTTAGAGATATACTATCGTTTCCACATGGCCAATCTTTTCCGAAAACGCTCTTCAACCCCATCCCACACTCTACAGGAATTATAATGTGTTCCTAAAAGCAGACCAAGGTAAGTAGAAGGCAAACTTCCCACCTTACACCCCAAAACATCAGCTAACTCTTCTACATTGTCAACAATTCCCACTAGAATCAATTCACTCTTATCCACATTTATTTTTAGCCTAGATAAAGCCTCAAACCACATCGTGGCTACAGATAGGACACTGTCATTTGTAGCCTCACAAAAATTGTGGTGTCATCCGCGAACAAAGATGAGAGAGTTCAACCCTTCCGGGCCTCCCTTTCATTTCCTCCAACCAAAGCCGTTGAGAAGCCCCCCACCCACGCTCCTCTCAATCAATCGGCTAAGGGCTTCCATCACAATCACAAACAAAAAAGGGGAGAGGAGATCCCCTTGACACATACCTCTAAAGCTCTTGAAAAAACCAGTTGGAATTCCGTTGATAAGCATGGAAAAGCTAGCAGTGGAGATGCACCATTTCATCCCGTCTATCCATTTCCTTCCAAAGCCCATCTTCTCTAAAACTGAAAAAAGGAAGTGCCATTCCACATGGTCATAGGACTTCTCAATATCAAGCTTACAAAGGAAAGCCCCTTTGTTACTTCTCAAAATTGAATCATCTGCTTCGTTCACACAAGCATCGCATCCAAGATTTGTCTTCCCTCCACAAAGGCACTTTTGGCCTTGGAGATTAAATTTTAGGTAAGCACTTTTTAGTTTGTCTGGGCCAATACTTTGCAAGCCACTTATATAAGCTTCCCACCAAACTTAATGGCATAAAATCTTTCAAGTCCTCCACACCTCCCTTCTTTGGAATTAAGACCACAAACGTGGCATTGATGCTTCTAACAAACTGGTCATGCTCATAAAAGTCTGTAAAGAACCTCATCACCTCAACTTTAATGAAATCCCAGGAATTCTTCCAAAAAACCATAGTGAACCCATCCGGCCCGGGGCTTTGTCACCACTAAAATCGCCCAGGGCCGCAAAGATTTCATCCTTAGTGAAGGGACTTTCCAATCTAGTCAGTCACTCGATTCAAAGCATCAGCGACAACACATCGGAGCCAGGATGCCGCTAATATCAAGAGAGCAGCCCTTGAAAAGCTTTCAACACTTCATTGCTTAAATCATTCTCGTCATTAAACCATTCATCACTCTTCAAGTGATTTCTTCTTCTGTGGGCATTGGTCATTTTGTGGAAAAACTTTGTGTTTTTATCCCCTTCCTTTAGCCACACCTTCCTAGATTTTTGTCTCTAAAAAACTTCTTCCATCATTGCCCACTTTTTGAAATTATCTTTAGCTTCCTCCCTTATGCCTAATTCATCAGGGGTAAGGGGACGAGAGGATTCTAGAACATCCCAGTTGCAACTTGTTCAAAGCTCTAATCTTTTTACTTCTGTTATCAAGACATCCCTATTCCGTACTTTGAGAAAGCCTTTAAGCACTTTCGCTCAACCAACACATAGCTAGCCGAGCTAAGGATGTTGATTCTCCCATCGGGTTTCGCACGACATTTTGTGAACTTTCATCCTTTAGCCACATGTTTTCAAATATGAAGGGTGACGGTCCTCTCCCTAAACCTCTCCCATCTAACAGAATGGGAAAATGATTTGACACATGTCTAGGGAGAATAGACTGTATTGCATCACTAACAAGCCCTTCCCAATCTTTAGAGACTAGGAATCGATCCAACCTGGATTTAAAGCACCCATTAAGACCTCCGCTCCAAGTGAAGGTCCCCCCATGTGGAGGGAGATCTTTAAGCTCAAGGTCTTCAATAAGATCTAAGAACCGTCTCATATCAGCATTTAGTCTACCTTCTCCACTTCTCTCCTTCGAGAACCTAACCAAATTAAAATCACCTGCCACACACTAGGGCGCTTCCCAGAGACCTCTAATGGCTCCAAGCTCCTCCCGAAAGGCCTCTCTCTCTCCTTTGGGTGGGTCCATACACACCTGTGAAGGCCCATATCTCATTGTCTTTGCAGTTCTTAAACAGACAGGACATTGAAAAATTGCCCACCTCGACATCTAAGACCTGAAGGACTTTGTTATACCAGAAAACAACCACCCCACCCGCTGCCCCCTTGGAGTTGAGAGCACCCCACTCTAAGAATCTTCCCATACCTAGGCTTTGGACAATCAATTCTATTCATCTCTCGACTCCTTTGTTTCCCAAGGCACACCATGTCCACTTTATGAGACTTCACCATGGCCTAATCACTTTCCTTTACTCCCCGTCATTGACCCCCACAAAACATTCCACGACAAAATTTTGATCCTCAAATCTCGTAATGCTTCCCTTTCCTTCTGTGAGCCATTGTCATTCACCGACCATTCCAACCTTCTCAATTCCCGATCATGTAAAGAGAGTTTTGGACCCTGTTTGCTCCTACTGGTTTCACTACCCAAAAGTTTAGTTTTTTCTTTTTTCATTTTCCTCAATGGCCATAAGATGTCCTTCTCGTAGCCCTTGGTTGGCATTCCCAGCCATCTAGAGAACTAGGTGAATTTTCCATTAATCCAAGCATCATCTAGGTCCTCATCTCCCTCCCTAAGGTTGGCAAAAGGCTCTATCTCCAAGAAAAACCCTTCACTACCCTCCACAAGAACCATCTCCATACAACGAGAAGAGCGTTCGAGCTCATCCGCACTCCAAACAACTCTTAATAGTTCAGCTAGTAACTCAACATCCTCCCCACAACCACCAACTCATTCCCAAACCTACGTAGCTGAGAAGAAGTAGAGATCATTTCCTAAAAAAAGAAACAGGAGTCAGGAGGAGTACCGTGTCTATGTTCTTCCTCAGAGAGGCTCAACCATTCCACGCCCTTCTCCATGACAAATTTTCCGGGAGCCACCCTGGCTTTCTTCTCCTGATCACTTAGGGTAGGGAATAAAGCCTTAGCGACTTTAGGTCTTGGATCATAGACGCTAAGAGATGGGCTTTGCTACAAGCCCACACATATCCGGGGCTCATTTAGCCCCTCAGCTTATCTACTTCCACCCCGGGCTAGTTCATCCCCAGCCTATATCCACAAAGACATTCTTTAGGCTTAGGTCTCTCACGACATCTACTAGAGGCCACTTGTTAGGCCAGCCCAAACTTGGCCTAGTAGAGGTGGACTGGACTCCTTTCCCACATGGACCAAGGCCCACCACCATCCTGTAAAGTGAATTGGGCTATAGCTTTCCCGCGGGACCCAGCAGTCACATCCCCAACCCTAACTTCATCTCTTCAGCCGGGCTCTAAAAGGGCTCAGAGCTACAATACAACACCTTCCCCACACCTACAAGTTGTCAAATGAACTCGCAGCCAGATTTCATGGCCCAAGGACAAGACCCTTCCTTTTCCACGCTTCTGCCTACGCATGTTGCAACCTCTCCTTTAATCCTAGTTCTCTGCGATTTTCCTTCCTTATCACGAGAAACCGAGGCCACTTGTGACAGCCACAGCAAAACCTCCCACCACAACTAGAGCTCGAGGCATAAGTTCCCTACGACGAGCTACAATGTCCTAAGCAAAATTTTTCCTATTTTCTTCACTCTTATCCCGCCTCTATCGAGCTTGTGAATCCGTCAGATCTTTGTAATCCCAACAAACCTCCACAAGACTCACGATTTTCGAACACCCTGGCTTGCCATAAATGGAGGGGGAGACCACGACCCTTACACACCCTCATCGTTGCACTCGTTGTCGGACCACAACCCACCTCTGTGGCCCATCGACTCAAGATCAATTTCTTCCACAGAAAGTGAGCCTCTTCTCCATACTCCATTCGCCCCATCCCTATCACAAAGGAGAACAAGAAAGATCCTCCCGTGCTTCGCATCACCGGCAGCTAGCCTCCTGGGGTTCAGTGCTGGGCGAGAACTCATTTCCTTACATCCCCACATGAGGTTCAAAGTCTTACGCCCACCTTCCCACTAAACAGAGATTTGACAAGTCCATTCTTGATCTTGCCTCCAACTCCCCAAGTTGCATCTAGAGGGCGTCCCCAATCCTTCTATTTTCGAGCTTAGCCACCTCCAAAAATGAGAGAGGATTTTCCTGCCTTTCTCTTCCACTGGAGCTTTCGGTTGCCGAACTCACTTCAAAAGATCTATTGCTAGAGTTGTTCCCCACTATCACCCCAAGCAACCTTAGTTTAGCTAGGTCTACACTCAAAGAAGGTCTCTACCTTCCGGGAAGATGATGCAGAAGCATTTCGCACCCACATCCACAACCAAGCACAAAAGGAGCCTCCTCGCCGCATTAGAGCGAATTTGAAGTCTGTAACTTCCGCCTTCCTCCTCCCATTCTTTAAACACATTCCCAACTCTTCCATCTCTACAGCTCTCTTCTACTCCTTCCAACAGCCTCCCTAGACTTTTGTTCCCACACCAAATCCACGAAGAACCACTTTTACCCATTCAACAATAACCTTTCACCGTCGCTTAGCCTCTACCGAACTCAAAAGATTTTAATTCCACCGCGAACTAGCACTTTCCTCCTTTCATCTTGCATCTCAAATTTTTTAAAATCCTTGTCATCAATCATAGTCCATGCCTTGTATACAATTATAGTTGTATCAAAGTAACATTTATCTAACAAGACATTCTAAACGGTCCTAATTTTAAGGCGTTGCTTTACCATTTTTTACTTATTCTCATCAATCAAATGCCATCTATGGTTGTTCATCCTACAAGGAACCTCATCTTGAACCCAAAAAGTGAATTCATCCACCATATGTTCAACTCCTAGAAAAAATTACCTCCATATATATATATATATATATATATATATATATATATATATATATATATATATATATATACATAATGATAAGAAAAGTTTTTTTTTCCACTTTCTGGATTTGAGCTCAGAACCCACTTTAACCTACTCCTAACCTCTTTACTACTTCGAGCTATGCCTCAAGGACACTTCCCAAATATGATGAGAAATGCTATTCACAAAGAAAATGAGATATTCTTTCCAACAAGCAAGGAAACTTACTTCCAGTAGTTCAACGCTAAAAGCAAACAGATCATGACCTAAAATAAACCAAACCCTTGAAAAGGCAGTACGACAGGGCCCTAATCTGACGGAATCGAACTAAGACGAATATTCTCAAATACCTTGGTCATGGAAGCTCACAGAAACATCATAATGAAATTTGAGTTTTCAACTCTTCTATAGACATCTTATTTGTCCTAAAAAATCATAGCACTCCTCTTAATCCAAATCATCCACATAATAGCAAGAAATACACAATGCTAAAGAATGCTCTAACCACCCACCCAGGTTTTGGATAAGCAATGACCAATGTGTTTGGAGTTGCTCAGCAGTTACCTCCTAAAATTAAAATGCATTGCCACAAGCTATCAGCAAATTTCCAACGAAGGAACTTGTACTAATAAATTCCCCATTGGATTGGCAAGAA
This sequence comes from Tetrastigma voinierianum, assembly GCA_016808115.1. Classification (NCBI taxonomy): domain Eukaryota; kingdom Viridiplantae; phylum Streptophyta; class Magnoliopsida; order Vitales; family Vitaceae; genus Tetrastigma; species Tetrastigma voinierianum. The sequence continues at coordinate 124,574 of JAEQBH010005926.1, read as the reverse complement.
TGCATTTGTCACAAACCCACAACTTCTCGAGTTCTCCTAAATTGAAGCATATTGTTAATATCTACCTCTGTGAGACAATAACCATTTGATCACTTCATTTTCAGAGAACACACTTGTCTAGGGTGATTGTCCTTTGAATCCAATTGGACGATTTGTTCACATTCACCAAAAGTGACATTGGCCATTTCAAGGAATTCAAGAGAAGTTAGTTCGTGGAGAAGGAGGAGGGGGGAGGATGTGGTGGATTTGGTTGGAAGGGTGAAATTTAGAGTTACAAGCTAATTGTCTAGATAAACAAGTCAAGTTGTCCCTCTTAGAGATAATTTCAAAGAAAAAGAACCAGATATGGCTATAGAACATCTCTCATGGGGGAAATAGGGACAAGACCACATTCTCAATGGATCCTAAAATAGAAGCAAAATCTTATCAATCCATAAGTTAACAAGGTTTCCATGGAAGTTGAACTACCATGATGAAGATTTGTTGGAGAAGGAAGAAGGTTTCAAGCATCTGGAGTACAAAGAGTTGTTAGTTTCATGATAAGATTACTAGGATTTAAATTTAAATATGGATATGCTTTAGAGTCATTATCAGACATCTAAATACTTTACTTTGCATTAAAATTAGAAAGCTGAACTTGATTTTTTTTTTTATCAGTAAAAAAAAATCAAGTTCAGCTTTCTAATTTTAATGCAAAGTAAAGCTGAACTTGATAATCAATTATTCAGTGTTTTAACATGAGAAAACACACGTGTATAGGATCAAATTCCACCTAGTGTAACACAGTGATACTTTACAAATTACACAATTCATGACTTCACGTGTGAGGGGCTCATGCTATGCAATGTTATTCCCTTCATGAAGGTCATGCATGGTGAACTTCTAATTGATAGGATGTAAAAGCCATCTGATCTGTAATCTGGCATTTCAAACTCTCCTAGAGCATTCTGAGGGTCCGTTGGCCCTCAAATTTGAATTAACTAGGCCATTGGAATACCTGATATATGAAATAAACACATAATCTGACAATGGGCTAGACAAATATCTCAGAGACTAGCAAGAGAAGGAAAGTATCTCAGCTGGATGCTTACCAAAACTCTGGCAGCCAGAGCTTTAGAAGGGCCTCTGTTTGCAAGTGTGCTAAGAGCAACTTCAGCTGCAGCATGTTCTGCCTGTCTCAGAGTAGAGCAAAAGCTAGGGCTTTCAAATGTCTCTCCATTGAAGTTAACAGTTGCTTTAAATCTCGGGGCATGATCTGGTCCTTCTCGGATGCATGAATAAGATGGCAAATTGAAGCAACTTCTCTGAGCCAACTCTTGCAATTGGTTTTTATACATGCCTGTATGCATGCCGATGCACAAATAGAACAAAAGAAATTAAATTTTCCCACTTTTACAAGAAGACAGAACAAAAAAAGAAGCATCCCCAACTCTCAGTGTGGACAAGAATCCTTCAACTGAACAACACTGTTGACAAAAATGTAACTTGAAATTCAACATAAAATGCAAGGAGAACCCAATCCCAACTTATACCACTGTGTTCTTTACTACGAATGTAAAGCAGCCATACAGGCAATATACCAGCTACACAAAGAAAAAGGAAAAATCAACAAGAAAAGAAAGGGAAAAAAAAAAAAGATGAGAAAACTACATGAACTTTGAAGGAAGCCGTGCAGAAGTACTAAATTTATAAAAATTTTCTATGAAAAGTTATTCAAGAGGAAAAAAATTCATATGAAGTTGTCTTCTATCCTTAAAAGAAATTCGGTAACCATCTATTTGGTTTAAGAGACAGCAGTGAAAACGAGAAAAATGAATTTCTGAATCTTGCATGGTAATTGCTTCAAATTTCCATTAAAAAACGGAAAAATTCAGTAAACCAACCCAAATGATTTATGAGGTTCACAGTGAAGATTCTAACTTCTGTCTCTATAATTTCAAGTCCTTCTTTTCATGCATTTCCTCCGCAAACAAACACAGTAGCGTAAAGACATTGAAAATCAACATAATATCAATTCATGAATTCTTCAATTGACAGAGAAATAATTACTTTTCCTGTTTGGTTAACAGCAAAACTAAGAGAAAAACATAAGTTGAAATCTCATCTCAATGTTTCGGTTTCTAAAAGGTTTAAAATTTACCTTCCAACTAAGCCAATAGATGAATTGCCCCAAATTCAGTGGAATCTTGCTTTGTTGGATCACAAATAGTGAAGAATCTAAGAGCAAAAAAATTTACGTTCTTTCCTCTTCCGCATTTCCTCAGCCACTAAACAGAGCTTAACATTTAATCAATCCACATGATGCCTCTAAAAAAACCCACCTCGTTTAGATCCAACAATGACAGAATATACCGTAAGCAGCCCACCGTGATCGCGGAGAAAATAAAGTAAAATAAAAGAAAACTCGATCCTCACATTATCTATTTTTCAAAGCGAAAACCAGACTCCAACTAGGTTAAATAATTGCATTACGTCACTCCCAAAGCTTTACTTCCTTTTCTCAGCAACCAAACAGAGTACAATCCCAGACCCGATAAAAGAAAACCCTAATAAAAATGAAAAAAAAGTAGCACAATAACAAAAGTGAGCAGCGTTTGCAACTCTGGAGAAAGTGACTGACCTCTGTGGTCCTTGAAATCGTGTGATTGTTAGCGAGTATCAGAAAAAATTTCCCAGGAAAAGGACGGACAATATTTTCCTGAGAAAATGAAGTTGAGTAACAAACTAAAAATTTCACGCCACTCCAAAGCTTCTTTATTGGAGTGCCGACGTAATCTAACCACTTAGATCCAATATTTACCATATGTCCAAATTATAGGCTTCCAAAAGAAAATGATTGTGTCTTTCAATCATTTTCTCTTTTTCCCTATAGGGTTTGATTTTTTTTTTTTCAAAAAATTATTAATATTAATTTATTTTATTTTATTATTTGAATTAACATACTATTTAATTTGTAAGGATGTTAATTATTAGGGGCAAAAATAAATAATTATGGTTTAATTTGCAAAAGGTTTTAATTATTCAAATATATTTAAATGGAAATTTGTTATTTATCCATTAGTTTTAGTTACAGAGAAGTTGTGTTAATTATTAAGCAATGATCATTAATGGGTAAAATGAGAATAAAATGACATAATTCAAATTTAAACAAAATACCATTGCAGATTTCATCATAAATTATAGATTCTATTAATAATGATTCTAAAAAGTGTTTTGTATTGCCAATAAGATTAGTTAAGTGGTTAAAAGTGAGGAGTAGTTCAGGGTTTGAGTCTCAATGAAGACAAATTTATAAGAAATAAAACAAAATGTTATGATGTATTGTAAAAAGAATAAATGTAAAAAAAAAAAATAGAGTTTTGAATTTAAAAAGTATGTTGAAAAAGTTAATGATTCTAAATAATTTTTTGTATTTAAAAAATATATTAAAATAGTTAGTGATTCGATAAAAGATAAAAGGGCAAAGGTGTGAAAAACTTCCTATGGTTTTCACGAAAAGTACAACTAGTACATGGAAATGATGGATCTTCCCAAAAAAATTATTTTTCTCTAATTGCTCTAAAAACAATTCATTGTCTTTCTCATTACAAGCTTATCAATTTATACTACTTATGGGTGCCGCATGATCTACTACAATTTGTTCGTAATCCTCAATATGATACACGACTTGGTAGAGTAGTGCGTAGTGGGGATCAAGTCAATAGAATCCACGATCGCCCACATATTCCCCCACATTCTTGTATGACTGATTTTGTGGCTTCCGGGGTGACTCGACCCATCCAACTTGAATAGGCTAGGTTGGTGCCCGATGTAATCGAAGTGAGGGATAACGTGACCTAACTCCTTTGCTCATATGCATGTATATCTAACGAGTATTGTGTCTGATGTCACGGGATCAGGCTCGGGCTTCTAGGTTGTTTGGATTGCTCATATGCGATGCATGTGGGGTTAGACTTATCCCATTCCACTAGGAGAGAAGGGTCCCATTTGTTAGAATGGTCCATATAATTTGAATTTTAAATTCAAAATTTAAATCTCTCATAACACCTCTTCATCAACCCTTACACCTCTTGGGGAAACCATTGATGGCCTGGTCTCCATATAAGGAATCAATGAGACATTTTTTTAGTCCCTAAGCCCACTCAGATATACAGAGAAAATTCACCATCAAGTTCCATTTTTGAGAAGGGTTTAGAAGAACCAAAAGTGATTTCATTTTGGTGCTTCAGTTTCAACATTTTAAGTTTTCCAATTTCAAGTTTTTTTCTGTTTCTATCAATGGCTGGAGGTATGTTCTAACATCTCACTTTCGCATATGATCTTATCATATTCTATTTTGTTTGACATGATCAGATTGTTTGATTACATGATTTTACATTTTGTATCAGAGCCTGTGACCTTTGCCTTGTATCTTCTTTTGGTTTAGGAGGATGTATGATATGCATGTCTTTCATGAACCACAGTTTAAGATTTTTGATGGCTCCTAAGAATCACGTATGTTCATAAAAGATTGTGTTTTTGCATCCATTGATGTAAATGAAAGTAAGAAATCATTAGCAAATAGTTTCCGGGTTTCTGGTTTCTTATAAAAAATAATAATAAATAAATAAATAATTGGTTTTTTCTTGGTAGAAAACGATTTCCAGAGGTTGAAGATGACTTGAATATGGGCTGATTTTTGGATTTCCTGCAGGCCTCAAGGCTCTAATGTGAACTAGGCTAAGCTTGGGCCTTATTGAGATTAAAAAAAAAAAAAAAAGGATGACAAAATGATTCAGGGTTTCAAACCCGTGACCATCATATATAATTAAAGGTAGTCAACCACTAGGCTTAATGGTTGGTTGATGAATCGATGAATCTATATATATTCAGAGATATTTGTCCAGTTTGATTCAAGGGTATCCAACACTCGTCCTTGTTTGGATGCAGGATAGACATAACCTTTAATTGGTTGCAAGGCTGTTTGGCCACATGCTAGCCTGTTTGGTTGTAGGGTATCCATCACTCATTTATGTTTGGCTACAGGGATGGACAATACCCTATATGGGATAAATTATTCGCTTAGATACTTCTACATGTTCGTCGAGATAGTACTGAATTCTAAATTCATAAAATTTGGTGTCTAAAGGGATTTGAACCCAAAACCTTATAGTCTTAATGTAAGTACTCTACCACTAGGCTAGGTGTGAAGTTGTTATTCCTTTTATATTGGTTTCCTTTATAGAGACTTATAGTTATTAACAATGCTAGCCCAAGGATACTCTAAATGGCGCGAATGATAACAAATCGCTGCCATTGGTTACTAATGGTTAAAGATGAGCGAGTGATAGGTCAGTTGATCAAGCATCAAATGAAGATAATACAAGCCAAAGATGACAAATGATGTACATCGCTTCCTTGGAAGTGAAGTTCACTCAAGTCAAAGAACCAAGAAGACAAGTAACTAAGATTCCAAGCTTAAGCATCAAGTAAAGATTTTGATAACTTAGGAATCTATGTAAGGTGAATGTATTTGTGCACTTTAGAATATCATCATTTATCATGCATCACTTACAAACTCAATTTTCAAATCCTAAATTGCATATATTTTGAAAACTAGAGTTAAAGCATAAAACCTTAGACTTAATAATGCTAAAATGAGCTTCAATGTTTATCTAAAGTTTAGAAGTGTTTTAAATCAAACAAAACATGAATTTGAACCTTGAAAGAGGTCAAGGGAAGACCTGAACGGCTTCATCTGATGAACAAGCATCGACGAGTGAACAAGACCTGTTTAGTGAATGTGATTGTGTGAACAAGAATCGGCCTTGTGAACAAGATCAAGGATTGTCAGGTCGACGGTGAAACGGCTGACCGGGCCAGAACCTAAAGTGGTGATTACTCGACCGGGGCTGGATGTAGTAGCTCATCTAAAATCCAGAAGAGGAAACGATCAATCGGTTGTGTGAAACAATCTACTGGTTGGTTCAACGGTCAAATTCCAATGACTACAAAACGGTAACATTTATGTGTACAACAACTATAAATGTAAAACCCGGGAAAAAAAAATTTAATTTTGCTGAAAAATGGAAAAAACTGTAAAATTGCCGAAATGGTTCAGGGAAGGCTAGAAATTATTCTAGATCTCAGATGACGAAACAAACTTCACCGTTAGATTTGTCTCGCGAAATCTATTTACCCATGAAAATTTTCGTCGAATTCCAAGATAGTCAGATTTTTTCACGATTTTTGGGGTAACGGGCGTTTAGTAACTCCTAGGGACGAGATTTTTATGAGAATATTGGGAGTTAGGAAATAACTCAAGCTAAGTTCATTTAAAATAAATTGAACTTGAACCGAGACGAAAAAAAATTGTTTCGAGGTAGAAATGACCGTGACGGGTTTGCGGGACACATGGTCTACACGGGCCACATGTCCAACTTAAGTGAGTTAGAACAAAAGAGGGGCAAAATGGGGATGAGGGCAAAGAAAGCCCATTTTCCTAGAGAATACGTGAAAGAGTGAGAGAGGAGAAGAGAGAGTAGAGAGAGAAGCTCTAACTTCTCTCTACGATCTACGGAGCTCGGTTGCTTGATTTTCATCGGGCTAAGAATGAAAGTCCATCTATGCGACGAGAGCTACGTGTGGGTATTGGAAACAAAGGGTTTCGTTGAAGATTCAGGTGAAGAGTTCGGGAGATCGTGGGTTTCTAGTCTCTGGGACTTTCGAAAGCTTTGTCTTGGCTCCAAGAGGTAGGGATTCTTCCTACTTTGGTTTATTTTCCATTCTAGGGTTGTTTGGTTGAGTTTTAATGGCCTAACGAGCTGTTTGGCAAAATAATGGGTTATGAGAATAGTGCCCTGTTTTGACCCTATATGATGTCTAGCTTTTGGGGCTGATTTTTGGTTAGAAAAAGAGGTAGTTTGGACTAGTGTCCTCCATGACAATTGTAGCTGAATTTGTGAATTTGAGGTTAGGTTTTTGAATTACCCAAATTGGAGCTTAAGTTATGGTCCATTTAATTTCCGGAATTGTCATAGCTTAGACTGTTAACTGTTTGTGTCCAGGTTTTGAGACTGATTTTCGATTGAAAAAAAGAGGTAATTTGGACTAGTGTCCTACATGACAATTGTAGCTAAAGTTGTGAACTTGAGGTTAGGCTTTTGAATTACCGAAATTGGACCTCTATATCTCAAGTTATGGTCCATTTAGTTTTCGAAATTGTCATAGCTTAGGCTGTTAACTGTTTGTGTCCAGGTTTTGGAACTAGTTTTTGGTTGAGCAAAAGAGGTAATTTGGACTAGTGTCCTGCATGAAATTGTAGCTGAAGTTTTGAAATTGAGGTTAGACTTTTGAATTACCAAAATTGGACCTCTATAACCCAAGTTATGGTCAGTTTTCCGAGATTGCCACATGCTACCCTGTTTTGGTTGAACCTAGTGTCCATATTTTTGGGATTGATTTTTGGTTGTGAAAAAGTGAGAATTTGGACTAGTATCTTTCAAGAAAATTGTAGCTCTATCTGAGACCTTGATGTTGGACTTTTTAATCACCCAAATTGGACCTCTATAACTCAAGTTATGCTCCATTTTCCAGGACTGCTACAACCTAGGCTATTTAATGGTTTGTGTCCAGATTTTAGGATTGTTAGGGTGCTAGTTTTCTGAACCGAGTTCAGAACTATCATATGGTCTGTTATAGCTTGTTGTGTGGAATGTTTTGTGGGCATCTTTATGCCACAATTGGTCTTGAGGATGAGGTTGTCATTGCTTAAGTTTGAATGACATGCTTGGTAGTAATTGATTGGATGTCAATATGTGTGTCTTAATGCATTGACATGTGGAGAGTATGTATGTGTGTATGAGTATGTTGACATGATTTGTGTGATTTAATTGGAAATTGTATGTTGATTGATATAATTGTCCAAAATGATGCATGAGTGTAATGCATGAATGAAATTGTTTATATATACATGTGTGACATGACATAAGTGTAACACCCCGAAATATACCCTAGCAGTTTTCGGACTTGTTTAAGGTATATTAAAAGCTAAATGAAAATTTTTGGAAATAAAATAAGAGACCTTAATTAATATTAGAGATATGTAGCGGCTGCTACTACTGTAAAGGCAAAGTGCAGGGAAGGCGTGGTGCAGTGTGCAGCAGCAGTGGTGTAAGGTGTGGGAAGGTGGTGGCAGTATGGCAAGGCGTAAGGTGGCAAGTGTAAGGCAGGTAGGTGGAAGGTGGCAGGTAAGGTATGCAAGAAGTGATGAGGACATAAAAGGTATAGCACAAGTTTATATGTAATTATGGAATTTGAGGAAAGATTAGGGGTTAAATTGAATATGGCATAAGTCAGCTTCAAAAGAAAGGAGTTTAAGGACCTAAATGCAAAACGAAACTTAAAACCAAAACGCTTCTCATTTCGCCAAACATGACCTTAACAAAACATGGATAAGAGCATTTGGTCTCTATTCAGAGCACCAAACCGTAGAGAGAGCAGAGTGGGAACAGAAAAGAGAAGAAAGATGTGATAAGAGAAGCAAGAGAATGAAGAAGAATGAGGAGCAAAAGGTAGGCTAACTACATACCTTAAAGTTCAGATGAATCTCCATGCTCGATGGTTATTAGTCGGCCTCTAAACCTGTGGTTTTGCTAGTGGTTTCATCCTACCAAAAATTATGGAAAGTAAGTGTGGAAAACCTTAAATAGTACACAGTTAATACTAACTTCCTAGGTCAATTCATTGCCAATTTCATGAATGGAGTTACTTGGCTAGGAACAAACCCTAAATCTAATCTTATATCTGGGTTATGTATGGTTAGATCCATATTATGTTGGTTTGAGTGTAATCACATAGATTTTCAAATAAAGATAAAGAATGAAAAACAAGATTTCGATTTGGGGAAAAAGAGGTTACAAGATGCATAAGTAGAAATGGTTTCCTTGGAGGTGTATACGGAGTATGAGTTGGTCTGGGATGAAAAAGATTATGGAAATGATAAAAACACACATTTCGTATTTTTCTGACCACTGCACACCAACTCGTACCTGCATAATTGGTTCCGGTCGTTGGGTTAATTTGTACCTATGACAGCCAGTCAATTTATTAAAAGAAGGCCTGTTTCTGACATTGACCACTCTTTCGTATTTTTTATTTATAACTCGCCATTTCATCCATTTCCTGAGATTAAAGGCAATTAAAATAGACTTCTCAAGGAAAACCAAACATCCGTAAATAGTATCATTAAATGTCCTAGATGTTATTGCACTCAAAATTCACTCAGCGGGGGCCATGTTCAAGCCAAATTTCGTTCCGGGGGGCTGAACACATAGTAAATTCCGTGTCAAGGTCATAACTCGAGTTTCGTTCGATTCGTGATTCCAATGAGTGGTAACCCTGTAACTCTTACCTTCCAAAATAGCATAAAACACTGCTGTCAAATGTAAAGTTAAGATCCCGAAATGACAAAATACTCTGGTCATTGTCGCAAAGTCACAGCTACCATTGGTCACACAGAACTTAAAGTAACTCCTTCGTTAGGACTCCATTATGGGTATTCTCGGACTCTATGGAAAGCTCATTGAGTCTAGAATCTAACCATATGCTATTTGATGGCATTTGGTGTCCATATCTTGTTTGAAAACTGAATTGTTGTACCAAGTGTACTAATAACTCGTTGTTAATGAAATATAATACAAGAAGTGATATGATACGGTATCAAAGAATAGATATATGTGTGATTTGATATGTAAAAGAGTATAGGTAAGAAAAGATTCACTGCATCAATCTTAAGCTGCCTTCTCGTTTTACTCCTACGGGAGATGATACTATGTGACAAGCAAAATGTACAAGAAGGTAGTTGCATAGTGGATATGTCAAGATATGATAGTGGCAAGCCTATAATGATACTTATAAGATACGAGTAGGATATGTCATAAGATATGATAGTTTAAAGTACACGAATGATAGTACATATGAATATAAGATTATATGATGAACATATGATCAAGCCATACACAAACGAATAGATGGAATATGATAGAAATATAGAAAGATAAGGAATAGATAAAGACATGATAGAATACGAAATGATAAGGGAAATATATGATGTATATACCGAAATGAATGGGGGCATGGAACATGCTAAGAACTCATGATAGAAATGCATAAATGCTAAGAACGATAAAGATAAGTAAAAGATGACAAAGCACAAGAATAAGTACATGTACATAAATGATAGGCATAGCAAAGGCATGACGAGTAAGTATATGAAATACAGTATAAAAGCATCTGACAGTAGAGGCATGTATAGGAGAGTATATGAATATAAGTGTATATGATATGAATATATGAATAAGTAAAAGCATACATGATAGAAATATAGAAAGTACATGAATAGCTAAATCCTTGATAGAAACATAAAGGATATGATATAAAATGATAAAGAGATATGAATATGTAGTTATATATGAATATATGTATTATGCATAGATGCATTCATGATATATGATGTACTTTACACATATGATACTTCTGAGACAAAACTAAATGATATAAAAAGATATGAATATATGTCTTATACGTATATATGAGAACCGTAATATGAAACTACGTATATGAGAACGAATACGTAGTAAAGTAATGATAAGATATATCGTGATAAGCAATTATGATAACAATAGTTATTCATGCTTATGAGATACGTACGTAAAATGTAATAAACTCCGACTGGTCTCGGCTGTAACCCTGCAGGATGATAGCATGCCTATGCGTGATACATTCGCCAGCCAGATACATGCATGCATATCGGCGCCTGCCGGCTGACGGCTACGTATCCCGCTCGATCACTTGGCCTCCAGCGGTCACTATACGCCACATTGCACAGGTCACCGCCTCATAAATGATGATACTTCAAGATATATTAGATAGAGATCACTGTCTCAGACAAAGGATAGTACCTTCTGGTACATATTATTGGGAGATCACCTGCCTGCATAAAGGATAATAAGACTGCAGACATATATATTTCGTGATCCGGCTTCTAAGGTATTCAGACATGAAACCAAAAGGAAATGACATGTATAGAATATATGACATGATATGAGAAGTAGCACCACATGCGACAAAGATGTACGCTACAAGCAATGTTATAAGAAAGCATGCATGACAAAGATATGAAAAGTAATAAAGATATGAAAAACATATGAAAAGTACAAAGATATGAAAAGCACAAAGATACGACTATCATATGAAAAGTATAGTCAGAAATAATATAAGGAAATGAATGTACATATGAATATAAGTATATGAAAATATATTATGAACAAAGAGACATGAACATAAGATAGAAAGTACAAAGTATAGTACACGAAAAGATACTCGACAAGTAAAGTAATCAGAAGTAAATAAAAAGAGAAAGGTATATGAAAAAGTGATAAGAGAATGAAAAATACATGAAACATACAGGAAACATATGATAGTAAAATATAAGTCTTATACCCTAATGAGATAATAAAAGATGTAGAAGTATAGGATATGTAAGTATAGAAACAGAATACAAGAAAAGTATAGATAAAAGATATGCCAAAGACATAGAATATAAATAAAGAGATCGACATGCAATAGGGGCAAAGTATATGTGATAGATATGTAATTAAAGTTATATGAATATGCATATGTATAAGCTGTGACTACCACCATCGTGGTCAGCCCATGCTTATGTTCCACTAAGCGTGAGTTTAGCACTCCGGTGTTCAATCCGTAGGTACCCTAAGAGGAAGGTGAGGATGTGACATTCCACATTAGCAAGACATGTTATCTAGAGATGGTGCTCACTCAAATACGCTCGCAATTCCATGTTTTGTATTAGATATGTATATATGTATAGCATGTAAACCTAATGAGGCGAGTATGATTTATAGCTTCAGATTCCACAAGTACAAAATATATTCAATAGAAAAATGTAATATGTATAAGTAAATGAGACTCAGATATGTGTATAGATTACAGGCACCACTCCTATGGGTAGTTCTTTTTCTTTGTATATGTAAAATGATTTATATTATTAAATTGCCAGAGATACCCACAAAAAGGTTTAGCCTCCTGCAGCACAGGCCAACGAGTCCCAAAGATATAGTATGATAGTATCACGCCTCACGCGCTCGATCCGCCTATTTCCCGTCCGACCGGATCCCGCGCGCGACAATACATGAATGAGACACCAGATTTCATACGCACGTGGGGACATCGCATGAAACGAAAGTGTGTGTCCATGGTCGTTGCCATTCACCATTCTCGTGAACGCTGACACAAGATTGGACGACGCCCAATGGGAGTTCCACTGGGCCAGATGGTTGTAAATTAACATCGTTCGGTGTCGAATATGCTCTAAAAAATGGACAACGTCTAAATCAGCTCTATGGTTTGAAAATGGAAAATGAAATTACGCTATTTGCGAAAGCTTCGTTATCTTTTCGCTACACATATGATCCACAGTGAAAGTCCATAAAAGCGCTGGAAGGGAGTCGCAAGCTTGGACCCGTAAAATTCACACCATAAAAGACACATGGATTTTTGAAACAATGATCATCGAAAGTAACATCCAAAAGTTTTGGGTTTGAAAACAAATGAAATTTGTTTTGTAAAATGATCATCGGATGTAATCCAAGAATGATGGATTTTATCACGACAAGTTTCTTTGCCAGGTGAAAAGAGTCGACGGGACTATGGAGCCTGGTGAGGACTCCTGCCTATGGACATGGTGAGTCGATCTCATTCATGGTACGAAGAATTCCACTCTGTGCTCAGATAATTGGATTGAATCGCAGGTTTTTTTGGGTGACACGACCATTACGTGCACTTAGCGATGTTCAGAGTAGGCTTACCTTATTCGCACGTCAATTGCCGGGACCCTTTCAAGTACAGGAGGTGCAGGAGATGATGCCTACCGAGGCAATATCAGAAGAAAGCCTGTGTCATGGCTTTCGTTCTTACTTTTGTAAAATATATTGTAACAAACTATTTTGATATATGTTTTCAGATAAAGAGTATCAGAATTAAACTCTTAAGGATCTATGGCATATAATCTTGTGCATTATGTCAGTATGGATAAATGGACCTTATGTGGTCATTTTTATCAGATGGACCCAGAGAGGTCATGATATGATATTTCCTGTCCCTCTGACGCTGCAAGCATTATCCGTCAGATGGTGCTGTATTTAGTGTGAGCTCCTCAGAAGGAGACTTCATCTCGATTTGGTAAATTACGGGTCCCGGGATAAAGGGAATAGGTGTGGTGGTTCTGCCACTGGATCCAATGTTTTTTAGCTGCCGACTAAGAATAACTGAGTCTCCTAAGCCTGGGGGCCACAACAAACTACTTAGTACGTGAACCGATCTACCCAGAGGCGCCTGTTGATTCGAGTTCCCACTTCATAAATGGGGAAAGGTGGATCACTTGTTAGATAAGACATCATGAATATCCCTCAACCATCATTTCAGAATCAATTCTCATACTTAAGATTTCTACAGTACATTCATTTGCTACGGAAGATATCAGGTAGCCGCACCTCGCGCCGATCAAAAAGCTCGAGTTGAAATTGAAATATCTCGAGAGCTTCGAGAGAGTGTATTATCAGGCTTATGAGAAAACTTCAAGTGCGTATAACTCAAGGATTTGTGAAGAGCCACTGAGCCATAATCTGGGTGCACCAAGCTCCTGATCAAGCTGAACTCGAGTGTGTATAGCTTCACAGGTGCCCATCGGAGCCATAATCCAAGTAAAGAAGCTCGTCGAGCTTACCATCAGCTGAACCTCACCTATCAAGGTCGAGGAGAATAATAGGTGGCGTTGCCAAACCACTATAAATCCGAACTGGTTTTGTTTCTTTCTATCCATATCTCTTTAATTTATTGTTATCAGACAAATTAAATATTTGTTGGTTATGGCAAAAGTTTTTGAGAAAACCAATCTACTCCTCTCTCGTTAGGTTGCTGTCACATTGAACTTTCTTCAAACAAAATTTATGAAAATGTGTTGCCGACTCAAATTAAACACAAGTATTTGGACTTAATCGACACACACTCTACTAATGAACTACATGTCTGATTGATATTAGATGTCAACTACAACGGATTTTATGTTTAAAATATAGGAATTAAATTTCCTATATTAAATTTATTGTGATTATTTGTATGTGTATAGTTTTACATACAAAATTAATTGAATGATAATCTTATTGTTTAAATCGCTAAAGTTTTTTGCAATAATATTCGGGCTGATCGATATAATTCTTTAATTAATTGGGTGAATAAATACAACATCCTTAATTAGTTAAAATTGTATATTAAGTTTTAAGATAACATTTGATTACATTAATTGTAATTAATCATTTGGAATGTGATAAATCTCATCTCACATGACCTTTTATTATATTTTTTTTATGGTTAATTAGGATGAGATATCAAATTTTATTTTCTAATTTTTCCATAGGGATTAGAAAAGGGAACATGATTTGATAGTTTTATCATAGAATTATTTAAATCTAAATGAATAAGACTTTAGCCCACATACAAGAGTTGAATACTTAGATTAATGATAGTAAAGAAATATGGATTTATTAATGAGGATATAGATTATCACTTGATTATCGTATATATTTAAAATGATGATGAAGGATTGACTCCATAATATTCATTTTTATGTGACACTCAATCCAGGAAGAGTGGAATTACAGAATGGGTGAGAGACTCATTTGGATGATGGATATGATTGGTGCTATAAGGAATGAGGAACCCGATCCCATTACCAAAACCAAGATCGGCAGGTCGCTTATTTTGAGGATAAGTGAGAGGTCTAATCACCTCTCCGTGATGTTCATAAAGACCAAGATATCAACTGGTATTCGTGGTTCCGTCGAGCAAATTGATAAAGTCAAACCACTTTTGAAAGCCATCGATGAGCAATTTGAAATTCCTGACAAAGCTCTTGCTAGTACCTTAATTATGCAATTTTTATCCACCAAGCTCACCGGGATAAGAGCAGTGCATGATCATATCATGCGCATGAGGGATATAGCGGCTCAACTTAAGTCATTAGAAGTTACCATGTCAAACACTTTCCTTGTTCATTATATATTGAACACTCTTGTGACGCCCCAACACCCGGGGTTCCGTTGATCCACCATCAACCCACGAAAATATCCGTGGATGTCACATAACCTGACACCACACCGTTGAGTCCTATGATAAGGACCCATGATTTAACATACAAGGTTATTATACACTAATTCATAAGAGCTCAATTTACAACTTCTATTACATTATTTACATAGTTTTTGAACTAGTCTCCGTTTCCAAAACATTTTTACAAAAAAGTCTTCTACAAGCCACATGTCTAATTTTCTTCATACTAGGTCCCGATGAGAGCTCTACTGTGTCGGGCTTCAAGACCAAAGGTTTTTCCTATATAGGGTGAGCCACGCCCATTAGAGTAAAATTCTTACAGAAGCTACTCCACACCTAAGTGCACATGCAATGCTTACACTTAACAATTTTCACATTCACATCACAATTCTAATCAAGATATGCGATCCTAGGTTGGAATTCTACATGCCATGCCATGAAATGAGATGAGACTCACTCATGAACCACAACCCCGAGTCTTTACCGACTCCCATAATACCCGAGTCGAATCCTACAACATAATGCAACGCCAATATGTGATAAAATCTGTCATTGATGGATTACATCCATTGATTATTTTCAAACAAATTTCATTGTTTATAAACCAAAATCTTTTTGGATGTTACACCTCAAATGATCATTTCAATTACAAAACCATGTGTTTTGGGGTAGCGACTTTCGTCCCACCGTAGCTCCATGCTCTTCCAACACTTCGACTTTCACCGGGAGTGTTTCGAGCTACTGGTCTTTCACCCGAGGAGCATTCAAACCTTCTCGCTTATAACCCACATAAGTTTTTACCATTTTATCTAACAGTTATAATTTATCGACTTTGTCCAACTAGCATTTGCCTACCTAATAAATCACCAAACATAGTGTTGATTTTCCAAACCATGCACCTACAATTCCATGAAAATGCGTAATGTTTTCGTGAGCATATGCAAATGTGATGCATAATCGCATGTTAATTTCGCGACGCCAAAACCGGTGTCCGCTGATAACCCAATAACTCGCGGAATATTCGTGGGATGTCGTTACTCCGACACCACTCTTGAAAATCTGGCAGAGTCTCCTTTGTACAGGGAGCTCTACCTAAGGTATAAAATTGCCCTAACAAGTTTACAATGACCACACAGGTCCATGCGAGCAAAATAAATGGCCACTCTGGGCCTCTACATCAATACTCACAAAATATATCCCAACCAAATATATGTTACATGTGGTTCATGAGTTAATATTATCATTTAATACAAACATATATTAAAATTATAGAATTTCAATACATGTTATATTAACAATATCAAAGCCACAGCCTGCTTTCTTCTAACACGGCTCTAGTAAGTGCCGCCTTCCATCATCTCCTCAGACTTAAATGGTGATCTCGACAGCAAGTAGCAAAGCCCAGAGAGATAATTTCCTACATGGGTTATTTCCCCACCTAAGTGCACATGCATGGCAACAATCACATTCAATCACTCTATGAACCTACTAAATGTCTACATGCTCAAACCCATGTCTCAGTCCCTTTACCTTAACTCCTTATGCCTCTGCCTAATATGCGAGCAAAATATCCAGCCACAACAAAAGCTTTTTGTTCTGAAAACTTACTAATAGTTTCCTTGGTGAAAATATCGACTACCCTCCGAGGCTAATTGTCGGGATAATCCTCCAAATGGGCCATGGTCCTCATCCAAGTGAGGAACTGCTGGATGTCCTCTCCCCAGCAATTCTTAAAAATCTTCCGCTTAAATTCCTTTCACAAATAATTTCATTTTTGTTTCCCATTTCATGTCATGCACTCACACCTAATATTCTACGCCGCCTGCATATGTGTGAAATCGACATGCAAATCTAAATAATTTATGCTAATGCAATTCACATGCATATATTAACATAATTTACTCATAATAATCATGTTATTCAATTTTCACTTCAATAACACCAAAACTAGCTCACATGGGCTAATTAGCAAACACAAGAAATTCATTTTAAATCACTTAATATCATAAAAATCACACCAAATTCACATTACTATTCATGTGAATAGTGAAACCCTAGGGTGGCACTGTTTCACTACAATACCAAATTCGATTTTCTCCCACTTGGCTCTCAAAGGCTTCTAGACCGACCTACGCTAAATCAAGCCTCGCACTATCCTAACTATCTACATGACTCTTAGCCAAAGAATAACACGAGTAAGAAAAGATCCCTACTCCTTGGAGCTGTCTAACTCCACTAACCTGCCCACGCGTGAGCCCTCGCCGCAGAGCAACTTTATTTGTCTGGCCGAGAACCGACGGCCTGATCGGGTCGAATCTGTGAGAGAAAGAGCTTTTTCTCTCTCTAAAAATCGATCTCCCAAACATCGCTCTAAACCCCCAAAGATTCTCGCCCGTTTTTCCTCTCTAAATGAAGAAGATGACACTGCTTCATCTTTTGTCTTATTATCATTAAACTTTCTACTTAATTCCCATCATGTCCTCTTCTAGATTTTTGACACTTGGCACTCATTCCAGCCAGCCCATTTACATCATCATCTCTACTCATGCAATACGTGTCATGAGTACATGGCGGTGACTTTGTCATACATCACATGTTCTCAAACCCGCTTACTGCACCCGATACCCGACATGCCTCGAACGTGAAATTCGACTGCTCCCGACCGACGAAATTGACGCAGGTGCCTAGAGATTCGTGAGACGATTCCAATCCAGAAAACTGCTTCATCATCCAAGATCTGGTACCTCGATTTTTACCGAAATGATCATTTTACCCTTTTTCCGAAAATTGGAATTTTCTCGGGTCTTACAAATTCCATGTCCCATATGTAATGCATGCCATATGGACAATTTAAACCATACAAATTTACCTTGTATCCTAGACAATTATATCATTATGCATACAATTTCCATATAAACACACGTCAATGTCAATACATTTGCACTCACATATCAACATTTCATCACAGCAACACATCCACACATGCTACTACCAAGACAAGTACTAACATCCTCAATAATCACTAATTATGGCTATGGTATGCTCACAACCGCCAAATTATACCCCCAAAGCAAGCTAGATAACAGTCCCAAATGGGGCTTCATACACAGCTCAACGAGTCCCCAACAATTCTCAGACGGGGACCCTTAGGTCTCGCCTAGGTGATCACTCCAGCGACCAACACAGATCCAATTTTGCTCCCTGCCCGCCCGGCGAACCACCTCGCCAAAGTAGCCCTTGCCCAGGTGAGCCCTTCCTCCTATGAAGAGCCAATCTTCATGGGGAAGATTCATGCCTTTGCCTAGGCGAAGAACATCGCTGGAACTCTAAAAATCCAATTTTTCCTTCACCTAAACAAACCCTAAAACGAAAAACCCATTTTTCTCAACCCAAAGGTCGAAAATAAACCAAGGTAGGAAGAATCCCTACCTCTTGGAGTGTAGAATAATGGGTATGAAGCCTCCTAAACCCGAAAACTTCGATTTCCCAAATTTCCTTGGATCCTCGGTGAAATCCCTCGTTCTAGGTACCCACGCGTACCCCTCGTCGATGCGATTTAACCTTGGTTCCCGCTCAACTAAATCCGACCACAACGGTTCTCAGATTAGCAGAAAAGCTTGATGCTCTCTCCCTCATCTCTCTTTCTCTCCCACGACCAAAAAAAGAGGAAAAATGAGCCATTTTCCCCCTTAGTCTCCCATTTTGTTATAACTTAACTTTAAATTAAGAGAAAGGCTTATGTCAGATCACATGTCCACCGTCAGGGTCCACCTCGCCACGTAACAATTTATTTTGTCCTGATTTAGGTTCAGATTATTTTAAATGAACTTTACTTAATTCATTTCCTAACTTTCGAGATTTTTCAGTCACTTTGGGGTTAAATTACACCTTCCGACACTTCAAATCATGGAAAACTGGATTGTCTCATAATTCAACGAATTATCCAGTAAACTAGATTTCGTGAGACGAATCCAACGGTGAGGTCTGTTTCATCATCCGAGATTTAGAGAAAAAAAATCAGTTTTGCAGCCTATACTGTAATGACAATTTATCTTTTTGCCATTTTTCAAAAAAAATTTAATTTTTCCCAGGTTTTACATTCTTCCCCCCTTAAAAGAATTTTGTCCCGAAATTCTCATACACAGCACATACAACCACATGCATACGCAACAATCATTTAATATCAATGACTAAAAACATACCTTCTTCCTCGAACAAGAAGGGATAATTGGTATGCATAGTGTCTTCGCGTTCCCATGTTGCCTCCTCCACCCCTTAGTGTTGGCACAACTCATTCACTAGCTTCACGGTCTTGCTTCATAAAACCTGATCCCGACTATCCATGATACATACCGGTCCCTCCTCGAAGGTTCCATCT
Source organism: Tetrastigma voinierianum (assembly GCA_016808115.1). Classification (NCBI taxonomy): domain Eukaryota; kingdom Viridiplantae; phylum Streptophyta; class Magnoliopsida; order Vitales; family Vitaceae; genus Tetrastigma; species Tetrastigma voinierianum. The sequence continues at coordinate 105,031 of JAEQBH010005926.1, read as the reverse complement.
CATTAACAACAAGCTTGCCCCAATCCACTACATGAGTCAAATCTGAAGTATACTTATACGGAGACATTTTTGAATACCGTGATGAACACTCGATAAGCCTCTGGGCGGTAGTCAACCAAAGAAGCAACCATACCCACCTCCTAGCACCTCAAAGGGCCCAATATATGTCGACGATAACTCTTCCCCGTCACTGGCTAAACCTAACCACTCCTTAGGCATCACCTTCCAAGCGCATGATCACCCACCCCAAACACTCAAAGAGGTCGCCGCTTATCCGTCTGAGTAGCTCTTCCGTCTACGGCCATGAGAAAGATGCTTTCGTATCAAATCCACCTTCTCAGAGGTGTCTCTAACCAAACTGACCAGTGGTGGATCTCTCTCCCACTCACTAACAACCGGATCTACACTTACCTCCCATATAAAGGGCCTCATGTAGCCATCCATATGCTCGCTTAATAACTATTGTTGTAGAGAACTCCAATTAAGGGTAAATGCTCTTCCTGTGATACTTTAAGATCAAGGGCTATGTCTAGCATGTCCTCTAATGTTCGATGGTCATCCTCGATCGACTATTCATTCGGGATGAAAAGTCAGGCTCATCATCAACTCCAAACCCCATGACTCCGAAACTATTCTAGAAATGGGTCGTGAAACCTGGGTCCCTGAGGCCATGAGCACTATGGACACCGGTACTCCGCACCTGACAACCTCCCACATACAACCCGCAGACTCCAAGAGTGAAGGTCATCTGACAAACTGCAAGTATGTCGACTTCGTAAGCCGATCCACTATCATCAACACCGCATCATGCCCTTGCATGTCCGTGGCAAGTGGGTCACAAAATCCATCGTGACATGCTCCCACTTCCACTCAACTACCTCTAAGGGCTGGAGTAACCTCGCTAGCTGTTAAGACCAAATGCTGTATAGACAAATTTATTACAATGTCACCAAAGGAATATTATCTAATCCCCGGCAACGGAGCCAAAAAATTTTTAAGATCAAACTCATAAGAAGAATTGTTTTGTCTTTGAACTCATTTAAAGATTTAGTTCGGTCTTAAACACTGCAAGTGCACAGGTCGTAAAAGTAATAAAGTGGACCTATAAGTCCGAATATCGTTCTACGTAGATTGAAAAGAATTAAACTTCAACTACCCTAACTACTCAAGTTCTATACTATTTGAACTTCCATTTCGCAGTAAATTTAGTAAATTTAATAAGAATTTTAATAACTGAATCCTACATTTAAAATAAAGGAAAAATTTAAATCCTGGGGCTATAAACTGGATCTAACCAAATTATCAATAAAGAGATATCACTGGGACTTCATCACGTGAAATTATCAATTCTGCATCATAATTCCCATTCTATTTTCCCTGAGTCGAATCAATTTGTCAAGAGGCAAGGTGGTATAGCTCTGGATTCCTCCTCTAACTATACTTTCACTCGGTGCAGAAATTCATGTTTATTTCAAACATGATTCTAATCAATTACTTGTAATCTTATAATTTCTCCAGAAGATCCGGGGGTATTTTTTCCAATACTTCATACCATTTATGATCGCAAATTTCTCGTTGGCCTCAAGATGTGGCAATCATGATTTCTACAAAATGAATGATAATCTCATCCTTAAGATCCGAGAGAGTTTTCCTTTCCTCGATTAGATCTCGCCTAACACAGATCAAGATCATTATTCCAAACTAAGTAGAGAGATCTCTAATTGATTAAACTGATATATCATCATAACCCGCTTTCAAACCATGAGAAAATCTGGTGGATTTATCTAAGTAACCTTCGTAGATCACACTTTTCCATTATTAGTCTAGCATACGCCTGCTAATCGGTCTAAGCTCTTAAGAATCTCCATTGTGGTTACCAAGAAGGCCTCCTGAAATCAGAGCTTCTGACAATAGTCCTTTCATGGGTATGTTACAAAACGAACAATTAATTTCAAGATCAACACCATTCAAATAAATTCAAAATTCACCAGAAATTTTTCTTCTATCAGGCGTAAAAGACCATAACTAACATTAGATTTTCCCAAAGTGAAGTTGTGTTCAAAATCGGATTATAAAGTGTACACAAATCCCGATCAGAAAATTCCACCGTAATCAATCAATCAAGAAATGATTTCCATCTTTTGTTTGGAGTTCATTAAATTCATACAGTAATCGTAAATGAAATTTAGAAATTAAATTCAACTTCAAAACTTCTGAACAATTTACTGTTTCAGATCGAGTAAACAATTAAGCAGTCCTACTCTAAATCTAATCTACAAAGAAAAGAAAAAAAAAAGAAAAAAAAGAAAAAAAAGAAAAAAAATATAATACAAAAGAGTCCTGAGCTCCCTGTACTCCGTCTGCTCGATGTCGATCGACCGCCTCGCTTTCTCCGCAAATAAGCCTCTATTTATAAAGAGTCTCTAAGCCTGGGCTATAAAATCGGGTGGCTATGTGAATCTAAAAATTATGGGTCAGATTTGCCTCTCTCTCTATCACTGATCTAGAAGTCAGGTCGCGACGTAGCTTCTCAGGTCCTTTCGCTGCAGTCTTTATCGTGTGTATGCGTACCGTCTGTCGTAACTCTGAAGATCTCAGGTCTTTTTGCTTCGCCATTTACAACGCATTTCTTGTTGTGATACTCTTCTTTTTAGTATGATAACCTTCACAGGATAAGAGTTTTTCATAAGTAATAATATTGTGTGCATTCCTCAAACAATATGTAGCAACATCGAGACAATGTCGCAACACAATGTCAGACCTTCGCAAGTCAAGGTTGCGACCCGAGTTTTCATAGTCATACCCAAAAAGTCTATCATGGCTGCAGGCTTGTTTCCACCGAGCTTGACTTCGTTTAGCTTGTTATGATGTCATGACATTACTTCTCGGGTGTTGTCACGTTCGTCACTTACCTAGCTTTCGCGTCGCGACAAGACTCTTCCTCTCGTTCAATCGATTCGCGGCCGTCACACCTAATTTGTTATGTCATGGCTGCGGCTCTCAGATTGTGTTGAAACCTTCGCTGCTGACCTATAAAAGTCTTTTTGTAATCTCGTCACGGCGTTCAACTAAATTTTGTGTTGCGACATTAAAGATCCATGTCATGGCTACGGACTTATCTCCCCGCCTTAAAGTATGCCAATGTCGGGTCTCCTTTGTCATGACTGTGCAACTTCAACAAGCAGCACAAATGCGACATAATTTTTCTCTTGTCAAGGACTAACTTCTTCTTTCAAAGGGTCTCTTCCTCAGTTCCCAACCACCTCCATACCGCAAGAGCCGCATATGGCTGCAGCAGATCTCTATCGCGACATGCATTATGCCTTTCGTTCCATTATGTCGCAAATATTAACCGATCTGCCTCTGCCCGGTTTCTTCCCATTTCCGCCGAGACACGCTTTCTTTTGTCATGACATACCATTTTACCAATTTTTAGGATCTCAGGTCATGGCTACGTAAAATATTGTTGTGATACATAGTTCTCCTGCCATTTGCTTAGACGCTTGTCGGGGAATCTGTAAAGTCCACATGAAAGAGACTCAACAGAATTGCTATTTTTTCTTCTTTTCATTGAAATCACATTTTTGAATTAACACCCGCAAAACACAAAGTTTGTAAATATTCCATAATAATTGCATTAAAACAGCCTTGAAAATACTAAAAAAGCCAGAAAATGGATTAAAAATAGATGAGTTTAAGACTCATCATCGCCTCCGTGCTTAGCCTTTACTATTTATTACGTGAGACAATCGACTAACAAATCCTCCAACGCGTGTTTCTTTATCCCACTCTAGCAAAGACAGGCGGGATGAAGATTATCGTCTTCTCTCGCGACCCGGATGCACTGTAAAACGGGAACAATGGAACTCCCTGAGGATCTCCTTAGATCCGCGATTGGGGGAACCACAACCTGCTCCCCATACCAAAGGCCAACACATGTGAACGGTCCACTTTGTCACTTATATCCGACCATTCCGGTCCCCCGATGACAATATCTATGTCTGGTCCACTGGACTCGATAACCCGTCAAGAAGGACGCGAGCCACTAAAAACTCCCAAAGAACCCTAAGTCTCGTCCCTACAGCGCAAAGACACGAACTCGTCTCATAGTCTCGAAAGCATCACACTTTTGAAGCCACTTAGCCAACACTCACGCTCGGGCCGAGTGCATCACCACTACATTTTCCCACAGAACTGTAATGCAAAGCGAAACATAGTCCCCAGATACCCATCCACCTTCGATAACTTCAAGTGTCGAGGTCCCACAAAATGTTCTTCGTATTTCATGGGTCCTCGAAACACTTTAACTATTCATCGTATAGGTAGTGGCGCCAAACCTTTAAGGCAAAGACAATGGTCGCCAACTCTATGTCACGCGGTAGGTAATCCGTCAGGGTTCTTAACCACTGAGAATCAAGCCACTACCCTCCCGGATCAGATCAAAACACACCCAAGTCCGTCTCTAAAGGCATCACAATACATTGCGACTCTATCCCTCGACCATCGAATAGAGCCAGCGCCTTTAATTCCCGAATGCCTCCCGACACAAGTCATTCCACCAAACTCGACCTTATTCCACTGAATCTCACAGAGGAGCAAATGACCCGGGAGAAGTCCTTAATGAACCTCTTTGTACTACTCCCTCACAATCCCAAGAAATCACAGATTCGAAGACCGACTTTAGTCCCCACCATAACTACCACAACCTTTCTGTGTCTATGATACACCAAAAGATGCCATGCTCCCAAGAATTCCCACCTTAGTGGGCCAAGATCCACACTTCACCGACCTCGTATACAACTGATGGTCTCTCAACCTCGGAGCACAATCCTCAAACGACTTCTATGCTCCTCCTGACTATAGATCAAGATGTCGCCAATGAAGACTATGGCGACTGATCTGTGATAAAGCCAATACCGATGTACGAGATCCATGAACACTGAGCATTCACAATCCCAAATGGCATCACTTTGAACTTAAAATGCCCATATTGCGTCCTAACCATTGTCTTAGGGATATCTACCTCCCTAATCCTCAACTACACGGTAACCTATGATCTACTGGTCAAACCCGAGCCTCTACCGATCAAACAAATCATCAATCCAAAGAGGAAGGGTACCTATTCTTGATCGTAACCCTGTTCAACTACCTGTAGTCAATACATACCATGGTCTCTGGGTCTTCTTATCGGCAAACAACACCGGAGTGCCCCAATGTGAAGTGCTCAGTTTAATAAAATCCCTGTCCAAAGCACTCCCGTAATCGGACTGGTTCCGCAACTTAGCAGATCATTCCATGCGGAGTCATAGAGATGGGTGACGTATCAAGGTGCAACCTGGTCAGTGAAGTCCACATCCCTCCACAGAGGTAATCCCGGTTCATCCGTAAAACGCCCTCACTCACAAATGCACCTCAAGGTGTGAATCTGCACAACTCCTCGTTCACTCGTCCTTCTCCCGGGTAAGGCTCACACCCAACTCCATCAACTACTCCGCGCCATTTAGAAATGTATTACTCATTCGAGGTAAAGCATCGTGGCTTATCCTCGAACATAATACAAACATCATCTTGCCGCAGCCAAGAACCCTCCTACGAACATAATCAATGGCGACTCGATGCGCCGTCAACCAGTCCATCCCAAGGATGACATCAAACTCCGACATGTCCATGACCCTAAGGTCCGCGATTGATAGAATCCTGAGATTTCCCTCAAAAAACTCATAATCCGAGATATCTTATAAGCGGCTCACCTGGTTCCTGAGGGAGAACTCACGTGCAATGGCTCTTCCAGTTTCAACCTCCGTGAATCTTTCACGCGGCGATTATATTAATGGATGAATTGAGGATACACATGAACCAAACAATATCTTATATGGGGTGAGTCTGCCCTCAAATAACCGTGGATGAAACTCAGACAGATGTCGATGAACTGCACTATCAGATCTCTGAAATCTTAACCATGACCTGACCGCTGAATATGACCAGTGATATGAATATAACCATGCTCGGCTGTTTTCGTTGTGATGTTAAATGGCGGCACGTGCGGCATATGGGACAATCTTGTTCCTGATCGTGAGTGAGATGGATCGGACAACCGATGTGCGTCGTTTGGTGGCGAGTGTCCATAACTCTGGGATTCTTGCCTTTGAGGACAATCCCTCTCATGTGTCTAGGCTGGTGGCAATGGAAACATGTCCTTTGCCTTGTCTAGCTAGTAGCCCTGAAGTGTCTCCCATCTTGGGATGATTGACCCTGGCCTTGGCCCTGATGGCTGCGGCTTTGTCCCTGAAACCCTTGCAGAGCAGAAGTCCTCTGCTTCTTACCCGAGCTAGAAGAAGAATGTTGACTTTCCTTCCTCTTATCTTTAACACCTGTATCCTGGATGCTCTGTGCGTCGTCCACCTCACTCTCAATGGCCATAGCTGTTTTGACCATAAAGTCCATGTCTTATAGGAGAAGTCCCATAATTTTACCTTGGATGGACAATTTCAGACCATCCTCAAACTTTCTCGATTTGGCCATGTCTGTGGCCACATAGTCATCGACGAAACAAGCTAACTCAATGAACTTTTCCACGTATTTAAGCACTTTCATCATTCCTTGTTTCAGTTCTAAGAACTCCCAAGCATTTGCATGCCTAGCAGACACTGGGAAATATTTACCTATGAAGAGCTCACAGAAATCTTCCCATGTCATCACCTCTAAGTTCCTTGAGGCTTTGACCCAATCCCACCATACATGGGATCCACCCTTTAGTTGGAATGCAGCTAGTAGCCTCCAAGATATTGCTGACTTGTCGGAACCAATGATCAACATCCATCAGGTCCCCTCCTCCCTTGAAGGTTGGAGGATGATGTGCCTTGAACCTCTGGAGGTTACTTGACCCTCCCTGGCCCACAATTGCACTAGCTTGTGCAATGGTGGTAGTTGCAACGCTAATAGCCTCTATGAAGGCTTGTTGGTTAAAAGCCGGTGGTAGTGGGTTGTTGTTCCGCCCACCGCCTCGACGTCCTCTCCCTCGACTAGCTATCTACATATGTCAAATAGCAATTTAGTCTTACATAGTTTCTCAAAGAAATAAGGATCAAGAATAAACTTTGAGATTTCTCTCATTGTCTAACTAGTAATGCATGTGCCAACCACTAATAGACTTCTCCATCCCGAACTACCCCGTTCGTTCTCTTTCCTGAACCCCCAAGGTTATGTGTTCTAACCCTAGTGTTCATTTTTTCTATATACACTTTACCATGTATATTATTCACACAACACACATCATACAATCATGTAGCATATTAAGCACCTAGAAGCATGGAAATGCTGTAGATCGTACAGACCCATGCCCATCTAGCCCTAGGTAATCACATACCTATGCTCACGATGCCAAATTTGTCTTTGTTATCAGTCTTGTAAATACATGCCCATCAGGCCCTAGGTAATCACACACTTATGCTCTGATACCAAGCTGTGATGGTATCAGTGCTATGACACATGCCCATCAGACCTTAGGTAATCTCATACTTATGCTTTAATAACAAGTTATGTTGGTATCAATGCTATGACGCATGCCCATCAGGCCCTAGGTAATCGCATACCTATGCTTTGATAGCAAGATGTGACGCCCCAAAACCCGGGGTTCCATTGATCCACCATCAACCTGCAGAAATATTCGTGGATGTCGCATAACCTGACACCACATCGTTGAGTCCCATGATTTAACATACAAGGTTATTATATAATAATCAATAAGAGTTTAATTACAACTCTATTACATTATTTACATGCTTGAACTAGTTTGTTCCAAACATTTTTACAAAAAAAAGGTCTTCTACAAGCCACATGTTGTCTTTCTTCACACTTACGGTCCCTGATGAGAGCTGCTCACCGATTGCCCCCTCACCTGAAGTGTTTTTCCCATATAAGGTGAGCCACGCCCAGTGGAGTAAAATTCCTTCAGAGGCTACTCCCCACCTAAGTGCACATGCAATGCTTACACTTAACAATTTTTACATTCACATTCTGATTCAATCAGATATGCAATCTGAGTTGGAATTTTATCTCATGCCATGAAATGAGATGAGACTCACTCATGCACCACAATCTCGAGTCTTTACTGACTCCCATAATACCCGAGTCTTTACCGACTCCTACCACACAATGCGAAGCCAATGTGGGATAAAATCCTTCATTGATGGATTACATCAAATGATCATTTAAAAAAAAATTCAAACCAAAAGATTTTTGGATGTTACACCTCCAATGATTATTTAAATTACAAAACCATGTGTCTTTTGTGGGCAGTAAATTTTTGGGGTCCTACCATAGGATCCACACGCCTTCCAACACTTTTTGGACTTTCACGTGGGAGTGTCTGAACCAGTCCGGGTCTTTCACCCGAGGGAGTATCTAGCCCTTCTTGTTATTACCCAACACAAGTTTTTACCATTTTATTCAACAATGCGACTTTGTTGGACTTCGTCCAACGATAACAAGCCCACCCAATTAATCACCAAATGTAGTGTTGATTTTCCAACCATGCACTCACACCCATGAAATGCGATGTTTCCTATGTATATGTAATGTGATGCACCATTGCATGTTAATTCCATGTCCCATATGTAATGCATTCCATATGGACAGTTTAAACCATTCAAATTTACCTTGTATCTTGGATAATTATATCATTATGCATACAATTCCCATATAAACACACGTCAATGTCAATACATTTGCACTCACATATCAACATTTCATCACATCAACACATCCACACATGCTACTACAAAGACAAGTAATAACATCCTCAATAATCAAGTCAATTGTGGCAAATGGTATGCCCACAAAGCTGCCCACAATAGCCCCCAAAGCAAGCTATATAACAGGACCTAAACAAGCCATACACAGGCTTTAACCAGTCCCCCAGCAATTCTGCATCGGGGCCCTCAGGTTCACTTAGGCGAAGGTCTACCTTTTTCCTAAGCGGACCTATGCCACATCCAATTTTGCTCTCGGGTTCGCCTGGTGAGCCACCTCTTGCCTAGGCGAAGAGCCAATCTTCCTGGGGAAGATTCACATACGCCTAGGCGAAATTATCAGTGGAACTTCGAAAATCCATTTCCTTCACCCCCATGAAACAGACCACAAAGCAGAAAACTCATTTTTCTCAACCTAAATGAGGAAAATAAACCAAGGTAGAAAGAATCCCTACCTCTTGGAGCGTAAAATAGTGGGTAGGAAGCCTCTTAAACCCAACAACTTAAATTTCCCAACTTTCCTTCTTTGGATCTTCGGTGAAATCCCTCGTTCTAGGCACCCACATGTACCCCTCGTCGATGCGACGAACTTTCGTTCTTGGCTCGACGAAATCCGACCAACGAAGCTTCGTAGATCGAATAGAGAAGCTTGGTGCTCTCTCCCTCCTCTCTCTTTCTCTCCCACAACCACAAACAGGAAAAATGAGCCCTTTTCCCCCTCATTCCCCCATTTTGTTCTAACTTAACTTTAAGTTAAATGAGTGGCCCACGTCATGCCACGTGTCCACCCTTGCTCGGGTCCATCTTTGCTCCGTAAGAATTTATTTTTTCCCGGTTTAGGTTCAGTATATTTTAAATGAACTTTACTTAATTCATTTCCCAACTTTCGAGATTTTTCTCTAAATCCCCTTTTTTTTTGGGTTCAGCCAGACACATGACACCCCGAAAATTGTGAAAAGTCGATTATCTCGGAATTCAATGAAATTCGTCTATGTAACTAGATTTCGTGAGACAAATCTAACGGTGAGGTTTGTTTCATCATCCGAGATCTAGAAAAAAAATCAGGTATGCAGCCTATATTGTATTGGCAATTTACCTTTTTGCCATTTTTAAGAAAAATTCAATTTTCCTGGGTTTTACAACTCTGCCCCAACAATACAGTCCATTCAAAATCTCTTATAACATACATAATGATAAATGGTCAATTAATGAATTGTTGGCCCATGTAATACTAAGATGAGGAAGGTTAATAATGGAAAGAGGCGAAGAAAAGGTTAACTTGACCACTTTTGGAAAGAAAAGAAAGGATCAAGTTAAAAAGAAAGGGAAAGATTCCTATTCAACCAGGTATAAAGAAGGAGTCAAATTGTTTTTTTTGTAAGAAGAAGGGACACATGAAGAAGGACTGCTCAAAATTTAAGATCTTGTTTGATAAGAAAGATACTTAATTTTCTTTTGTCTGTTATGAATCTAATATGGTTAATGTTAATCATAACACATGGTAGATTGATTTTGGTTCTACAATCCATGTTTCAAATACCTTACAAGGTATGCAAAACCTAAGGAAGCCCGGCGGGAAGTGAGCAAATGCATTCGGGTAGCAAGATGAGTTCACGTAGGCTATTAGCACTTGCATTGCTTGTATTAGCGACAGTTTCGTTTTAGAATTGGAAAAGACGTTTTATGTTCCAAGTTTCTCTTGAAATTTAATTTAATTTCAAGACTTGTACCTTTAGGATTTTCCTTTAACTTCTGGTCGGGTTTTAGTTTATCTAATAAATCAAATTTGTGGTTATGGTGCATTGTCTGATGGTCTTTTCCATATTCAATTACACAATGATGTTACTTATAATTCTATGCATGTTACTACTGGATTTAAAAAGATGTGTTATAAATGAGGAATCCTCTATGTTATGGCACCGGAGATTGGGACACATCTCCATTGAAAGAATGAAGAAATTGGTTAATGATGGGGTACTTAGTACTTTGGATTTTGCTGATTTTAAGACTTGTGTGAATTGCATTAAGGGCAAGCAAACCAACAAGTCTAAAAAGGGTCAAGAGAACCTGAGCCTATTAGAGATTATACATCTTGACATTTGTTGTCACGGTATGGATACCAAATAGTTGAAATACTTTATCACCTTCGCAAATACAGTTATTCATGATACATGTATCTCTACTTGCCGTTCCAAGGATGAAGTTTAGGCATGGCTAAAGTTTTTAAGGCTGAAGTAGAGAATCAATGCGGAAAACATATTAAGATCGTGAGGTCAGATAGAGGTGGAGAGTACTATGGTAAATACACAAAGAATGGACAAGTTCTTGGTGCATTTGCAATGTTTCTTCAAGAAAATGGGATTGTTGCCCAATATACTCTGCCTGGTTCTCCGGATTAGAATGGTGTGGTAGAAAGAAGAAACTAAACTTTAATGGACATGGTATGGAGTATGAGGAGTAATACAAAACTACCTCAATACTTGTGGACTGAAGCTCTAAAGACGGCTGTGTATATATTAAATCGAGTTCCAACCAAGGCTATCTCTAAGGCACCTTTTGAGTTATTCAAAGGTTGGAAACCGAGTTTACAAAATATACGCGTTTAGGGATGCCCCTCTGAAGTAAGAATTTATAACCCGTAAGAAAAGAAGCTAGATCTAAGGACCATTAGTGGGTATTTCATTGGATATGCATAAAGGTCTAAGGGGTATAGATTTTATTGTCTATCTCACAACACTAGGATTGTGGAATCAAGAAAAGCAAAATTTCTTAAGAATGACTTGATTAGTGGGAGTGATCGGTTTCAGGACATTGTTTCTAAGAAGGATCATTATATAGATCAACCCTCTAGTTCAAGTGATAGATTGATTGTCATTCACACCCCTCAAGTACAACCGAGTGTGAGACAACCAGTTCTTGAAGTTGCATGTACTGCTGATACGGATCATGTAGATCAAGGTGCTAATGAGGAAATTCTGCAGAAAATATTTGAGCAAACGATTATGACGATTGGTTGGTCAAGACTAAATTCCTCAAGAGAATGATGCAACAACATTAAGAAGATCTACAAGAATTAGGAAATTAGCAATTCCTAATGATTATACAGTGTATTTACAATAATTGGATTATAACATTGGAGCCGAAAATAATCTAGAAACGTTTTCACAAGCCATGAGTTCTAAGGAATCTAACTCATGGTACAGTGCCATGAAAGAAGAAATGAATTCTATGACATCTAACCGAGTTTGGGATCTCGTTGAGTTTCTGATGGTGTAAAGCCATTGGATGTAAATGTGTCACTAAAACAAAGACTCATTGGGCGACATTGAGAGACATAAGGCAAGAGACTCGTTGCAAAGTTCCACTCAAAAAGGGTACAGGAATCGACTACACGGCGGGAGACTTAGCACTCTCATCATCATCCTAAGAAGATTCTCTTCGGATAATCATGGGTGGTTGCCCATTTTGACTTTGATTTATCAAATGGATGTAAGCAGGCAACATAATGTATTGACTCTAGAGGAAGGGTTTACATGAAACAACCTGAAGGATTCTCCTCTAGTGAAGGTGAGCATTTAGTTTGCAAGCTTAAGAAATCTATATATGGATTAAAACAAGCATCCCGCCAATGGTATTTGAAATTCCTTGAAGTCCTTACTTCATTTGGTTTTGAAGAGAATATCATGGATCAATGTATATACCAGAAGGTCAGTGGGAGTAAGATTTGTTTTCTTGTGTTATATGTGGATGATATTATGCTTGCAACCAATGATAAGGGTTTGTTATATGAGGTGAAAAGAATTCTCGAAGAACTTTTGATCGAGGATATGGTGAGCCATCTTATGTCATTGGCTAGATTCATAGGGAAGATCTCGAGGCATTTGGTTTGTCAGAGACCTATATCAATAAAGTTTTAGAGAGATTTAACATGAAAAATTGTTCATAAGTGTAGCACCCATTCTAAAGGAGTGACAATCTGCGATTTGAATCGATTTTCCTAAAAATGATTTGAATTGGAACACATGAAGAACATTCCATATCGCCATTTGTTGGAAGCCTAATGTATATATCGAGTCTATACCATGCGACATTGGATTTGTTGAGTATTAGGAAGATATCGGAGTAATCAGTGTGTGAAGAGCACAAAGAAGGTGATCTGACCTTCAAGAACAAGGTTCATGTTTATGTGCAGACTAACGTTTGGTTTTGGGGGTGATTAGCTACTCCGGTTCAGACTTTGCTAGCTATGTTGATTCTCGTAAATCAACGTAGTTTATCTTTCAAAGGCTGAATTGATGGGTTATCTTGGAGGGTGCGAGTAGACTTTGGCGCCACTTCCACTATCAGGCGGAGTTGATGTCTTGTTTTGAGGCTAGCTCGCATGGTGTATGGTTGAAAGGTTTTCATATCTGGAAGCAGATTGTGGATTCTATATTTAGGCCATTGAGGTGTTAATATGATAACCAAACGTGGTATTTATAACAACAAGAGGAGGAGTCGAGTAAACATATCGACATTAAATACTTAGCATAAGAACGTGTTAAAGAAAAGAGAGATCATTGTTGCATTAACCTTTGGTGGTTAATCGATCCTTTAACTAAAGGCATACCACCTAAAGTATTTGAGATCATGTGTAGTACAAATGGGACTTGGTTCCCACGATGTAATTTTATTATGTTGCATTGTGTTTTAATGAAACTCTTATTTCAATATGATGTTCTCTCATATGGTTTTTGTACATTTAGTTATTATGTATTTGAAAAATGTATTAAGCTTGGACCTTGAATAACCATATGGTTTTATTCATTAAGTTTAAGAGGTTTGTGTTGAGGAACTTGATATATTGTAATACATGGAAAGATACTACTCACTATGAGAGATATATATGTGATTTATATATTTAAGTTTTCTTTTTTTTGTCGATGTTGAACTATATGGACCAAGAGCAGGAGAATGTTGAGGTGGTCTATAATTTTGAATTTTAAATTCAAAATTTAAATCTCCCATAACACCTCTACCTCAACCCTTACACCTCTTGGGGAAACCAGTGGAAACATAAGGAATCAATGAGGCATTTTTTTAGTCCCTAAGCCTACTCAGATATACAAAGAAAATTTATCACCAAGTTCTATTTTTGAGAAGGGTTTAGAATAACCAAAAGTGATTTCATTTTGGTGCTTCAGTTTCAACATTTTCAGTTTTCCAGTTTCCAGTTTTCTTCTGTTTCTATCAATGGTTGAAGGTATGTTCTAACATCTCGCTTTTGCATATGATATGATCATATTCTATATTGTTTGACATGATCAGATTGTTTGATTACAAGATTTTACACCATTATCACCATTCTTGATTTTGAGCTATCTTCTTTAACCTTCCTTGAACTCCTCCAGTTTTATACGCTGAAAGCGGGTTTCCATTATTACCCTCACAATATATATATATATATATATATATATATATATATATATATACCTTAAAGTTAGCGATTGAGTAAATCTCTAATGGTCTTGATAGGAGACTCGAACTAATGACCATCAAATAATATATGCATGCATTTATTTATGATGAAATACATTTATAAAAAATATAGAGGACATCCCAAGAATAACAACTAGCTAGGAAGTAACGAATAATCCTAGACATAGTAGTAGACTAGGAGTATATGGTTTGGCCATAGAACACCATGATTAAGTTCTTTTGATTCTTCTTGGGGTCCTTCGAAGCCGTCATGGCGTGAGCACAATGGAATGACATTTTAATTGCCTTACTCCTTGTTGTTTCCTAAAGTTATCCCATGATGACAATTAGGAACATGATATGCTTTTTTTTCTTTTCTTTGTCTCGCACTTGATGACAAGCATTCATTAAATGAGTCTTTCCATGCCCTCCCATATTCTTCTTTATAAATATCAGTCTTTTCAATCCATCATTTACATGCACCCATATCTCGAGCTAGCAATTTGATTGCATGGCTCTGTTAGGCTAGCAGTTAACTTCAGTAGGTGGGTGAGCCTAAATTTATTAGCTCGGGCTCATGAGGTGGTAGCGAGCCGATCAGCCCGTTCGGTCGATCAATGTCGGTAAAGACTAACGATTTTATTCGGGTTAGCCCGATTCAAATTAAAAAATGTGCCCCATCTAATTGCTCTGTAGTTGGTGATCCCAAAGGGATGAGTATCTGTTTTGAAAACCTAATCCCCATTTCTCCTCTATTTGGTCTCTTCCACCTTCATGAATCAGATATTACCCAGTTTAACTCTGATAAGCCCTCGTTGTTTTCCGACAAATTTTGATGACTTTAAGTTTGGAGAAGCTAATATGATTCTCCTCGAGATCCAACCAGAAAATTTTCTCTAATAAACTTTGAGCACTCCACGTTAATCCTCATAATTAGGTATCGAAATCGAAAAAAGTCTCGTCCAACTCTAAATTCATTATGTTCCAAACATACATTGCTCTAATGTTCCTAAACCCCCAAGCACACCAAGCTCTTACCCCCTTGCCCCAAATTCATCTCTCAATATCTTGATTATTCTTGAATTCCTTGATCCCAGAAGTAACATGGTTAAATAAGGCGGTGACGTCCTAATAAAAGGTTCGATTTCTTATTCTCTTTCTTCGATGGGACTGATGTCGTTCGAGATCTGCGGTTTTGATTTGAGGGAGAGAACACAGAGGGAATTGAGGTTGTAGAATCGACGGAGGGACCCGGCCAGTTTAGAGAATTTCGTGACTGGATCGTGAAGAAAATGTTCTCTTAGAGTAGAGCTTTGATATGGAATGAGGCGAGGAAGTCGAACAATTTTTTGTGGGAGGTAGCATCAACGAGGCGAAGGTTGACTTCTACTTCCATGGTATGTTTGGCTTATGAGAAGGTGGGAAGGGAGGAGAGTTTCTCCATCTTCCTCCAAAGCGACCAGCTGGAGCTTAAGTTGCATCTTCGTTATATTTGAGTGGTAGTAGTGGAATGTGAGAATGATTGTGACTCGTCTCTCTTTAATGATTGGGACAGGATAAGGTAACAAAAAAATCAAGATCATTGATTTTTATTCAAATAAAAATAGTTTGATATTCAAAACTTGATTATTTTTCTTGTACATAGAAAGTTAAGTGCATTTGTTATAGAAGTGGGCTAGGCTAGAATGGCAACCGTGCTAATTAGGCCATTTCTTCTTATTTTCCCTTAACTGGTCAAACCCAAACCTAGTTGGTCGCCCGGTACTAGCTCTACTCATATTGGTATGAAAACATTGATAAATAAATTATAAATAACACTTTTTGAACTTAAAAAAACATAATACTTGGTACGAGAGATTACATGCTTGAAAGTGAGGTATGGTAGGCTCCAAGTGTGAATCATCATATGCAAAATGAATAAATGTAAAAGAAAATACTAAAATACATATAAATTGAAATGTTGTTTTTTTTTTTAAAAGAAATAATTTTATTGATTTAAACTACCAATAAATCGATAAAACAAAGAATCAAATTCGCTAAAAATCATAAAAGATGAAACAACATCCAGGTTAATAAGATAATGAATTAGGCTCAAAGCCTACACATTGATACAATAGTGACTAGAATATTTATGACTCAAGTTCTGCAACATATTGATGTCCATGATTTGATTGTTATCTCTGTCTGATCGAATATACTTTGCTCATATGAATCGCTTACACACCAATAAACGTCGCAATAGACAAGGAAAAGCAAAACGTTGTACCAAGACGACATAAACTATACGTTGAAACAAGACAATGATGAAAATACGAAAAAACAAATTAAGCCTAGATCTGAGTGGAATAACCACTTTACTGAGAAAAAAAATGATAGAAATAAGTGTAGATGTCAAATTGGTGAACTGTAATATTTTTTATTGATTTTTTTTCTGAGAATATACAATCAAATTTATAGGGGAGGACTTTCTATATCATTCTCAATCATAGTTACAATCAAACTAATAAAAAAAAGAATAAGAAATAATATGTAAAGAACCATGTTTTGAAAACTTTCCAAAAAACTCAACACTCCCCCTCAAGTTGGTGCATAAATATCACATAGCTTGCCTAAAGCAGGATGAGGTATTAGCGTTGGGGACTGCGTTGTCAGGGATCAGTTAGTTGAGTACGGGACAATGCTGAGCTCCTGTCTTTAAATCAAACACTCTCATGGGTGAATGCTCACTTTGATATGGTGCTGTCGTCAGTGATGCCATCCTTCCCACCACACCACCTTACCCACCCCTTACCACCACCACCTTCCTTACACACCTTCCTTACCCCCACACCCCCACCCACCCACCCACCCCCCTTACCTACGGATTTTGGGAATGTCTGTCTTAGCCATCACAGAACAATTGGATTAGTTAACCGGATAGGTAACCCAAATCCTATAAGAGGAGTCTTAGCCATAATGCCTCGCAAAGTCTTGGTATCATGCTTCTAAATTCTGCTTCTACACTTAAGCGAGCAACAACATTTTGTTTCTTACTTTTCCATGTCACAAGACTAATTGCTACAAAGGTAATGTAACTAAAGGTAGACCCCTTATTATCTACTACACTGGCTCAGTCAGCATCAGTATACACTTTTATACTATGGAGATCGACATGTTTGGTAAACATGATACGTCTCCCATGTGCACCTTTTAAATACCTCAAAATATGAATGATTGCATTTATATGTTGTTCTCCAAGATTATGCATATATCGACTCACAAAACTTAAAGCGTAAGCAAGATCTGGTCTTGTATGAACTAAATACAACAATCTCCCCATGAGTCTATGATATCTTCCTTTTTCAATAGGTATTTGATTAGGTTAAACACATAGTTTCATACCTCCTTCTATTGGTGTATCAATAGGTTAGCATCCTGACATTTCAGTTTCTTGTAATAGATCTAATGCATATTTTCTTTGAGATAGAAAAATTCCCGAACTTAACTGATTAGAAGCTTCAATCCCAAGGTAATATTTTAGAGAACCTAGATCCTTCATTTCAAACTCCTTTTCTCCCTCTCAAGCCCATATGTCATTAAGGCTTGCTGCAACTTGTTGGAATCTTTTGATTGTAAGTCCTCGTAATAAAGTTTCCCTCGCTTAATACCATAACCAATCTTCAGTCTTGTTCGGATATCCATGAAAACACAAAATTTAGGCCAAAAAATAACAATACAAGATAAGGCCGCAATGATTTGAGAGACAGACAAAAGGTTATAATTTAAGAATGGAACAACTAATTAAAATAGAATCTAAGTTCAAAGTATCAATAAGGGTTAAGGATCCTTCCCTAATGATTGGGGTCGTATGACCATTGACAGTGGAAATAAACTTTTGTGAAGAATGTCTAAGGGATGAGATCTGTCTAGAATCGAAAGTCATATGATGTGTGACACCATAATCAATTATCCATGTATTATTAATAACATATGCAGAAGTATGTAAAACCTTACCACCACAGTTTGACGTTGCCACCAATGCAGAGGCTTTCTTAGCAACATTATCTTCTATATTTATTTCAACAATAGTTGTAGTCAGAGCTTTCTTAGAATCCTTCTTCAGTTGCTCACGATTATGATCCTACCATTCTGGATGTCCTACAAGTTCAAAGCAACGACTCTTGATGTGATTAATCTTATTGCAATGAGTGCATTTTAATGTGGACTTATCAATATTAGAGGCCGCCTTAGGATGGTTAGTCTTAGATCAATCCTGCCAATTTTGATTTGATCGTTGTTGGGTTACCATAGCTGAGGTATCATGATTGTCAAATTCTCCCTTCATAGTGGCATGTCACAATGCTTCTTGTTGGACTAGTGCTAAACATTCTTCCAAATCAGGAACTGGATCTTTGCATAGAATCTCTCCTCGAACTTGCTTGAAGTCTCCATCTAATCCAACAATAAAGATGTGCACCCGTTGTAGTTCAATGGCTTTCCAGTATGGTGTCATATCAATAGAAAGAGACCTGCCACTTTGTTTGATAGTGAAAGCTCTTTGATTCAAAGTGAAAACTTGTAATTCATCACTTCCATCATAAAAGACCTTTGATAATGCACTCCAAATTTCTTGAGCAGTGGGTAGGCGTAAATAATGCTTCATAGTTTTTGGGCTCATGGACATTAACAACCATCTCTTCACATTTTAATTTTTAGCATACCATTTTTCATAGCCATCATCTGATTCTTTTGGTTGTTTCATTTTACCCTGAATGTAGGTTTACCCTGAATGTAGGAAAGCTTTTCTCGTTTGACAATATGCATCTCCACAAGTTGTGACCAAACATCATAGTTTAATTTAGTCAAAATAATCCTAGGATTAAAAACACTTTCAGATTGAAAGAAAATAATATTTTTTTTCACTTATCTTATTAGAAAGAAGGACGATATGAGATCGAGGGTCAAAGCTTGACAATAATAATAATAATAATAATAATAATAATAATAATACTATCTAGTGAAGAATAGTACCAAGATTTTTGATGATGTTGTTCTTTGACAAAATGAATCAGTAGAAGAAAAAATCAGATAGTTGATACATTGAAGAGAGAAAAAAAAATTGGGAATACATGGAGTTCCAAGTCAGAATTCTTGTAGGAAGTGTCTTTTCAAAGTGATAGGAAATGGTGTTCTTCTATAGTGGTGGTAGCCTTCAAAGTTACTAAGAAAAAATCCCCCAAAGTTTCTTGCTTTCTCCTTGAGAAAGCTTTGGAAAGAAGAAGAGCAAAGACCCAAATGCTCATGCTCATCTCAGTCTTGAATGCGAAGGCTTTCACCTTCGAGGAGCAGTCGAGGGCTAAGCAGTTTGAGATGGCCACATTACCATGCTCAAATTGATGAATCGTAATATTTTTATTGATTTTTTTTTTTTGAGAATATACAATCAAATTTATAGGGATGACTTTCTATATCCTTCTCAATGTAGTTATAATTAAACTAAGAAATGAAAGAAATAAAAGAATCCACAAATTAAGAATATAGAAAGAACCATGTTTGAAAAACTTTCCAAAGCACCAATAATAGATTGATTATTTAAGGCCAAAAATGACAAAAAAAAAAAAAAATCACCCATGGGAAAAGTAGTTAGAAGAGAAAGGTTAAGAGAAAAAGACTAGGGTTTAGGATCCCATTTGATATATTCACATTTATAGAAATATTGTTTTATATCAAGTTTTTTTGTCAATTTTAGTTCGATATTATCTTTAACAACAAATTTCCATAAAACTTAATCTTAAAGGCTAGAAGGACACCTTGCTTCCCGGAAAATAAAAATAAAAGAAAAATTGGAAGGAAAGAAAAAAAGAAATTTATTTTATTTTATTTTATTCAATTATTCATGAGAATTTTAAGGAAAAAACAAAAGTTAATTTTATAATTTTCCCTTTCGATAACTTTAATAAAATATTTTTCCTTTTGACAACTTTAATAAAAGTTTACTTCTAATTTCATATTTTATAAGAATATAAAAATATGATTTAAAAAAAAAGAATATAAAATATTAAAAAATGCATATACATGATTGGAACCAAATATTAAATAGAATACAATTGTAAAGCAACTTTTCCTTTCCTATCTCTCTTATTTTCCTCAATTTTTAAAGAAAGTAATTGAGAAAATATTACATATTCCCTTAACACATTTTCTTTTAGGTTTTCCTTCATATTTTCCATATATTGAAACTTAGAAAAATGATTTTCTATAGTATTTCTTTTTATATCCTAGTATTTTCCAAGAGCCAAATATTGCCTAGAGTTTTACAAGATATACTTATCATATTTTTTACACGTTCTTTATTATTATTATTATTATTATTATTATTATACTTATAATATTTTTAACAGGTTCTTTATTATTATTATTATTATTATTTTAATTCTTCATTTTTTTTATGATCATGTATGGTGATTTTCGAAGAACCAAACATAGCCGCAGAATTCTTGTAGGAAGTGTCTTTTCAAAGTGATAGGAAATGGTGTTCTTCTATAGTGGTGGTAGCCTTCAAAGTTACTAAGAAAAAATCCCCCAAAGTTTCTTGCTTTCTCCTTCAGAAAGCTTTGGAAAGAGAAGGAACAAGACCCAAATGCTCATGCTCTGTCTCCGATGTGAATACGAAGGCTTTCACCTTCAGACAGATCGAGGGGCTAAAAAAACAGTTTTGAGATGACCCTGATACCATGCACAAATTGATGAATCGTAATATTTTTTATTGATTTTTTTTTTTTTTTTGAGAATATACAATCAAATTTATAGGGGATGACTTTCTATATCCTTCTCAATCATAGTTATAATTAAACTAAGAAATGAAAGAAATAAAAAAGAATCACAATTAAGAATATAGAAAGAACCATGTTTTGAAAAACTTTTCAAAAAACTCAATAATAGATTGATTATTTAAGGCCAAAAATGACAAAAAAAAAAAAAAAAAATCACCCATAAGGAAAAGTGACTAGAAGAGAAAAGGTTAAGAGAAAATGAGACTAGGTTTAGGATCCCATTTGATATATTCACATTTATAGAAATATTGTTTATATCAAGTTTTTTTGTCAATTTTAGTTCGATATTATCTTTAACAACAAATTTCCATAAAACTTAATCTTAAAGGCTAGAAGGACACCTTGCTTCCCGGAAAATAAAAATAAAAGAAAAATTGGAAGGAAAGAAAAAAGAAATTTATTTTATTTTATTTTATTCAATTATTCATGAGAATTTTAAAGGAAAAACAAAGTTAATTTTATAATTTTCCCTTTCGATAACTTTAATAAAATATTTTCCTTTTGACAACACAATAAAAGTTTACTTCTAATTTCATATTTTATAAGAATATAAAAATATGATTTAAAAAAAAAGAATATAAAATATTAAAAAATGCATATACATGATTGGAACCAAATATTAAATAGATCTGGTGTAAAGCAACTTTTCCTTTTCCTATCTCTCTTATTTTCCTCAATTTTTAAAGAAAGTAATTGAGAAAATATTACCATATTTTCCTTAACATTTTCTTTTAGGTTTTCCTTCATATTTTCCATATAACCCAAACTTAGAAAAATGATTTTCTATAGTATTTCTTTTTTATGTCCCTGGTATTTTCCAAGAGCCAAATATTGCCCTAGAGTTTTTACAAGATATACTTATCATATTTTTTACACGTTCTTTATTATTATTATTATTATTATTATTATTATACTTATAATATTTTTAACAGGTTCTTTATTATTATTATTATTATTATTTTAATTCTTCATTTTTTTTATGATCATGTATGGTGATTTTCGAAGAACCAAACATAGCCGCAGAGTTTTTACTCAATATACTTATCATATTTTTTAACACGTTCCTTATTATTATTATTTTTTTATGATCTTGTGATTTGAAGATGGTCCTGGTTATCTATTAAGTATAAATATCTATGAAGCGAACGCCCTTTAGTTTTGGACATAAATAATGGTGATTGAAAGAGAATATACCCCTAGATTAAATTTTTTTTTTTTATTAATTCAAACTAGCAATTCATCCATAAAAACACATATACCAAATCGCTAAAAACCGTTAAAAACCATAAAGGATGAAACAACACCCATGTCAATAATATAATAAATCGATTCAAAACCTACAAATTTAATAATATTATAATGACTATAATACTTATGACTCTAGTTCTGCAATAGACTAACAACCATAATCTGATTTGTTGTCTTTATATGATCGAATATGTTTTGCTCGTCTGAATCGCTATACGTAAATAAAAGGCCGTAACAAGACAACGAAAAACATAACATCATAATAAGATGACGACACAACCAAACGTACAACAAAACCAAGAAATCACAAAAAACAATATAGATCTTATGGAATAATCATTTTATTAAGAACTAGATTGATAGAAAGAGATGTATAGGGGTGATTTTAGACTGAGAATAGGAAAAAATCACTAATTTTTTACTTAAAGAAAATGAGTGACTAAAAGAGAAAGTTGAGAGAAAAAGAGGCTAGTATGGTAATCATAGTAATTTATATACCCCTAGATTTTATTCTCACACAATATATACCAAAACATATTCATACAAGATTTGAAATTATATTCGTCCAAAATTTTGTGTTTCCAAGAACTATATTCTTGTGCCTATGGTACTGTGACATTTATTAGGTGAAGTTCTGCATCATTTTCTTTTTCTCATTAGGCTGTTGAATATATTCTTGTTGATCAATTTCTGGTTTTGTATCAGGAACAAGCAGAATATATATATTCTTGCACAGATATTTGAGATAGGCTTTCACAACAACATACTCATGTACTATATGATCAAAGAACCATACTATTGTTATTTCTAAAGTACATGATCGTTATCCCTCGTGTATTCATATGTGATTTGAGGGATTATTATACTATATATGTCATATCAGAATATATTTACTGGTTTATAATAAATCAATATTATTTCAAGCACTAAGGAAAGAAACTTTAAGGGGTAAACTTTAGGGCTCCTTTTTGTTACCGGAAAGTGTTTTTGTTCCTGGAAAAAAATATAGGGAAAAAGAAGAGGAAAAAAAATTAGAGAAACATAAAAAGTAGGTTTAAACTTAGAGGGCATTTGTTTTTTTGCATATTTTTGAAATAAAATTGCTTTCCGACTATAGACTATTTATTTTTTATTTTTACATAACTTATTTATGAATTTATGAAAATTTCTTCTCAATAGAAAAACCAAAATATTTGGTTTTTTCTATTTAGAAAATGTCATACTTTAGAATCCGTACACAATATTATAAAATCTTTTAAAATCCATATAGAATATTTCAAAATAATTTTAATTTTTTTTCATCAATCTATTATTTTTTTTAAATTATTAATTTTTATATTCTATTTTAGTTATAGAAAAATAAATAAAATAAATTTTTTTGTAAGAATGATAATAATAAATTATTTTTCACAATAATTTTATTATTTTAATTTTATTTGTAAATATGTTAATATGTTATACATCTATTATATAAATATTTTTTATTTTATCATAATAATAAAGGTGATTTGATGAAAAGACCTTTTGGAAACTAAATTTCGGAAATCTAATCCTTTATTAATTTTTGACCTCATTTTGATAAAAATACCCTCATTGTTTTTTTTTTTTGTATAAATGACCATTTCTTTTCAAAGATACATGTAATTACATGCAATGGTAAAGGACATTTTTGTCCATTATGAGTCTTCAAGAAAAAAACATGGAAAAAAATTAGCTTTACAAATTTTGAGTTATTTGAGATATTTTAACCAAACATTTATATTCTTAAAAAAAAAAAGACCAAAGTTATATCATCATTACACAAATAAGTACTCACTTAACTTATTTTTTTAATATAATTAAGATGTTGATTTTAAGCATATAAAAAACAAATAGTTTAATACTTAATAGAAATACAATATTAAAAAACAAACAATTTAATCTCCACTGCCGAAGTAATAAATGAAGAATGGAACATCCTTTGTGTTTCCTTTGAAGGAGCCGATGCAGTACACGAATCCAGGTTGGAACTTCTTACGACTATGTTCGATAACCTACGAATGAGTGAGGAGGCGACTATTAAGCGACTGATGGAGACTATGCGACCATGCTTGATAGGTCATTTGCTCTTGGGGAAGATCACATGAAGAAGGCTTTGTCGAAAAGGCCACCAGATCGCTGCCTCGAGGTTTGCATCTGAGGAAACGACAAATAAGTGAGGCGAAAGACATAAAAAGGATGAGACTTGAAGAACTCATGGGGTCTCTACGAACTTTTGAAATAAAACTGAACGAAGAATCAAAGGAAAGAAAAAAACTTGTGGGACAAAGGGCGGAGTCTGAACTACCCAATGATGAAGGTAGTGAGTTCTTAGAGTCAGTGGCTCTGTTATCAAAGAATTTGAAAGAGTCCTAAAAATATTGAACAATCAAGCAAAAGGTAACTCTCAAACTTGCAAATTTCCTCTTGGGGCTTTCAATCCAACAAAGCTAGTTAGGACTCAAGGAACTCCAGGGTTAACCCTAGAAATAAGCCAATCCAGTGTAGAGAATGTGGAGGATATGGTCACATCTAAGTAGAGTGCCAATACAAAGAAGAATCGATCCTTCCTTGCTACTTGGGGTGCTGATGAATCAGAAGATTATAAAGGGGATGAGGAACAAGACAATCAACCCATTGCTCTGGCAACCGTGACCTCGATTCTTGAACTAGGCATAAATCTTTAAGAAGTTACAAAGGATGTGGCAATCAACCTTTGAACACTCTTAGTGTCTAATCAAGTCCCATGGAGTCCCTAAACCCACCTGCTGGCCGAAGAAGAAGAGGATGAAATTTCAAACGAAGAGCTAGCACGTTCTTATACAGTACTGTACGAAAGTTGGGTAAACACAGTAAAGATCAATGAGAATCTTCAAGGGCAAGTCCTTCAACTCAATCAAGACAACGAAACATTAGAGAAAGAGGTAGCTACTCTAAAAGGGGAAATTCTTAAGAATAGTATGGCTCAATCCGAGTTAGATCATCTCAGGAAAATAGTGAGAATGATGAACTCAAAAACCATGTCCATGGATCTCATTCTTTGTATGGGAGGCTCGAGGCTTGAAAACAAAGTATAGAAGGGATCTTCATACTTCAGAAGCTAAGCGATTAAGAAGAAGAACCATATGCCCAAGAGAGCTGTAAAGCGAAGAAGCGAAAATGCGAGCGCTTCCCAGGCGGAACATCGTGTGCAAACAAGAAACCAAAGTTCTTAAAAGGGAGCGAGAAAGTCGGATGCTACTCTTTGCTAGAAGATGGGTCATGAGCTTGTTGTAGACACTACAAATCGACAAAGAAGGAGGCCCAGGGAGAATAAATCAGTTGGGAAGCCCTGCCTAGGTAGAAAAAGGAAAGTCTAAGAGCTTTGTTGTACTTACATCTCTCAAGGCTAAAATAGAGCAAAAGTGGTACTTTGGTAGCGGAAGCTCATGACATATGATTGGTGACAAGTAGCTGCCATCCAACGTCATGCCATCTATTTTGTAATCTATAACCTTTGGGGACAACGTTAAAGGAAGTATTTTAGGGTTAGGATCATTGAACGTTCCTGGTTTTCCAAAACTAAGGGATGTCCTTCTTGTCGACGGACTAAAGGCCAACCTTATCAATATCAGTTAATTGTGCGATCAAGATCTATTTGTAAAATTCACAAAAGACAAGTGTATTGTAATAGATTAGGATCAACATCATATCATGAAAGGAAACATGTCATTAGATAATTGCTACCTACTGGCAAGTCCGAACACATGCTTGAACGTAGTTTTGAACAACTATAGTCTTTGGCACAAAAGGTTGGGTTATATCAACCACAATAGTCTTAGTGACACCATTGTTGTGAAATCAATCAAGGTAGTTCCAATTCTGAAGGCTGAACTAGAAAGATTGTGCGGACCTTTCCAGTTGGGCAAACAAGTTAGAATGTCCCACATAGAGTCCCAACTGGGCTCTACCGCTAGAGTATTGGAGCTTTTCCATATGGCTCTAATGGGACTTATGCAAGTGGAAAGCATAGCTGGAAAAAGGTATGTTTATGTGTGTGTAGATGATTTCTCTAGATTCACTTGGGTAAACTTCCTTAAGACAAAATCATATGCTTTTGAAGCATTTGAAGAAATGTGGCAAGGCCTATCTAAGGAACACAACAATAGACTCCTAAAGATCACCAAAATAAGGAGTGATCATGGTAAGGAATTAAAAAATTCATTGTTCAAAAGTTTTTGTGTGAATGATGGTATGAAACATGAGTTCTTGGCTCCTAAGACTCCACAATGAAATGGAGTAGTTGAAAGAAAGAACATAACTCTACAAGAGATATCCTGAGTCAAGCTAAAAGCTAGGGACATCCCAACAAAATTATAGGCAGAAGCAGTAAATAAGGCATGCTACATCTCGAATTGAGTCTATCTAAGGCTAGGAACTCACAAAACTCCATATGAGGTCTGGAAAGGTAAGAAACCAAATCTGAAACATCTTCATGATTTTGGTAGTCTGTGCTACATCTTGTATGACAAGAAACCAAGAGGTAAGTTTGATGCCAAAAGTGATGAAGGGGTCTTTTTGGGTTGCTGTTGAAATAGTCATGCGTATAGGGTCTACAACAAAAGGACCATGGCTTGACTCCTCTAAACTAGAAGACCCTCTTGTAGGTTTGCTCCATGAAGAAGGAATATCCTTAACATTCTCAAAGATGCCCCACCTTTAAGTGATTTGGAAAGACGACTGTTCTATAAATGCTGCCTGGATCGCCCTGCAGGGAGGAACACCTAAATTGCTGTATGATGTCTCGAACTAAGGCATGACACATAGCATCATCAAAATGACCAAGACATACTGAACATACATAGATTCCTACACAAGAGCCCTCTTGGAAGATTAGCAAGAATCACCCCTTCCTCGATACAATTGAGATCCTAAGAGAAGGTATCTCGCATTCGGGGGAGTTCCTAAAGTGAACTATAGAGAGCTTTGAGGTCCCGCTTCTAAGCAAAAATTGCTAAGGAGGCTCCGAGTGATAAAAGCCTCGATCAATGCCATGCAGGAAGAACTATCACAGTTAGGATGCAATGAAGTTTGGGACATGGTTCAGAAGCTGCAACACGCGAATATAATCGGGACTAAGTGGATCTTCAAGAATAAGATAGATGAAGAAGGGAACATCACCAGAAATAAAGCTAGTTCGCTGTTTATCTCGTACACACAAGAAATGTCGAAATGAATCAATATTTATATACCTGTTCTCCTAATTAGTCAAGCTTATCGCAAGATAAAGGGTTCAGTGTGTCGAACACTCGATGGTTTTCATCCTAGAAATGAAGTTTCTGCATTAGGGCATGAAGGCAAGGCTTTCTATTCGACTTTTCGATTTGTGTCAAAGTCGGTAAATGGGGTTTAAACCGGAATTGCAAAAACTGGAATGGTAAAAACTCGAAAATTAAAGTGAAGAAATTAACTTTGAAGATTTAGTCACAACCTGATAAGCTAGTGGCAAACACATGTCCTCGTGTTTTATCCCCTCTGTCGCAGTCAATGGATGCAAAATATAGCCCCTTTTGTTTAAAACCCTAACATTCCTTTATCATTTTTCTAAGGCTAGAAGACCATCTGTAAAGAATCACACACAGAGATCTCTCACCCGAAAGCATCAAACCTTAAAGCATGGATATATCAAATAAAACAATAAAACCAATGTTATTTAACCCTAATTAAGAACTCCTAACATGTAAATCACACCGTGAGGCTCGTGAAACCATCTAAAGAACAATGTACCCTAAAGCATGGAGAGTATCACACACAACATCCCATGTTATGCAAACCACTCTGAAAAATAAGGGCTAGTAAATACACTACCCGTGATCTTGAAGGCAAGAGACAAACATGTTTAACCTCCCACCACTAAGCTAGCTTCCCTTCCTCTTCAGTGACAGGCTTAGCCACATCTCTTGAGCTATCATCCTCAAGAGGTGTGTTTGGCAATGAAAGTGAAAAGAAGAGAGAAAGAAGAGAGGCAGAGAAAAAGAAAAGCAAAGCTAAAAAAAATTTATTTACAAAAGAAAAGAAAATAACTTACAAAATCACCAAAACTTGTATTCACCTTCTATCCTCCCCTTTTATTACAAAAACATGAGGTATTTATAGCTCTCATAAAGAAAATACTAAACCCTAATAACTAGGCTAAGTTATAGGACAAATCGGGGTAATAAAACCAAGTTTAAGGCTGCTCAAAGATTAATTATAGCATGACGAGGCTCAGAATTTCGCTACAGAGAATTTACTTCAATTAGCGAATTTATGGTGTTTAGCTTAAATTGGCAAATGGCTTAGCCGAATTGGCAAGTGTTTAGCCGAGACTCAAGGTCAATTTTCGCGAATAGTTAAATTTCGCTAAGCTAGCGAAATTTTCATGAGAAGCGACCGCAAACGCAGACAAGCAAAGTCACAGCGACCTCGTGAATTTGTGTCGAGATTGCGAATCGTCATAACTTGCTTAAATTCACAGACTGCGAATCGTCATGAACAGTGTCATAAATTCGCCAAGATTGCAATTGATCGCTAACAGGCTGCGAAAATTCGCTTTGTCGCTCCTCTATGCCTCCTCATCCACTTCAATCGTGATCTCGCTTCCACTTTTCCTTTGTTTTTCCATTGATTGGCTTCGTTGATGCATCGACTAAACTTCCAACCTCGCCGACACTATCATTATGGTTTGAACCCCGTAAGATATAAATACCAAGTAAAACAACTAAAATATGCTCCAAATGGTGATATACATTAAGATGATATGAACACTTCAATTGGGATATATGACATGATTAATGATCAAAAGTACTCCAAAACCTATCTCTGGTGGTTCAAATCGCACTATTCGAGCACCATAATCACACCCCCAATCAAACGCTGCATAGTCCCTTAGCAAATAAAATGAAAGAATTGAGATGCATGTAGATTTCAAAAAGGTTGTGTTTCAAAAAGGGTTTATATACATAATCATTACTCTTAACTTAGAAATTGAAATCAAGTCAGAAACCGATATGAAAGAATCAAACCATACAAGAACAATTCTGAGTCATTATTCGATCCATAATTCCCTAACTTGAATTTCCACCTAAGTCTAATGGTTCTTTGTAACCGCATTAAGCCAATAAACTGCAAACTAAGCACCTCCCCCAACCCAGCGACCGACATGGCCTTAAGCTGCCGAACAACCTAGATAGTGGCTAGTTACACTTTTCTTTCTTTACATTCATCTACATCGTAGGGTGCAATGCTTAAAATCCGATCACCAAAGTCCGTAATCTGGGTCCACCGATGACCTCTAACCAATTATGCCTAGGGCATCAAGCCAAAAGGGATCAATGACCACTTCAACTCTAAAGGCTTTCCACTTTGACTAATGACTTCGGAAAATTACATCCACAAGTCACAAACTCACCCATCCACCCATGTAACTAATTAAATCGATGACTCACCCAATTAAGTGCTTAGTGTCTGCTCAAAGGCTTTCATACACCCTGACCGCGTTCCTGCTTCAAAGCAAGATTTTAATACTTTATTTTTCTTTTTCTTCTTTCTTTTTTCTTTTTTTCTTTCTCGCTTTTTCTTTTCTTTTTCCGAAGACAACATTGGTCTTCAAATGGAGGACTAAAACTATCCTAGGTAGCCAACATACCTAAGGCCAAGCAGGTGCGAAAGAAGGAAATTACAATTTTATAACCTATTAGCTAAATCTAGAGGCATGTGACATAGCATAAAGGGGGAAATTTCCGCTGAGTATGCCGAACAAAGACTCGAACACAAAAATTGTTTCAAGCATAAATTGGTTTCTAGCATATAGTGATAAATATGATGATTCAATTATCCAATTTAAAGCAATTCAATTGTTCACTCAAGCAATTCAATTTTTCAATTTGAAGCACCTCAATTGTTCAATTTGAAGTACGACTATGTAGTTTTGAAAGAAAAAACACATACTTGTGTTATTGGGGACATATGCAGAATACAATATGCAAAAGTCGAATATATATATATATAATCTCAGTGAAGCTTTTGAGAGAGCCAAAATGGCTTAATACATGCATACCAGTTATTGACAAACATATCGCCTATCATGGCTAATACAAAAAATCATAATCAAAATTAGTAGGCATTGATAAAGCCGAAACTATACATAACCAAGAGATCTAATCCACCTCATCATTGCGGGTGGTGGTGGTGAAGCCGTATCGCTACCGTGATATCCAATGAGGCCGCATCGCTAAGTGGTGCTCCTCTCTGTGGTAGATCATGAGGAAAGACCCGTGTGGGTCAAGATCCGTGAAGATGAAAATTGGCACCTCCACCAGCGGCCTCGCCGGCGCCACCGGTCATGTCAGACGTCATCGCCTCGAGTGGTTTAGTGTGCAGATCGTATCCACTACTCCAAATGCATCTCCTAGAGCCCGATATGTGTATACTCCGCACTGTAAAGGTCGAATATGAAGGCCCGGTGGAGGTCCGTAGGGGCCGTACCTCTCGGGCGAAAAGGAGAGGACGGAGGGAACGATCCGGGGGTCAGAGCTGGAGGCCTCCGTAATTCTGGCCCGCAGAGCGTAGCCATCATCCGTATGTGGTGGCCACGCCCTCCCGATCCCATCTCCTCCCGGTCTCGCCGGCGATATGGAAATGGATCGCATACATAACCCGCTCCATCGCTACTACATGTAGGCATCCGTTCTCGCATTCTGTCCCAAAGCCCCTCCGGGAAACCGATCCGTCAAGAACATGTGAAAGAAGCCCCAGATAAGAAGTGGTATGCCTCCGCCAAAGTAGGTCTCTCCCATGGACCTTCCTCAAACCCGTAAGAGCCGGTCATCACGCCCTGATGGCTAAAAACCGTAATCGGCCTCGAGATCCGGCATACTGCCCCAAGATAGGCCTCCTCCACATAACGCCGCGGTGAGTGGGAATGTAAATGGGCGCGCAAAGCAGATGGTCGATGAGCGCATATGAGGCGGAAGCCGCTTCTCCACATAAAGGATCAGACGCCTGTGAAAGTGTCCCCGGGCCGCTATCAATCCACGCCCAAGTGAGGCGGGCTCCACCCTATAACCTCGCCAAGACGCGGCGCAGATGCACTCATAAGGTCATAAATAATCATTGATCGAATACACCCACACTATCTATCCTTAAATGGATCTCGTGATCATCCGTATCCCGAGAGGTCGCATGGAGTGAACCGCGACCACTCGCAGTAGAACTGACGCGGGAATCATAAATGGGAGGAGCTTAATACCTCTCGACCAATCGACGACTTCGGTATCTCGGTCGGCTATCAATCCAGAACGCCGAGAACATCTCTACCAAAATGGTCTGCCACGATATTCGTGATTCTAATGGGGTGTCCTTCAACACGGGCCTCCGATCCGCGAGAGGTCGCGGATACCAAGGTGAAGGTGTCGCCCTCAGCCTGACGCGACCGGTGATGTGCGCTGGCCGAGAAGATGATGACTCGCCCGCCCGGCCGCCCTCTTGGAAGGTCGCCCTCCCAGCCTCCTTCGAGGCATCGGGACGCCGGCCCGGTCCATCCGTGTCGTAACGCTCAACTTTGAGGCCTCGCCGTGCACGCCGGATGCGTGATGGCACCGTGCTGGTACCGCACTGCTCCGCATCGGGCTGCGGCATCGCTCTATTTGCCTCGCCGGTAAGCAATCTCACCTGAAAGGTTTAAATACCTGACCTACCCCCTCGCATTTAATTGAAGAGTCCGATATCTAAAATAAACTCGTTTAGTGGTGCAATTAAGATCGAACGCGGTAGTCATCCCTTGTAGAGGTTCTGAATCAAGCTCCTCGAATTAATAATCAATCTCGGTCCAACTATTCAAACTAGGGTTTCGCCGATCAGACTCAAATGGACCTCGATCATAAATCAAGTCTCGAACCATGATCAGACACCGATGGGTCTTTAAACCGAACCGGCGCATTTGGCAATGACTGTGCAGGTGAGGCTTCAGACGCCGTCATGGTGAGGGTCACCACTACCAGATGACCGCAGGGAGGCTCGCCACCACGGTCGATGATGCAAAAGTGACTGTCTCCAAGAATTTTAAGGCTGTGGAGGGCTCAAATGTATCAGCGCCATCGTGAAATAACGTGGCACTGCCGCAAAGTGGGCTCGTGGCACCGCAGTTGGGAGCTCAGTGGCACGCCGAGGGAATGCGAATGGCATGCAGCCAACCCTCCCCTGCTGGTGCTGCAGCATGGTAGCCTAAGAGTCTCTCCCCACCAATTTTTCGCTAAGCCTAAATGTAATTCTCGCCGTGATGGTCTTTCTCTCTCGCATTTAAAACTTTAAAATTAATTACTAATATTAAATAATAATATAATAAAAATTATCAAGTAGCAAATTTACTATAATACTAAGGATTAATATTTAAAACATACCATTTTCATATATACAAACTAAATTATAATGAAAAGAAAAAATTGCTAAGTTAAAAATTTTGAAAAATTATTAAGATCAATGTAATTGAACTAATATAAGACAAATTAAAATTTGCAGAACTAACTGTTTTTGAAAACACCGAACCAGCTCGAAGTTCGTAAATACTCAAGGGGGCCATGAGGATAGATCTCTCAACTCATGCAAAGGGCCCTGGTCAGCTCCATGATGTCAGTGGGCCATAAGTCGACTGTTCTCCAGGATAACTGTGGGAATTGTGCAATTGGTTTGCAATGGGTGTTGATGGCAAAACCCAATATATCTTCATTTTCGGGCCGATCACCTCTGCTTTTCCTTAGCACCTTTGTACTGTGACATCGATCAATCGAAACAACCTCATCGCTTATATGATTTTCAATTTCTAAGCAACCTATGTAAGTTTGTTGTTCAAATGAACATATTCAACTCCATGGTCATGTTACTAAAAGTTAATCGCATGACCTATCTCGGCAATTTATTATTGCATTGGCAAAGGGCGAATGGTCTTCCTAAGATGATTTCGTACATGATCAGTTCATTCAGAATCGTTCAAGAGTCAAGTACCACAAATCTATCGGTAGTAGAATTTGTCTATTCTTAATTCAGATATCCTCAACTATCCCCTATAGGGATTTCTTTTTCACCGATCTATCTACCAATGAGAGGATTGAGGTAGGCTTCAAGCTCACCTAAACCTAACTCGCATGTATCGAAATGGCATAAGATTCACACCGGGTTCTAAATTCAGCAATGCCTTATTTATGCAATTCCTGTTCAATATCGACTGGAAACAGGGGAGAACCAGGATCCTTGTCACTTAATAGTATTTGCTTTCAATTATGGAAATCACATGTTCAAGAGAAATGCTTTCTTCTCAATGCCTAATCCCTTCTTAATCGTGACAAAAAGATCTTTCAAAATTTCACATGCTGTGAACTTGCTCGACAGGGGTCCAAAGAAATGCGATGTTAACCTTCACTTGGCCTTAAAACCTCAAGAATGCCCGCTTGTCGAGATGCCTTCTTCTTACCTCTAAGTGCTCGTGGAAATGGGAGTGGTGAGTTCCAGATTTCATTGAATCCTCCTCTAGGAGAATAGCTCAAAGGTAAATCTTCTCCTCGCCAGTTCTTCAACAGCGTTTCGCATAGCCGATCAACCTCTCTTTCCACTTCTCGCGTGATTATGGACTTAACCCTCATCCATTCCCGATCCTCTGCACCTTTACGCGAATCCCCTTTAGACTTGGAACCGTTCAGGATGGAAACCTCCCCTTTCGTTGCACCTCAAGCAACTTGTTAATCTCGTGATTGAACACTTATGTTGTCAATTTTCTGGTCGAGATTACCTCAAGCCCATCTATTCTCTTGAGTCTCGTACTTTCTACAAAGATCAACTTTGTGCGCTTGCGCATTAATTCCTTTTGTTCCTCAATGTGCTGCCTACCACCTTACTCAAATTCAATATAGCTTCGTTTCCACTGGAGAAGAGGACATAGGGTGGCTGGGTTGTGGATCGTGAGGGGAAACCAAACCGAGGTTTAGCACTGGGTACATACAGGAAGGTCTCATGCAAGACAGGGTGATTCCTCCAATTGGAATTGTAGGCATTACCATATGGAGCATTAGATTGTCATGGCTTGTATTGTCCTACGCTGCACATTCCGACATCAAATCCTTCACCACAGGGGTCATGGAACACTGTTCTATTGGGTGTGCTGGGATTGGAAATTCCAGTGTGGATTAGCTGCAAGGTTGTCACCACAATACTACCCGCACTTCATGGAGCTGTTTTCCTTCAAGCTCCTCTACCTTCCTACATAGGTGGAAATCCCACTCTCTCATTTCTATGTCTTCAGCAAAGGTACATCCTCCTGCCTGCTGACAAAGATCATCCTATCAACAGGTTAAGCTCATCCCAACCCTTAGTTTCAAACACGAATTTAAAAATCATGGCTCTTAATGTGGATGTTTGCTTAAAAATCTCCCACACATGGTTTCTAAGAGTCGCTTCACTGCTAGAGATATACCACCATAGAAGTGGTTGAACTTCAATTATCCACGTGTCAAACCCATGGTGTGGACATGCACTCGATGGTTTCCATAAATCTCTCCCAACACCGGTAAAATCTCCTACCATCCTCGAGCCGGCAAAGGTATAAATTTGCTCTTTCAAATTATTAGTCTCATGGAGCACTGGGGTTGAACTTTTTCAAGAATTCAAATTGGCAATTCAAATTTCAATTTCTTATGGTTCCAGTCTCAACAGTCGTTTCATATCTGCCTTGGTTCCCGAGTCACCAGAAATGCCTTTAGCTTCAGCAAATCCATGTCCATCATACCTTCCCCTTGAAGGTAGTGCAAACCTCCTCAAAATCCCTTATATGGAGTGTATGGATTTTTATTTTCCATACCAAGGATGCGGGAGTAGGGTAATTAAATAAGGCCCCCACTCAAGCACATCTTCAAATAGAGAATGATACAGATGCAAGACTAACTCTGTGAGGCCACGATCCTCATACTCTATATGCATTCGATTCATAGGGTTCTCGTTGACTTTTATTAGTTCTCGTGTGGATCCATACGCTTGCACACCGACTCTTCACTAGCTATAATAAGTCGCAATTTATCCCATGCCAATCTAATTCGATGTGTCTCTATCCCACCGTTGCATACACAGCTTGTTACACAATTAAAGAGACAAACAAAGCAACAAACAAGTCATAAAAAGATTAAAAATTAACTAACAACAATAAACTCAATCAACGAAAAATCGAATCAAATAAAGGCGCATCGCAGCGGAAGCAACCTGCGCTTCCTCGCAGAATCGAGCCGCAAAGAGGTGTGTTAAAACACCACTGTGATGTGGATCACAAGTACTCTTCAACTAATTACAAGTAGTTTGGCACCATCCCCTGCGACGCCGCCATTTGGATTCGCGCTAACAGTCGAAATAATCAACAATATTTATATACCTAAGTTCCTCCTAACGCCATAGTCAAGCCATCAGCAAAGATAGTGGTCTAGGTCAACACTGGATGGGTTTTCATCCTAAAAATGGCCTCAGATTAGGCATGAAGGTAAGCTTATCAGAATTTTGATTTAAATAAAATGAAATTAGTTTGAAACCTGAAATCACCCATAAAACTGAAAATGGTAAAAACTCTAAAATGTAGCTAAGAAATTAACTTAAAGGACTAGGTCACCACCTGACAAGCTAGGTGTACCTAGAGAATGTCCTCGTGCCTTGTCCTCTCACTGAGTCAAATTACGGTGGATGAAGATGGTCTTTTTATTTAAACCCTAATATCTTTGT
The DNA here is from genome assembly GCA_016808115.1 of Tetrastigma voinierianum. Taxonomy (NCBI): domain Eukaryota; kingdom Viridiplantae; phylum Streptophyta; class Magnoliopsida; order Vitales; family Vitaceae; genus Tetrastigma; species Tetrastigma voinierianum. The sequence continues at coordinate 68,979 of JAEQBH010005926.1, read as the reverse complement.
ATCATTTTTCTAAGGCTGGGTGAAGACCATCTAAAGAATCACAGTCAAGATCTCTCACCCGCAGCACCTAAACCCAAAGGGAGATATATTGGCCAAAATAATAAAAAGTCACTGTTATTTAACCCACTTAAATAACCCAACATGTAAATGCTACCTCGTGAGGGCCTGGTGAAAAACCATCTAAAGAACAATGAAATAAAGATGGATATATCGCCAGAAGATAATAATATCCATGAGTTAAACTGAATTTTGGTACTTATAATAAAGTAAATACACCACCCGTGAATTTTTAGTACAAGAGGACACAATGCATTGTTAACTTTAATTAATTAAGCTAGCTTCCTTCGTAAGAGATGAGGTTTAGCTAAGCATCTCGAGTCATTATCCTCAAGAGGCCGGCAAATGTGAAGTGAAAAGAAGAAGAGATAGAAGAGAGAAGAGAGAAAATAAAAGCAAAAGCTAAAAAACAACTTCATTTACAAAAGCAAAGAAAAGAAAGACTCACAATCACCTCAAAACTCAGATTCACCTTCTATCCTCCCCCTTATTATAAACACAGGGCATTGATGGTACTCCATATGAAAACACCACAAACCCTAATAACTAGGTTAAGCAGAGAGCCAATGGGTAATAAACCAGTCGCGCCGCCTCAGCATTGAATACTGTGTGCCAAAGCACAGCCCCAAATTTACGATATATAATTCCGCCAACATTAATTTGGCGTATTGATGAACAAGGAATTGGTTTATTTAAATTGGTAAGCGTTGCTTAGACTGGTAAGGTTGAATTTCGCTTATTAGGCTGGGACTCATAAGCTAGCACGCTGAGAAGCGACTCCTCGCAAATGCACAAAGGTACACAATGACTGCACCTAGGCCGAGATTAAGGAACCGTCATGAACATTTATGAATCATTAGACATGGATCAGTATTATGGACGAGGCTGCAAATCGCTTAAGATTTATGAACTGACGGCAATGTGTCGCAAATCTCTGCCTTATCGCTCCTCTCATGCCCTCTCAACCTGCCTTCAACTCGGTGACTGCTTTCCTCAATTTTCTTCCTTTGTTTTTTCCATTGATTTTCAATGTCATAATAGACTAAACTTCCAACCCCATGATTTCGGATCATTTGGTGATTATGGTTGAAGTCCGTATACATAAACACTCACAAACAAATCCAAAAAAAAACATGTTCCAAATATAAGGCACATTAAGATGACATGAACACTTCAATTGGGATATATGATACACAATGATCAAAAAGTACTCAAAACCTATCTAATATAGGGTTCAAAATTGCACTTTTTGAGCACTAATCAGTTGCTCAAGGCTATACTCATGTAGAAGAAGTAGATTTCGATGTGACTTTTGCTATAGTAGCTCATTTGGAGTCCATACGACTACTGATGGTGTTTTCCTGAACACTCAGGTTTAAACTTTATGAAATGGATGTCAAGAGTGCCTTTTTAAATGGGTATCTAAATTAAGAAGTATTTGCAGTCAACTGTAAAGGTCCAAAGATCCTTTGTCTACGTAATAAAAAGGCTCCTTATAACAAACAGCCCTGAGTTTTTAGATGAGAGGCTTTTACGAGTAATTCCTTAAAGGAGTGAGATTACGCCGAGGGAGTAGGACTCGTGACTTCCCTTCACTATAGCCAGCAAAGCCATTGTTGTCCAAATCTACGAGATGACATAGTCTCATTTGCGCCCCAACACCGACATGGAACAGTCATCGAACACATGAGCACTGAGCTCTGATTATGGACTTAGTCAAGAACTACCGCACTTTGGCCCTCAAGTATGCAAACCAACCATGGACTTTCATCCACAAGCAAAATATGCTAGGAACCAGTTGAAGCTCAGATCGGGTTCTGCCAATCATATGTGCTGCATCCCCAATAGGAATTCCATCGGCGACATGGTATGGTGCTGTGGAATGTTGCGATCAAACTTCACACGCTACGATTGAGAGTTTTATGTACTTGATTTCTAGCTCTCGAACTTAGCTATAATACAGAGTCTGTGGCGCGATATCAAGAAAGCCCATGATAAACAGCCCTTTCGGTAAAGAAAAAGATCATCAAGTATGTTAATATACAACATCAAATTACGGCCTTTGGCGCGCCCAACACACCATAGCTAGCCTCGATAGGATATTCGCCGCGATGAATCGGGTCGGAAACTCAAGATCGAAAAGCACTTACGGAGGGATGTTTTTTTCTTTAAACAACTCTTATCTCGTTCGCAGAAAATAGAACTCCGCAGACATCACTTTCACCTGCTGAGGTAGAACAAATAGTTGTAGGTAGCCGGGTGCACAAATTGACTGGACAAAGGAATATGCTTAAAGACTACGAAGGTCTCAGAGGAAGTCCTAAACACTCTAATGGATAAACTTTATAAGTGCCATCATCCTAAGAACCTTAACATCTGCTCAACATTAAGGCATTAGAAGTCTAGTAGGAAAGAAGGACGGTTTATCTGCAACATACATCCAATAAAAGTAATCACGGTACATCTTCACCAGGCACAATGCTTCCAGTATGAAACTCTCAAGATCTTCCCTGGCAAGCATCATGTGAATAAGCAGACAGTTATAAGCAAAATTTCAATGCTTCAGCTAGTGGCATGTAAGTCAGAGGGACTCAGCCAGAAGTGGATCTTCGAGGGGGAGTCCCACTGAAGGCATCATCTTGAATCATCGACTCAAAGTCTCTTTGCCTTCTGTCAAAAAAATGATAAAATATAAGAATGATGTATACATTGAGGTGTTTTTTACAGTAAGACATATCCAAAGGTGAGAATGTCGATTTGATCTGAAGAAGCATCTTCACCCTTGTCCTACAAGAAGATGCATATCAAGATTAAATTTATCATGATTTAATAAACGATATGAAGTCCCCGGTAGACTCAGAAGCACTGGGACTCAGGCAATCTGCGGGTGCAGGGACGCGCTGACTCAGGAGTCTGGATCAGCGTAGCCGACGTGGGACACAAAGGCCACAAGCTTGGAGGGCCATGGTACTTGGGGAGCAATTCAAGGTATTGATGGGCCTGTGATCGATTTAGCAAGAGAATAAAGATCAAATCAAAGAAGATCCTGGATTTCTATTACCACACCAGAATGAGAACACCTGTGCTAGATTCAAGAGGGATAATTGGAACAAGTTTCCTTATTTCATAGGGATAGCTTAAAGGCAAGTACAAAAGAATAGAAGGAGAGCTGTCATAATAGATAATGATCCAAATTTCTATTAAGACTTCCAAGACCTAATTTCATAAGAGATTATATATACCAGGTTGAAGGTCGCTTCAACATAGATTTCTATATGATTTGAAGAAAATTGGCGAAAGTTCGGATGTGCTAAAGGAGTGCAGAGTGTAGATGCTCAGTTGAGGTATCGTGAAGAAAAGCCTTCACCAGTGTAAAAGATGATGCCTACTTTCATTATATTAATGTAATGGGAGGAAAGGTGGTGTGCGATGCTATTGAGAGAATGAGGAGTCTGATTCTTAATTCAATAGGCAGACTTGAGCCTTTAAAAAAAGGGGCCGTGGGTAGGAGAGGTAAAGTCCCCACCACATAAGACTAATTGAAACTGAACGTATAAATGAAAACCTTTGAATATGGGCATAACCCCGGATGAGGCAAAGCACAAACCACGAAATGACAAAAATTTACTTTTTGCATATCTATTCTGCACACACGTCGTCCCATAGGAGAGTTCGACTTACAATGACTAAATCAACGTCAACACAATTCTAACATCGTGAACTGCATTACTTTTAAACAATAATTTGCCATTTTGTCATATAATAAATTGTAAAAAATTGTAGTATTTTAATTTATAATATATATTTATTCCGATATAATTTAAAATTTTAAAATATTTTAAAAAATTAAAAATTAAAAAAATATTAATAGTGGTATAACTGATATAAGAAATTCACATACCTATCTTGCAGGTTCAATTTAATTACTTTTCTAATGAGACGAAGATGAGAGTTGTTTTGATTAAAGAGATACGATTGAGGAAAAGATTGGGTTGGAGCATCAATCTCAACTTCGCCCATTGCCATCCCTAATTATTGCATAGTTCATATTGTATATAATTACATTATCCTTTGAGATTAGGCTCTTAGGGTCAAATTACTTGCCTAGAGTTACTTCTCATCCGATTAAAATTTAATTGATCCATTATGTTACTTTCTTTTTTAAGTTCATTAATAACTTCAATTTAGAGTGAGAAATATCAATAGAAACGCTACAGTACTTCAAGAATGCTATACCATTTTTTTTCAATATGCTCCTTATTCTAGCCACTTGTCTTCCTTAAGCAACAAGGAATGATTATTTGCCATTGTTGTTGGCTCGAAATTACTATTATACATCTCTTCGTATCAATTTATTTATTAAAAAAATTGGTTATTTTATTATTATACAGAATTTTATTTTTGTTTTCTATACATTTTGTTGTCTGTTGCGACGCTTCAGGCTTTTATTTAACTGTATGAGCAATCCGTGATAAGACAAAACATAACCCGATATGACAAAGTATAATAAACTGTATTTCACATAACTCATCATTATATCAAGGTAATCCAGAAATTACATGTATTATAGTAATTATAATATTATCAAATTAATTTATAGACTTCGAAATGACGTATTATATTATTAACTGGAAATAATAAGCCATTCGATATAGTTTTATAACAAATTTGTATATGTGTACTTTGAAAAAAGAAAAGAATGGTATTAATTCATAAACGATTGATACATTAGAAATTAAAAAAAAAAATTTAATATTAAAAAACAAAAGATTTACTAATTAATATAACAAACCAAACATTACAAAGAAACCTTATTTTAGTATTAATATCAGGGCATAGAATGCCACTGATGTCACAGAGAACAAAGGAGGAAGCACTGGTGGAGACTATATAGATAATGAAGCCCCAACAAACCTATAATCATCCCGGACATTGGTAGTGTAAAGTTTACGTACACGCTCATGATCAGCGAATTTTCCCGCCCTTAAACCTTTCGATCGGTTAGACTCGCGCCCTTATACTTTTCCTCCGCCTTCTTGCTGTCAATGGTTCCTGTATATTTATGCCTGGTAGAAGTCGGTGCAGGGAATCGAACATGCTGTCCAGATGACGGCGCGACGGCGTCCTTCAGAGCGTCCACCGCCTCTCCTATGTCACTTGTCGGCCTTGTCAGATTGCTGTTGGGCGCCGCCGCCCACTCCGCGTGTTTCCTACCGCCCCAGCCATTGCCATCATCAAAACTATCGCTCTTAACCATACCGTTGCTATTTGGCTTATTCCCGTCACGGGGCTGCCGCCAGTTCAGGGCGGTGAGAGGGCCGCGCCTGACCGGCCCGCGGGTAACTTCAGTTTGGATTTTAGTTATTATTTGCTCGACTTCCGGAGGAGGACGGTCATGGACCGGTTCTTTGGCGGGAGAGCTATGCCGGTACTCCTCTAATCTTACCGGAGAGCTACGCTGGTAGTACTCCAACCTTGGAAGCCGGTTTTTTCTCTCCTCTACCTTTCCGGGCGGGATCAGCACGTACTCCACCCTTAAAGGATATCCGTATTTGTGCTCGTCCGCCGCCTTTTTGGGGGGGCTATGCTCCAACTTTTCGGGAGACAAAATCTTGTCCTTCGCCTCCCTCCTTATCGGATAGTTGTACCTGTTCAATCATGATATTGATAGTAATCATAAATCTTATAAGAATGAGCTTTTATCGCCTTTATACTGCTTTAATACGTTATTGTAGCCAGAGCTTAATGTTAATAAAGGTTTTCGATTCTTTCTATTATCGATTCGTAAGCTCATAAAAGACTTTTTTTACTTTGTTTATTTTTTTACGTGCCCATGGTCGCATATAAAGGAAAGTGTTAAAAACATGATATTCATATTCATATTAAAGCCAAATCTTACATGTTTAAGCTTTTAAAAGAATTGATTATTTAATGGTATTCTTGTAATTTCGTCACCGTTTCTGAACGAATTCCTTCCACGACTGCTCTGGTTAGACATATGCCTCGTGTTACCGCACCCAGGACAAAGAGAACGACGGCTTTCTTTCCTGAGGATCAACCATGGCCGGCCAGTATGCATGATCGGCATGTCCGTTTCCGTCGCCGTGGTGGGTGTAGTCTTTGTCGGTGTAGCTTTGGTCGATGTAGCTTTGGTCGATGTGGTCGCGGTTCCAGTAGACATACTCTTGAGCCATTTCTTGATTCAGCAAGAAGTTTCTCCCTTCAAAGAACTCTCAGAAAATGAGTTTGTTCTTACACATTCAGCAGGTACACCTTCTTGTTTATATACAGAGAGAAATTAATTATGCTAATATTTTTTCCCACTTTCAAGATTCTTAGGGCCTTCCCATGGGATAAGAAGTTATGAGAATCATGTTCCACTCATCCATAGAGCGGGACCTTCATCACCCATTTCTGCTAAGACCAGGAGATGCCTGATGCCTTGTGGAGCGATCACGACAGAATAAAGAAAAAGTAGGAGAACTTCTTTTGCCTCCATGAAAATTAAATTGAAAAATTCGCATTGTCCAAGACATGATAGACGAAAATGCTCATTATATTTGTTAAGAGGTATGATATTCATATTAAACTAAAATCTTATAACCTTGAGCAAGAATTGATTGTTTAACATAAGATCAAAGCTTAGTTTGGCATAAGGTCCAAGGTTTCGAGCCAGTACTTGCAAGTATTATTAAGTTTATGAAATAAAACATTTATATTCATAATAAATCAAACTAAATAAGCTACTACTTGTGATTATTTAGCTGAGGGAAGGTGTTAAAAAACATGATATTTATAATAAATTAACCAAAATCCTATAAATTTAAGCTTTTGGAATAGATGATTGTTTAACAATATTACCTTGAATAAGCCACTATAACAAATTTCATAGTTTATCACAGTTTAATTTTATGATAAAAAATTCATTTTTTTAGAGATGAAATTTATATTCACGAAAAAGGAGAAATCACCTTTGAAAGCTAATCAATGGAGGAGGGTAGTGAAAAGGTTATTAACCCACATCAAGAGCATTTGACTAGGCAATGTGGGATGCAGAAGGGATCATGACAATCCTATCTAAAAATCTATGTAATAAGAGAAGATATAAAATACCAGTTTGCCTAGTGAAAGATGGTTCATAATTTCATCCACAAATCACTGCAATTGCTTCAAAATGAATTGTACGGTCACTTTGGATGATGAATTCAACTAATTTTATGTCCGCGCTATAAGTGATTATTTAGTCTCAGATCATAGGCGAAGCATGCTAGATTCTCAAGGTGTGGATATAGAGCAACCAATTTTGTTTACGGAACAAAGTTTTGTTCTATTTTTGTTTTCGAAACATGACCTTTTAAGTGTATGTTCAGTTCCATTTTTGTTTCTAACATTTCGAACAGAGTCTGGGTCCTTGTGCTAGGATTCTTGAAAGGAATATGTTGTGAGACACTGTAAAGATTGTTGGGAGGAATAATATTTCCAAGCTTCAATATGTACTTTTGCATAAAGCTTGTCACTGACGGCTTCTCACATTTCATTAATTTTCTTTATGTTCCCTAAGATGAGAATATAATGCATAGTAGTTATTGTAAGAACCAATTTTGTTCGTTTGATATCCGGGGCATTAGTTGCACAATGCTAACTTCGCAAAGGGCATCCCACAGACGATGGCCTACTACCGATGACTAAGTCAAGAATATGAAGAGGAATAAGAAGGAGGTCAGATACTAACATACCTTTTCTCCTCGTGACTTTCCCAATTTATGTGGTCTTGCCCCAAATCTCCGCTCTTATTTTAGGAATAATATCTATTTTTCCTTATTAAGGACATCCTTTACGGATAAGATCTGCTTTTTCCTTATCAAGGATTATCCTTTGGGTGGATAATATATGTTTTTCCTTTATTAAGGATTATTCTTCCAAATAAATGATTAAATTAGGTGGCCCAGTGGATAAATATGTACTTTGCGTATTTTCCTATTAACAAATTTCCATATACTATGGAGATGGCTCTGGCTGGGTTTTCGTGATCCCGCATTTGCTCCTGGGGATCGCACTGTCTGATGGGTTCCCGTGTGGTTTTAATATAGTGGGCCTTTCTTTGGCCGTCATGAGGCGGCTTTGCAAAGGCCTGTGTGGGCGCTCTGCCCATCGAATCAAAGGGGGTCAGGGGCCTAAAAGCCATGGTATCCACAATGCCCCCCTTTTTCCCGGCTGAAGGTTGGTACTTCTTCACTCGGGAAAATACGGTGCGCTTTAAACCTCGAGTGAGAAAGTCAAGGACCGGAGACTATTAATGCGCCGTGATTGAACGGTGTTTCGATATAAGCACCAGAACCGCATGTTTCTCAACATTAGTCGATGGCTCGGCATCACCGAGGAGCGCAATGAGCTCCTTTTGTCCGGCGAAGAACTCGCAGAGCAAATCCCACTCTCTTCCTTACGCCTCATCATACCCCGTCACGCTGAGAGGTCAGCAGGCAGCGATTTGCCTTTGGCCATCTTGGCAGCTTCAATCTCGTAGCTCTTCCTGTTCGGCCTGGCCGAAGAGCCCTGCCGGATCAACGCGGGCCTTGGGCTTAGCTTTTTTTTCGCCCCGATAAGTCATCTGGAGGAACAAGACTCAGCCGCCCTGCGGCAGAAGAGAAAGAATGCACATGTCGAGAGCCACGGTCGCGCTAAACACATGCGCCGAGCCAAGAGTCTGGGGTCCGGTCTTTGCAAGTGCCACAGGCTGCAAGCCACGCCTCCGGTCTTTGAAAGTGCCGTGACCACTCAGAGCGAGAAGCCCCACATTAAGAAAAGTGTCGACTCGCCAGAGCTCCCAAGTCCACATTAAGAAAGTGTCGACTTACTTAGAGCCGAAAGTCCGGCATTAAGAAAGTGTCATACTACTTTTAGAATTGCCGACTACTTAGAGTCTGAATTTTGCATTAAGATATGCTGTGATTTGGCTAGAGCCGGGAGTCCGTGCACAAAGAAGTGCCAGATGGTTTGAATGGTTCGCATTACAGTGCCACGCTTAAAGCCACGTTTGGTCTCGGTAAAGTGCCAAACTGGCCAGAGCAAGAAGTTTGGCATTAAGGATGTGCCAAACGACATAGAGCCAGAAGTCTAGCATTAAGGAAGTGCCAGACTTCGCCAGAGCTCTAAGTTTGCACAGAGCATCGACGCTTGGAGCCGTCAGCACATGCCGACATTGAGCCATAAGTCCGTCTTTGAAAGTGTTACCTGGCCAGAGCTATCCGGGACATTAAGGATTTGCCAATGACATAAAGCCAGCCCCAAGATGGGGTTGTCGACAGCCTAGAAATGGAGTCTGTGTAATATAGGTTACTAGATCTGTGATAGAGCCGTGTCCGGGAGCACAATAGGTGTTAGACGGCTAGAGCCAAGAAAGTTTCAGATAGAGAAGTGCTGTGACTTGGCTGACTCTGGGAGTCTCGCATTAAGAAAAGTGTAAGATGGCTTCGAGCTACAAGCTTATTTTTTGTATGCTGCCAGACAAATTTTGTAGCTGCAAGTCCGGAGACATATGAAGTGTCGCACGACATAGCCTCAGGTGCTCGCAGACATGAAGTGCCGCATGTACCTGTGAGCCTAAGTCCGCATTAGTTGCTGTCGATGGCTTGCAGCCGGTCCTGCATTAAGAAGGTCAGACGCCAGAGCCACAAGTCCGGCTCTCAGAAAGTGCCAGACGCGAGATTTCTAAGTCGCACTGCTAAAGCGCCACTACCAAACTGGGCCAGAGCCGTGGTCCCGCATTGGGCGAAGCGCCATAAGGCATGAGCTGGGAAGTTTCGGGCATTAAATGAACCAACCAGGCATCAACCATAACGCCGAGAGGTATTTCTCTTTCTCGTGACTTAGTAATGAACTAATGAGTATCCACCATGTTGGGTCGAACAGTAATAGCGCTATCCTGGACTTTATAATATTGGGTCAATCAAGAATAGTCATACCGCGGTGATGCGGCATTTAGCGCCATCCTAGCTTTCTGGCCGGACTAGTTAGATGTTATCTATATTTGGCCTGATAGGTCATTTCATCAGGCTATCCGGCTTAAGTGGACCTAAGTATGTTGTCTATACCAGCTTTACATGTCATTTATCACACATCCGCTTTAAGGACTCGTTGGGATGTTGTCTATACCTGGCCTGGATGTGTTTATTTAATGGCAAGATCCTACTTTGGGCGTGGATCAAGTTAGATGTTGTCTATAACGCCATGGTGTCATTTTTTATCATTTCATCCCTAAGTTTTTAAGTAGACCTATTAGATGTTGTCTATACCGGCCTGGCAGTTATTTTACTCGCTGATCCCGACTTTAAGTCGACTTCCGCTAGAAGTTATCTTTACCGAAATGATGTGTCATTTTTCTATGGTCATCCGACTTTTGTCGACCGATCGTGTTATCTTTACCGTACGGTCAGGCCATTTTGATCGCGCCTACGTACTTTTGGGTTAACCTACTTAGAAGTTGTCTTTATCCCAAGTCTGATGTGTCATTTTATCGTGCCATCCTGACTTTTAAGTCGACTCCGCTAGGAGTTATCTTTACCAAAGTGGCTGGTCATTTTATCGCTACTTATCCAGACTTTTAAGTCGACCTGGGCTGTGGTTGTCTTCACGCCGAGCAGTCATTCCATCAGCGCCATCCGACTTTTAAGTTGGATCGGCTAGGAAGTTGTCTTTATCGCCTGACAGTCATTTTATCACGCGATCCGACTTTAAGTCGACCGATTAGATGTTATCTTTGGTCTAATGACAGTCATTCCATCGCGCCATCCTGACTTTTAAGTTGATCCTACTTAGAAGTTGTCTTTACCGCCGCACAGTCATATTTTACAACACGGCCCGACTTTTAAGCCGACCGACTGGGGAGTCGTTTTATCGGCAGATGTCATTTCCATCGCGCCGATCCGAACTTTTAAGCCGATCGCTAGAAATTTTCTCATCGCCGACAAGTCATTTTAATGCGCCGATCCGACTTTTGGTTGAATCCACACTAGGAAGTTATCTTTAATGCGCTTCGATATGTTTATTTCCATCGCGCCATCCGGACTTTTAAGTCGATCGGCTGGGAATCGTTTCCTTTACTGGGTCGACAAAGCCATTTTATCGCATTTATCCGGACTTTAAGGGGTTACTGCAAGATTGATAGAGAATCGCTTTAAAGAAAGCTTTATTGATAATACCTTTCCAGTTCGCAAATGACCGAAACCGACGGTCATGCTTCCGTGAGCCTTCAATACGACTTCGCAGACTCCTTCATCTTTCGTTGTTCCTCTCGCTTTCCATGCTCGATGCCAATGGAAGAATTGATCTTCCGGGCACTGGTCACTAAGGTATGACATTGCGATCGCCCTGATGAATCGATACGAGAATGGGGATCGACCAAGCTCCAAGTGATTCGAGCTACCTGACAACGGGCTGGAGCCAAACTTCTCGCTAATCGCCTGTGAAACTTTTTGTTCAATTTCCTGCGTATGGCGTCAATGTAAGAACCAATTTTAATCGCTTGATATCCGGGGTAATTAGCCAAAATAATGTGAACTTGCAAAGGGCGATCCAGCTACTTACTTGGTCTACGCTCATGACTAAGTCAAGACATGGAGAGGAATGCTAAGGAGGTCGAGGGATGGTCAGAATTGCATACCTTTTCTCCGGGATCTTCCTAATTTATGTGGTTCGTCCCAAATCTCCGGCTTCATTTTAGAATGAATATCTATTTTTCCTTATTAAGGATTATCCTTTTATGGGATAAGATCCTTCCTCTATCATATTTATCCCTTTAAAGTGGATAAGATATGTTTTCCTTATTAAGGATTATTCTTCCAATAAAATGATTTAGAAAATTAGGGAAATCTCGTGATAAAAGTCAAATATGTACTTAAGGATTCTACATAAATAAATTTCCCATAAGTGCGGAGATTGTCGGGCCGGGGGTCTGGATCCCGCACTTGCTCTGTGGATCGCACTGGCCCCGTGAGTTCTCGTATCGCTTTAACACAGTGGCCAGCCTTGAGCCGTCTCATGACGCAAAGTCATGCGCAACATTCAAGGCGGCGTCGGCCTGCATTCAAGGTCTCGTCAAAAAGCCATGGTACCCACAATTATGATGAAATAATACTCACAATTATAATTTAAAAATAGAAAATCAAACTAAAAACTGAACAACAAATAAAATAAATTAAAAACAATAGATAGAGGAACTTACATGATAAAACCTCTAAATGATGAGCGAAACCCCTCCTTTTCATGGTAAGAGTAAGAAAATCCACTATAATGAATACTAACTACAACAACTCTCTCAGTTAGGCGGAGAGAACATAAAAGCTCACAAAAGAATGAAAACTTTTTTTTAAAGGATAAATAGTATAGGGGGTGGGCCTCCTTTTATAATTCAAGGAAGCTTAGTCTTTTTTGTTTTCTTTCCCATGTGGAATGACTTTAACCTTATGATTCTCCTATTTGAAGTCATTCTCTAAAGTTATGTTTGATTCTCTAAAAATTTGAGGGAAAATGCAAGGGAAAGAAAATAGGAAGGAAACATAGAAGGAAAGAAAGATATGAAGACAAAAATTAGAGTTAAATTTAGCATAATATTTTTATTTTCTATTTCAAACTAATTTTATTTATTTTAACTCATCAATAAAAAAATAAAATAATTAAAAATATGTAAATTTCTAAATAATTTTATTTATATTTGATTTTCTTTGAGAATTTTTATTAGACAATCAAATATAAGAAAATTAATTTTCTTAGCATTTTTTATTTTCTTACTACTTTTCATGAACCAAATACAACATAAGTGATTATGTAAATAGTATAGAAAAGTACAAAAGTTTAGGGCATGTTTGGCTACAGCTTTTGAATATTGTTTTTTTTTTTTTTTTTGTTATGTGTTAGGAGTACGTTAGGTTAGCATTATTTAGTTCAAAATATAGTATAATCATGATCTTTTTATGCAATCAAGACTCTTTTAGTTATTTTCATGTATAACCCCCATAGTGGTATTTTGGTGTAAATGAAGAAAAAGACAAGAAGCGTTGTATCATGAGAAAAGACCCACGACAACCTAACGTTACTTATCGCGACCGCATAAGAGCAAGGTCGCGACCACAAACACTCACTGGCCGCGACCAGCAGAAGCCAAGGACCACCTTGCAGATGATATTCCTAAGGTCGACCAACTACTTACTACCGCGATCAGAGAAGATCCGATGCGCATCAGTGTGAATCACACTCTTGGTGAGGTCGGGACCGTAAGTCACCACGGTTGTGACAATGAAGCCATCCTACTGCAGACTGTGGAACCTATATTTCGGTGAAGTCACAACAATAAGTCACCCACGGTCGTGATTGTGCGACGCATTCTAACCTTGTTTTCCATTTTTGGGCTCTTTTTGGCCCATTTTTTCTAGGCTTATTTAAGGGTGTTTTGCAGACATTTTTAGGGTTCGAGGAGGGATAGAAAGAGGCTCTATTCTAATGTTCCTCTCATTTTTGTTTAGAATCAATCTAGGGTTTTAGTTTTTGGTTGTTAATTTTGAGGTTTTGCTTTCTTTTTTTTGGAGAGTTTTAGGATTGAAGACCATCACCTCTTTAGAGTTTCTTTTCCTTCCATTATGTTTACTTTCTTCTCTTGGCTTCATATGTTCTTAGTGATGTTCTAATTCAATAATTCAGCTTTGTAATATATGAACCTTATATTAATCCGTTGTTTTTCATCTCTGGGTCTATTGGTTGTTAATTGCTCATTGATTCATTCTTATGTTAATTCACAATTTTGATCAATTTCAACATGTTCAGTGAATCTATTACAAGATTTGAGAAGCGTGATAGTTGTAACACTCCAGGGTGAATCAAATATAATTTGGTCGGATAATAGAGATATTGATAGGAATTAAGGAGGCATAATTGAGTTTCTTTTTCGTTAATGCATCAATAGTGGCTCGGGGGTCGAGTCGAGAAGGACATATTTGGTTTTAGTTGATGATCCAGCTGCAGAGATGTTAATGAGTACTGTGAGATTCGCCCCTAATCATATATATCCAATCAATAATGAAAGAGAGATCGCTTTAATATTCGGGATTATCCATTTACATCAAAACCTCTCCTAGAGCCCCTCTTTATCTGATAACTTTTACATTAAAACAAAATTTTTAACTCAAGCTCCCCATAGTTGTTTTCTTTCTCAAAATTTCTCAATTCATTATTTTACTAGCTTGGATATAAGAGAGAGCATCTCGATTTCAATAGTTAATACACAACTCCTTATGGTTCGATATCCGGACTCCTTTAGTCCACTCTATTACTTGTAGGCCCGTACACTTGCGAAATGATATGAGTTGAATTTGTTTCATCAAGTTTTTTGGTGTCATGTGGGAGCTTAATGATTTGTGGTTAATGATACCATGTTTCTCAGACTTCAAGTAATTTGTTTTAGTTGTTTTGAGTTTTTGATTAGATTTTTGACAATTGTTTCTCTGTTCTTTACTACATCTTAGTTACTTATTGATCAGGTGGAAATTTGGTGATAATGGGATCTAGTACCCTTGGACCCTAATTGTATAAAAGAACATTGAGACGAATTAGAAGGGTGAAAAACGATTTTGAATTTGAGCAGAAATCAATGAAGAATGTGAAGGTTTTAGAGAAGGAGAACATGTAGACATCCAATCTACAAGCGGGGAAAGTGTGCCCCAATCAGCCCCTCCCATGGAGGATTTGGAGAAAGCGCTAAGAGATTATGCTCTCCCTTATGCCGACATCCCTCCAAAGCGGATTAGCGACCAACCATACAAACAACTTTTTGAAATAGCCTATCACTTTGAAATTGATTCAAAATATTCAATTCATGGGATTTCCAAATGAAGATCCCCAACATGCACATTTCTAATTTCTTAGAAGTGTGTGTTAATGCGGAAGGGCAACAGGTGGAGGACGATGTGTGCCATCCGCTTGAGATCTTTTCCCATTCTCATTAAAGACAAAGCGGTTATCACAAATTGGAACCCTTGACTCACTGTACAACTCACAAATTTCTAAGTACATGTTCCTTTCAAAAATTTCGACAAAGCAAAGAAGATGAGGATCGAGATACACAACTTTGCTCAATATGAGGGAGAGACCTTCTATGAGGCATGAGATCATTATAAAGACCTCTTAAGAATATGCCCCAACCATGGTTTTTCAAAATGGATGCAAGTGCATCATTTCTATAATGGGTTAACCAGGACTACTAGAACACTCCTAGATGCCTCAGCTGGAGGTGCATTGATGAGCAAGAGTGCAAATGAGGCGTACCAATTGTTGGAAGATATGACTTGGAATAATTTCCAATGGACGAATGAAAGAGTAACGCCTAAGAAACTGTGTGGAGTACATGAATTGGATGTTTTGCAACGAGCGGCCCAAGTTTTATATTTATAAAGGAACTTCCTAGTCCACTCAATTACAAAATGCCCAAGTTGTGGCAAATGTGATCCAAGGGTTTATCCTTTCATGCGATTTTTGCAATGGACCTCATTCTAATACAGAGTGTCAAATGTGAAACCCGTGTAGGCAAATAAGTGTGGAACAAGCCCAATCCTTGAGCAAATTCCCTCAACCACAATTCAATCCATGTTCAAACAACTTCAATCCGGGATGGAGGCATCATCCTAACTTATGTTGGAGAAACAATCCGAACGTGATGCACCCAGTGGAGCAAGTTAAACCTTCACCTCCTCAAGAGAAGAAAGCAAGCTTGGAAGACACTATGAGCTAGTTAGCTAAGTACCAATTGGAATTGAGCAAATCTCAAGCTCAATTTGTATCGAGACAAAGAACTTCCCACTAATCAAGCCGTCACCCAGGAAATTCTTGAGGTTTAAAATGGGTCAGATGGCTTCCTTGTTCAATGAGAGACAACAAGGCAATTTGCCTAGCGCTTCAGAAGTGAACCCTAAAAGAGATGGCAAGGAGCATTGTAAAGCTATCATGCTTAGAAGCGGAAAAACTGTAGAGAGACCTATCCAAAATAGTGCTGAAATGAGATGAAGACAAAGGTTTAGAGCAGAGGGAAACAATGTTGAAATTCAAGAAACAATCTTATGAAAACACAGAAAGAGTGTTAGAATCACCGGAGTAAAGCAAAGAAGTTACTAAAAAATTTAGTAAGGAGCAAAGAAATATGGAATTAAAAGCTCCTCTGTAAGAGAAGATACTCCAAAGTATCCCGATATCTCAAGGATCAAGAAGAACAAGTCGGATAACCACTCGCAAGTTTTTATGGAAATTTTCTTATTTTTCTCCCCATCAATATTCATCAATGTACTGGAGCTAAAACGCCTTCATGTCAAGTTCATGAAGGACAACCTCGCAAACAAAAGAAATGATATGAGAAACCATTGCCTTCTTCCAAGGAATGTAGTGCTATCCTCTAAAGAAAATTAACTCCAAAGCTAAAGGATCCAGGGAGTTTTACTATACCATGCCTCATCGCGAATCTAATTTTGGAAAATCCTATGACCTTAGTGCCAGTATTAACTTAATGCCATTATCTATTTTCGTGAAGCTCGGTTTAGAGAGGCTAACCTTGCCAACCATTACTCTTCAATTGGCGTATTGTGATCTCTCTCATCCTGGCGCACTAGCTTATGACGTAGTTATGCCTGGCTGCAGACAAAGCCCTAGCCTTTCTGGATTCATGTTCTACGTAAAGAAGATGCAGCGCCCATTATATACTGGGAAGACCCTTCTTAGCTACCTGTCTGGCCCTTATTGATGTGCAAAAGGATCACATAGATCCTTTGGAGACTAGCCTCATTTATGGAGATTCTCCCAACATTGTTGATGATGAACCACAGAATATGGTCATGGATGGACTCTTTGGCAAAACAAACTAAAATACTTTAGAAAGTCAGATCTAGTTCTTCCTGCCTTTATCCCTTTAATTGAAAACCCTCTGGTTCTTGAAGAGAAAACAACTTCCATCTCACTTGAGGCGCTTACTGGGGGAGTCTTCTACTCCACGTCATTATATCTCTTCTTATCTCTAAAGTGGAAGAGGAAAAGTTGTTGAGAGTGCTTAGAGAGCACAAGGAGGCGATTAGATGGTCTTTAACCGACATAAAGGGGATTAGGCCATCAGTGTGCATGCATCAAATACTTTTAGAGGATGACAGTAAACCCACAATTGAAGCCCAAAGAAGGCTTTTAACCTAAATCGAGTGAGTAGGCTGTACATAAGGAAGTCTTAAAATGACTTGATTTGCTGGAGTGATTTATCCCATTTTCGATGGGCCACTTGGGTGAGCCTCATTCAAGTAGAAGTCTGCAAAGAAAGGTAGGATGACCGACTGCCTCTTAATGAGGCGTGTAAAAGTTAAGAAAACAGGCTCGTACGCCGCAAGTATAACACGCCGTCGGTTCATACCAAAGATAGTGGCTCGCCAAGGTTGCCCACCAAGCTAAGCATGCCGACACCGGCTTACGCCCCGTAGATAATATTCGATCACGCCGCTTAGTGAATCGTGACTAATTTAACTAATCTAAGGAAAACCGACATTAGTTATCGATGCAGAAGCAATGATGAGAAAACTAGGGTTTTTCCGTCACCTACCACACCTGATGGATTTTAACCTAGATGGTATATTTATTTAATACTCATATGATTTATGTTAGTGGGGTTGATCGCCTTAACAAGATATTTTCTCTCAAGATATCCGCCTTTATGTCGCTGGGTGTATCGCACTTCTTCCTCGAATTTACTTTGAGATGCATAAATGTAACCTAATGCTACACTCAACCCGGATATCTTTACCCCGATTGACTAAGTGTTGCTTTCATCCACAATCCTATGAGTCATCTTCTTCGATCTCGCACTTAGTACACATGCCAAATTGGCCAAATAATAATATGTGATTAAATTCGTGGAGTAAAGCAACTATATAAAGTCATACCAATACAAATAAAACCGTAATGTAATACATTAATCCATATCGGTGTGACTAGGCTGACAAAACCCTAGAGAGAAAAGTTAGTTCATAAAGGATATTCATTACGTATCAAAATATTTTTATCATAAACTCGAACCGTGAAAGAATCCGCTGTAAGAAGCCGCCTCGCGATCTCTAATTCGCCTCGACCTTCCTCTTCAGATGTTCTTCTCCCGCCGCCCGTCCCTAATCGAAATGCTCTCCTTATGTCTCGGACATTTCCGGCCTCCATCATCGCCTGTGGGGTTCAGTGTTTACTTTAATGCTCTTACCACATATGACTATGCCACTGCGGAGTGCCGCCATGCAGGCAAAAAATGCCCGCTTTCTCTCATTTTCTTCACTTCCTGGGTCTTTCCTTAGCTGTTAGTTTAGCTTCATTTTTGCTTATTAAAACAATTTGTCATGCAAAACATGATAGCATCACTGAGGATTAGCTTAATATTAACATGAATGTGAATCATGCAATCAAGCTATAAAAAACACATAGAAATCTTAATCGAAACGCATACATCTACGCTGAATCAACACCCCAACTTAGTTTCGTTTGTCCAAGCAAGTGAATGTACTCTAACCAATACCCCAGCCGATATGGGTCCAATACACATGATACCAAGAAAAAGGGTCAACATGAACCAATTCTTTAGATCCAGGGACTACCTAGGTTTGTTCAACTTTCAAGAATCAGACTGAAATGGGCCTCATGACAAAGCAGTCAACCCCTTTCAAAGGGTTCAATAACCTTTCCGACATGAGGCCCATAGCGGCGGTTAGCGTGACCTAAATGTATAACTCGCACTTCCCGCGACTTCAAACTTGAATTTAATCATGGTTTGACTGGAATAGCTCAACACGTATGATAAGAACACACCCATTTATTCATTTCCAACTAACCTAAGGGAATTAACTCTAAGATAAAATTGAAAGAGCACTAGTGCCAAGAAGTTTTAGGTGAGGGTTCTCGTAGCGGATCCATCAGGCTCCCCCACCGCCTGGTTAAGGGCACCAGGCATTCAGTTTCCCTCGAACTTCACCCCGAACACTCAACCAAACCTCGAGGCATTAGACTGTGGAAATCATCCATCCTTTGTCCCATGTAGCGGGTAGTGAAGTCAATGGCTCCCGACTAGTTGGCTCAGGGCATTAGGCTTTGAAAGGCTCCCTGATCAGTTCAGATTCGATTGATGATCCACTTATTCAAACCAAAAGCTTATTTGACAAATTTTTTTCTTTTCTTTTATTTTTTTTATTTTATTTTTATACTTATTTGGGGCTCAAAGGAAATCCTCTTTTTATAAGGTGTCCTATCACTTAGGTGTTTACACTTTCCAAGGTTCGTAGAACTCTTGTATGCTGAGTCCGGAGTCTAGGCATACCCTGAAGATCACGTGTGTGTGTGTGTGTGTGTGTGATAGCTTACTTTGGGAAATGGTTTCTTGAAATCTAAAAGAGGTGACTAGACATGGTCATTCAACTTCTACACGCGCCCCGATCGCCAAACACCCCGAGTTCCTATTACTCTCTAATGCCAGTCATTCGTGATCACGATGACCCCTTTGCAATCATGCATAAGACTAAAGCCGAGAAAAAAACCAACCTAAAACCATCAGATCACAATAGTACCAAAAGCAAATATAACTAGTACATAATGAACAAAACTCGGTCTTTAAACTGAAAAAAATAAAACTAACAAAAATTAGGACCTAAAACACGCAGAAAAATAAAACTAAGCCAAACCCACCAACAACACCCCTAAACTTAAAACTGACAGTGTCCTCAATGACAGAAAGGGAAATAAGGGAATAGAGATACGTCCTAGAGAATCACTGCGGTGGCGGTGGCTGTAAAGCTCGAGAAAAATTTAATTTTTCTGAAAAATGGTAAAACGGTAATTTCGGTTGAAAACCGGAAATGCTCTAGATTCGACGATGAACGGATCAAGGGCTGCTAAATTCGCTCATGTAAATCTAGTGACCTAGAAAAGTTTCGTTTAATTCTCGAGATAATCGAATATTTTACGATTGGTGATAGTCGCCAAGGATTCTCGTGGACCTAGGATTTTTATGCAAATCCCCGGTTAGGAAATGAAGCCTCGCTAAGTTCATTTTAAAATAAAGTGAACTAAAAGAAATAAATTGTTTCGGATAAACTAACCGAGTGAAGCAATATGAACCATGTATTCAAATGATAATAATAATAATAATATTATTATAATAATAATAAAAGGAAAATGAAAAAGGGGGCAAACAGAGGGCGTCTGGGGAGAGATGCGAGAGAATTTTATTTTATTTTTTTCTTCTTCGCTTCTTTCTCGCATCTACAAAATCTGACCAGGTTTTTGTTGGGACTGAAGGCAAAGTTGATCTACGCGACGAGAGCACACAGGATTACTCAGTAAATCTGAGTTTCACTAAACCCACGAGGTAGGAATTTTCCATTTAGGTTATTTCAGCCTAAAGGCATTTAATGGTTTGAATTTGGCCAGAGGCCGTGGAAAGGTCAGAAATTTCCTATCCTCAAATTTTTGGACTGAGCGAATTTTCTGACTATTTTCGACAGCCTCCAAGCAATTTTTGGACTGTTGACGTCGCTTTGAATTTTGAGACTGCTTTTAGATACTATGACAAAATTTTCTGGACTATTTTTAGCACCCATCGTGTTGAGGTTTGGTTGCTCCTGACTGATGTCTTCGGTTTTGTGGTGTGTTTTGGTATCGGGCTAACATTCGGTGATGAACCGTGGAAGGGACCAAGATGTGCCCCCGCTTTATATGGGTCCGAGATTCGGGGCTATTTCAGGTGTTATTACTAGAAAAATAGTAACATGAATAGTGACACAAAATTATTTTTGTGTGAAAATGTGTATGGTTTAGTGGATTCAAAATGGATTGCTCGGTGTTTGCTAATTAGCCCATGTGAGCTAATTTCGTGTAATTGGTTGAGAATTTACATAACGTAATGTATGTGATTTAATTATGTTAATATATATATGTATGTGAATATATTAGCATGAAGGTTTTGGAATTGGTATCATGTATCTCCATATGCACCGGGTAAACCTAGAAATTAGGTGAGATAGTTGAGATCGATTAATCGTGTTAGGTGTTTGATGCGGTCGTGAGTACATCTGGTTAGGATCAACACCGCTAGGTGCTGATTAGTGGGCTTGATTAACAGGACAACGCCCAAATGATTTGACTGTTAAGGAAATGGAAATGGCTCATTGCATTTCATATGCATTGTGCACCCTAGTAACAATATGAGAGTGCATGAGGTGGTTTCTGAGAGAATTTTCGAAGGGTCGACCAACAATATTATTTATCTGAGTGTATCCAATTACAACATCGGAGGGTTGTCCATATAATATCAATCGCCGCCCCGCCAATTGATATACATCGGAGGGTTGTCCACATAATATCAATCGTCAGAGTCTGCCCAATTGATATACATCGAGGGTTGTCCACAAAATTAGATTATCTGAAATTGGTCCACTATTTATATCGGAGGGTTGTTCATTGTTAAAAACAAATACCTTTGTTTGGAAATGGTTTTCATTCATGGCAAAATGCTTGTTTGAGGGAGTTAGTGAGAACTCAAGGCGTATAGGTGTAAGAGACCTGCGGTATCATCCGAAAAGTTATGTTGCCCAAAGAAGACACACGGTCATGTTTCTCACATAGACTTTCTGGGCCGTGTGATGTGGAGTCAGATCGACTCTCGATCTATTCTTCATCGACACTTTTGTATCGGGTAATGGTCGTGAGGGCTCGATACTTGGGTAATTGGTAATACCAGTGACAAGTGTCACAAATATGATAGCATGTGAGACGAGTCGGTAAGACTCGTGATATATTACTCAATGACATATCGAGTGATGGAGCCACGAGCCTCGATACATGGGGCATGGTGAGTCGAGCCCCATTCATAAGATGTAGACATCTCGTAGACATGCATGTCAGACTTAGATGTGTGTTGATTATGCGACCATTGCATGTGCACTTAGCGAGGAGAGTCTCGTAGGAGATTATCACCACTGGCTTTGCTCTACCCCGCCGTGGGACCCCTTTCGTGCATGTGTCAAAGTGTATCAATGATCTAGCATTCAAAGACCACACAGAAGAAAGCTCAGTCAGGGGCTTTGTGGTTATGTTGTATACATGTATTAGAATGTTGTAATTTTAATATATGTTGTATAAGAGTAATTTATTAACTCTCAACCATGTAATATATATTGGTTGGGATATATTTTGTGAGTATTGATGCAAATTCAAGTGGCCATTATTTACCGCACGTAACTCCTGTGGTCATATTGAACTGTTTTGGGGATGTGTTTGCACTCTCGTAGAGCTCCCGCATAAAGGAGACTCGCTCGATTTTCGTGATGAGGTCGTGTAACTCCGACATTCACGAGTATTCTCATGGGTCGACGGTTGTCAACGGACCCTGGCTGGGGGCTCACAGCCGCGGTGGCGAGTGTGAAAGAGAGTAGGTTCGTTTCAACCTCTGATTCGTCCTGGTTTGAGAGAATGATGGCCATCTCGGCCTTGATGGCATCCATATCCTGACTCGTAGTAACACAAAAATTCTCGCACTCATCCCAATATGCATCAAATCAAGACGATGAGAGCATGAATTTGGTCGGCCATGACTGCGTCAAAATGGGGGACCTCGTATCGCGTCCTGAGTCACCCCTCACTGGGTACCGCAAATGATCCCATCCGCTTCTTCGAACCTCCAAGGCTCCCCTAATCACCTTGGGCAATGGTATGGGCAGGCGCCGCTACACTGCTCCTCGAGTCCAAACACGGACTTCACCCGCCTGGGCAGAACCGGCAATCACCGCGGGGTGGATCAGTGGCCTCTTGCACGCCTCGGGTCGACTCAATCAACCCTCTACCGATGGTCCAATATTGAACATGAAGCCTTGGGTCGCGGTGTAGAGAAGGACTGCCTGTTCTTCGTGTGGATCAGGTTAAGGTGCAGTAGGCTTTGATCTTTACGTATAAAATTATACTGGAAGCCTGGGCCATCGGCGAGAGAGTGCATCCGAAATTGGTAAAGTCACCCATCACGCCGCGCTTCCCACACGCCCTCGCCTCGGGCGAAGCTCCCCATCAAGCCGTCATAGTTTGTGTCTGCAAATACATCTAGTTATTTCATTGTCGCTATCCAATGGTAAATTGGTTGATGTCTTAGGCACCAAATCACCCACTTGCCCTGACAAAAATGGTGGCAGATTAGAGTGAAGAACCGAGGCCACTCCGGACAAAATAAGAGGTTCGCTACCGTGGTTCTTGATGATAAAGAAAACGCATTAGAGGTTGGAAAACTCGCTCGTGACAAATGAGCGTTGAATAAGGACTCATGGTAGATTCGCCGCCTCCCTGAAATGAACCCGTGGGGATCCCTTCAAGGTGAGCTATCACATGGAGCAAGATCGTTGACTTTTTGCTGGGATCGACTTCCGTGGAGCCATTGGGTAGATCTAGGGTTAGGGTTTCGATAAGCAAAGAAAATGAGAGAGGATAAATGGAAAGGCGCATAAGAATCTATGTAGGAAATGAAAGCCCGGGGTTTTAGAAATCAAAATTTTCGTTTGCTACGCAATGGATGTGGCGCTACGCTAATGATGTAGGGCTCTACGCCATACACATGCCTACGCAACGACTTAGAGATCTACATCAGTACAGACCAAAGTTGGAAAATAGCTATGCGGCGTAGGGTGCCACGTGTACCAGAAAGAAGTTTGTAAAACAATTTAATTTGGCTATCTCAAACTGTAATGAACATGTAAATCCTTTAGTTATAGTGCTTGCACCCTTCGGCAACCCTGAAAAACTCACAAACACATTAAAAAAAACAAAAGTAGAGATTCTAAAAGCGAAAAATGTACTGAAGAGCAATTAAAAAGATTGAAAATAATGCTAGTTCAAAGAAGAAGGGATCTCACAATACTTGGATTGCCTCCAAAGAAGCGCTATGTTTAATGTCGTTAGCTCGACATTCCTTCAATGTACATCACTAGACCTAAAAACAACCGAATCAGCCGGGTGGACCTTCCACACTTTACCGTCCCGGCCTAAGTGTATGAATAGTGTCCTGTTTTCCTGTAGATGCATTATTTTAACCCCTCCATAAGGATATACTTGAACCACTGTGAACGGGCTTGACCATTTTGACATCAACTTGCCTGGGAAGAGTTTCAAGAATTGAACAACAAGACTTGCCGACCCGCCAAACTCTTCCTTATAATATGTTTGTCATGCCAAGCTTTCTGCCTTTTCCTTATAGATTCGAGCATTCTCATGCTTCCCACACGGAATTCATCTAATTTACTAAGTTGTAGCATCCGCTTCTCTCCGGCTACTTTATTATCCATGTTTAGTAGCCTAGTCATTTCAAGATGCCTATGTTCCAATTCCACCAAAGAAGTGGCCCGCTCTCCCATAAACTAGCCTGAATGGTGACACCCAATGGGGTTTTAAATACTGTTCCGTATGCCCAAAGTGCATCATCAAATTTCGACCAGTCTTTCCTTGAACTATTGACTGTTTTCTCCAGAATGGACTTTATCTCTCGGTTTGACACCTCTGCTTGCCCATTTGCCTGTGGGTGGTATGCGAGTGATGTGCGATGTCGCACACCATATTTTTGCAAGACCTTATCAACCAGCTTGTTGTAGAAATGAGTACCTCCATCTATAATCAATGCTCGTGGAGTGCCGAACTGCAAATAAGTGGCTGCTATGAACTGCTACTACACCCCAAGATCATTAGTGTGTGTGTCTGTGATGTTTCTACCATTTGGAGACGAATCCACCGTGAAGAAGAATATAGAGGTTACTCTGAATAAAAGAGAGAATAACCCATAAAATCCATCCCCACAAATGAAATAGCTTTCAACCCCAGAATTGTGCTGATGGGTGGTTCATCTCGGCTTAAATGCCCCATTCTTTCGCACATCATAGGTAGATACAAACTCGGGTGAGCATCCTTGAATGTTTAGGCTAGTAGAAACCTGATTGAAGTACTTACATCGTCCTTGGCCTCCAGCGCTCTACATGATAATGTGCAGCGATTCTAATATCGCCGATTTCGCCTTCAGTGGCTATCATTTTATCACCTTATCTGCACAATGCTTGTATAAAATAGGTTCTTCTCAGTAGTAGTGCTTCAAGTGTGCAAAGAACCTTTTCTTCTGTTGGTAGCTAAAATCCGGAGGGATCACCTTGGCCACTAAATAATTCACATACTCGGCAAACCATGGAACATGCTTTGTGGTCTTAAATTACTAAGAGTCAGCCATATGGGAAATTATCACGACATGTACCTGGCTCTCAAGCCCCTTCCAACCGTGACAGATGGTCCGCGACTAGGTTCTTTGTTCCTTCTTGCTCCTTACCTTCAGGTAAAAATTCTTGCAATAGAAGAGTACCACCAGATAACTGGCTCACGCCCTTTTTAGTCATTGTGGGTACTGATGCAATGTGAGTAGTCAAGCAGGCACTATTACCTTATCACAATCAAGGAGGGCCTAAATTTGTCAAAGGCAAAATCAATGGCCAATAGCTCTTTTTCAGTGGTGGCATAGTTTAGCTGGGCATCATTCAAAGTTCGGCTAGCATAGTGGATAACCTGAAATATCCTTTCTCTTTTCTGCCCCAGAACTACTCCAATCGCATAGTCACTGGCGTCGCACATTAGCTTAAACAGGAGGTCCCAATCTAATGCTACAACTATAAGTGCTGATACCAATATATCCTTCAGGACTGAAAATGCTTGCACATAATGCTCATCAAAATCAAATGGTGTCCCTGAACAAGCAAATTGAACAAAGGTTTTGCAATTTGGAGAAAAATCTTTATGAACTCTATAAAAACCCTACGTGTCCTAGAAAGCTTCTTGGTGCCCTTTACTACGGATGCGGAGGTAGTTTCTCTATTGTCTCGATTTTGCTTTGTCTACCTCTATTCCTCTTGCGTAAACTATACCCAAGTACTATGCCTTCAGTACTATAAAGTGGCACTTCTCCCAATTCAAAGACAAGATTGGTTTCCTCACATCTAATCAACACCCCACCCTGTGTTTCCGGGACAATTATCAAAGGAGTTCCCACATCAAAAGTCATCCATGTAAACACCCCAATTGTCTTTTCAAATCATATTTTGAGAATATATTATCGGCAGATCGCGGAATGTGCCCAAATAACCCAAAGGGCATCCGTTTGAATGCGAAAGTACCATAAGGGCAAGTGAATGTCGTCTTCTCCTGATTCTCTAGGGCTATAACGATATGATTTTAATCGGAATACCTATCCAAGAAACAATAGTATTCATGCCCTGCCAGCCTATCTAACATCTGATCTAGAAACGGTAATGGAAAATGGTCTTTTCGAGTAGCCTTATTCACTTCGTAGTCGGCGCATTCTCCAACCCGACTGTCGTAGAAGGTAGCAATGTATTATTTCATCTTTAATGTTGTTCCTCCCTTTTAGGCACTAATTGCATCGACTCACCCATGCACCTGCTTTGAACAAGATGAGAGGAACTTCAACCAAATCATCAAAGATTTCTCGCACTGGTTTTCGTTGATCCACTCCCTCCGTCAACCGTTAGCATCATTCTTCTTGTAAAATTCGATGCATTATAGAGAGCGCTTAATCCTCTTAACAGTTGAATCTGTTAAAGACTATGCACCTCTGAGTCCCAACAGTCATCTTCACCGCCGTCATGATAAATAACACTGTATGAAGAGGCGCCCCTAAAGATAACATGCTTCTCAAATATCCGGTATGGCTTTGGTTCATCTCGTGGTCGTTAAGACGCACCACGCTGGTAAGATGTCAGCCAGGGCTCCTAAAGATTTTATGTCAGTCGGCTGCCACAAGCCTCTTCTTCCCAAGATTCTGATCCACCCATGATTGTTCCAAAGTACTCATGAGAATCATTTTTAAGACACTACAGCCTCACTGTCTACTACAGCTACAGATCACTCTCTCACTGTGTCCCACAGCTCAAACATGTTTGAAATACATCACCACTATTTGATCTTTATTTCTTATCTCTCCACCAAACGATGAAAACCCACAATATTGAACTGATCACCTTAATGCACTTTTATCACTTCTTAGATGTTTAACAACTGTCAATATCCATATGACCTAGGTCACAGCTCACCCAACCCAACATTCCAATATGATGCAATGATATTAACATTGAGTCTGTACCATACAGCCTTCTCAACATGATGATGAGTCTCTGATGCACATGAAGATAAAAATGTCATTTCAAATTTATATTTCCTCTCTGAAGACTATACCCTCGTGAGATTCATCATCCAAGTTCTAACATAATCTTTCTTCATGATCCTTACGACCTGACATAATCAGTATTTTGATTCACCTTTGAAACAACAAATAACACGATGCGCTTGAACACTACATAAATCCTCGTGGAATTGCTTATTCGGGGCTTTATATTATGTTTTTCTAAAGATGGTAAGTAACTGAGTATGGTTTCAACAACATTTACCTTTGCTCGCCTTCTTCACCTTTTCCTGAATGCTTCCTTCTATTCTGCCATTCAACTGTCCGATTATCTCACTTTTGGCCTCTCTCCCATTAACGCCAGCATCTTTGACTCTTCTACCATCTTCTGTCATGTTTTTACATATTCATTACCGTTTGGTTCACCTTGGAGTTACTAGGTAATGATCCGTGTTGCCTCTTAGTCAACAATATGGCCATTTGGCCTATTTGGCACTTCCGTGCTTCGAAGGCTCCTGATTCTATAGTCGTGGATTGGCTTTTTAATGAAGCCGGGTTTTGGCAACGCCTGCCCTGATTCATAAATGTGTTGTGAAGTCATCATATGAGCCAAGGCTTCTTCCAAATCTACTTTATTCTCTAGTGGTGGCTTGCTTGCTCAAGTGGTGCATTTATTTCATGTTCTCTGTACCATAATTATGATTGAATGATGGTTCACTAGCTTCCTCCAACCCCGGCCTTGATTCGATGTCGGGTTCCGTACTTGTTATGGTAGGTATTACCTCCATACTGTCCCTGCTGTTATTGGTTTTGCTGATTCACATACTGTGCTTGCTCTATTGTCATTTGTCCCGATTGACAGGTCATAGTACTATATTATCCTCCGTAAGACTCATAGATCTCCCACAGGTTATTCTGATATACTTCCATGCGCATCTTGTCGCTTCGTAGTCGCTTAGTTAACTCGCGCGACATGATTTACCAAAAGTTACCGAGAACCGTGTCTTCTCCCCGCCATGGACTCAGGTGCCGATATATCTCGAGAGGCCACCGACAGTATTAGTGGCTGCATTTCCATATTCATAGGTTTGATCCTATAGTCTTTCTATTGCAGGTCTCCATCATCGAGGCATCAATGATTGCCCCACCAATCACCTAAGCTATCAGAGAATGTAAAACTGACACCTGAAGTAACCCATGATGTGGGCATCTCTCAATAGCTCAGCGAAATCTCCAAGGCCTCGCCTAAGTTCTCCCCTCGAATCAGTTCGAATGTTAATCTCTTGCACCGCTCAGATCTCGTAGGTGGGAAAATTTTGATCAGAATTTCGCACTGCCATTCCATGGTGTAATGGAACGTGGTTGGCTAGTCAACTAATGCTTAGCTCGGTTGCTAAGTGACAGTGGGAATAGATGCAATATGAGAGCTTCCTCTGTTACTCGATTATACTTGACTGTATCGCAGACTTCAATAAAACTTGTCAGATGTGCATTCGGATTCCTACTAGGCAACCCATGAAACTATATATTATGGAGCATTTGCAGAGTTACTCCTTTCAACTCAAAGTTGTTCACTTGAATGGGTGGTTGTCGAGAAGCCAACTCGAATAAACTCGTAGGTGGCAAGACGAACTCCTAAACGCGATATGAGGATCATCGCCGCATAAAACGATCCGTGGCCTCGATTTCTATGATTCGCTCCATTCTCGCTCCACTCCGTGGTTCATTCCTATCATGGAACTCCGCTTCTTCATTTTCTTTGATTCTGATGATTTCTATTAAGTTGTATGCTTTTCTCATGCAATCGATGTAATGTCTTTTTTGGTTCAAGATCGAATGGAAGTAATTCCCTGCGATCTTGTCTTCACATTCATACTATTTGCTTTCCTGAAATCACAAGTATGAAGTCGAGACTAAGTTGCAGCATAGATGGAAGAAGGCAAAATAACTAACACAAAGAAAAATAAAATTATTAATAGGTAAAAAGAAAGAAATAAAATAAAATTGATCCAAAGTAGAATCTATAGCGTTGTTGTCAATATCAACACTAAACTTCTCCCCGATAATCCGCATCAAAACTTTGACGGTCTCTCAATGGAGTGTAAAAGTTAAGTAAAATGTAGCCCACGCTGCAGGCATATCACACAGTTCACGTATAGTGGCTCACATGTCGCCTCTACGAAGAGAAGCTGGTTTAATACCGGGTTTGAAGGCCCTAGATAATATTTGGATCACATCGTATAGTGAATTATGACTAATTTAACTAATTTAAGGAAAACCTAATATTAAAATATTGATTTAAAGCAATGATGAGAAAACTAGGGCTTTACCGTCACCTACCACACCGATGAATTTTAATCCTAGATAGCATATTTATTTAATATTTCATATGATTTATGTTAGTGGGTTGATCGCTCTACAAGATATTCTCTCTCGAGATATATCTCTATCTCGCCAAAGAAGGTGTATCGTGATTCTACCTCACCCCCGACTCCCCGGTAGATGAATAAATAAAACCCTAATGCTACACTTAGAATTGGGATATCTCTATTCTACTGACCAAGTGTTGCTTTACCTATGTCCCCAGCGAGCCTATACCTTCTCGATCTCACTTCTAGCAATAGCATGTCAAAATTCACAAAAAATATGATTAAATTCGTGAGTAAAGAATCATACAAGTCATACCAATATTAAAATAAACGATATTTAATACATTAATCCATACGGTGCGCTAGCTGACAAAACCTAGAGAGAAAAGTTAGTTCATAGTGATATATTCACATGCATCGAAAGATTTTTAACATAAACCGAATCGTGGAAAGAACTATAAGAAGACATCTTCGATTCAAATCCGTCAATCTTCCTCTTTACGTATGTTCTTCTCCCGCCGTTTGGCCCCCAATCCTAAAAAATGCCTCCCTTTTATGTCTCGGGATGCGAGCCCATCATTGGCCCAGAATTCCAAGCCATTTAATGCTCTCGATTCTAAAAGAAAACCTTGCTATGCCGCGGCGAAGAGGTCTTATGCCGCGGGCGCACTCCAAGGTCGCTGAATTCCTTCCGTCGGCTCACGCAATGAGGACCTCCACGCCGCCGCTGAAGGCCTACGTCACCGAGTGCTCTACACGCATGGGTGCTCGCTTGCTTCTTATTTTCTTCTCTACTTTGGGTCTTTCTTCTCGAAAGTGAATAGCTTCCTTTGCTTATTATAACACCGTGTCCTGCAAAACATGATAAGATGGAGGATTAGCGCAATATTAGTGAATATGAATGTGAATCATGCAATTGAGTTATAAAAACACATAGAAATCTTACTGAAACACATGCATAATTCACTCCGATCAATGACATTGATTAAAAATGAAACAATGAGTTAATCCCTACAAGAATAGTAAGTGGTTGGAGAATCAGATGACTACAGGAAGCTAAACAAATCCACTAGGAAAGATCATTTTCCTTTTCCATTCATTGATAAGATGTTGGATATGTAACACCCCAAAATATACCCTAACGGTTTTATAACATGTTTAGGGTATAATAAAAGTAATGAAGATATTTTTCCTAATAACATAAAGATAAAACAAAAGTAGAATATGTATGTTAAATTACAAATAATAAAGAAGATTTGAGGCTATCAGAAAATAACATAAATTGATTTGCAAATATTAGAAGAGTTGGAGGACCAAAGTGAACAGAGGGGATAAGATCAATAAAGATACATCAAAATAAATATCTCATTTTGGTCTTGGAGAAAGGGAGAGCAAGCACGGATAAGAGAGAAGAAAGAAGAAAGGAAGAAGAAGAAGAAGAAGAAGAAGAAGAAGATCACAAGTATGGATACATGTCTTGGGTTGTATGGAACTATGAGTATTTGTAGGATTTTATATAGAAAATTAAGTGGAACTTGTTGGGTTATGTATGGAAAAGTATCGATTTTGCATAACCAGTATGGAAACTATGCGGTGTACTAAGTCTAGTTTTGGTCTAGAGTTTAGATACCTGGTTTGAACTTTCATTGAGATGGTTTGGGTTTGGAAACTCCCAAACCCATTTCCTCGTTAGGCTGGAGCTGAAGAATGGCGCAACATAGATGTTTCCTGAAGGGTATAGTTGCAAGTTGAACCAAGAAATTCCCTATTTTTGATCAGCTGTATGCAGTGTACCGGATCTAGAATGGGTTTTGGGTCATAAATAAAGGAATTTGGCAGTAAGTCCTTCGAAATTGTAGCCACATCGTTGACTTGATGTTAGGATTTTGAATTTCAATCTCTGACCTCGTAGACTAAGTTATGGTCTTTACTCAATGGGCCTAATGAGCAAGAGGCCAGCCCATGTAGGTCATGCGCTGAGGTCGGCACAGACCATGCGCAGAGGTCAAGACCTCATGCAAATGTAGGTCATGTACAGGTTAGCTGACCTCATGCGCCAGAGGTCAGACCATGCAGCCAGAGGTCAATAGAGGTCGCCACCGTCCCGAGGTCACAGACCATGCAAGCCAGGTCGCCAGACCATGCAGCGTAGGTCAGCGCATTCCTCATGCAACAGGCCAGCAAAGAGGTCAAATGCACCTTATGTAGCGTGAGGTCACGTATTCTCATACGCCAGACCATGCACAGAGGTCGCCAGACCGTCCGTGGGAGGTCACCTCACGCTCGTGTCACTGTCGATTTGATCACGATGACTCCAACTTCGGGGCCGCCATAATTCCTTCAATCAATCCGATTCGTACCTAGACTCTATGGAAAGAAAAATTGAGTCAAGAATCCATTCATATGCTCGAGGAAGATAGAATATGTCATACCAAGGTGTTATATATCGAGCTCACTGAGGTCGTCAGCCTGTCCAGCTTCCAGGATTTGACTACATATGACCTCCAACTCTAAGGTCATAACTCCTTCGTCCGAACTCCGATTCGGGTGTTCTTGGACTCTATGGAAAGACCATTGAGTCAAGAATCCATTCATATGCCTGAAGAATATAGAATGTGTCCGATTGTGTTAGACCGAGTCACTGAGGTCAGGCCGCCTCTTCCACTCAGATTTGACTACGTATGACCTCCAACTTCGGAAGGTCATAACTCCTTCGTCCGAACTTCGTTTGGGGTGTTCTTGGACTCTATGGAAAGACCATTGAGTCAATAATTCATCCATAGACAGATTGACAAAATTGGAAAGTTTCAGAAAATACGAAAAACAGTAGGCACTACAGGTAACCATAGTTATTTATAATATGAATGCCTATTATGAATTCATAAATAGTCTATAAGTATACAAGCAAAGATAGTTATTTATGCATATAATGAGATATGAAAATGTAAAGATAAGGAATAAATGATTGTATATATATATCACATATGATTACCATTGACAATAATTATCTCAGAATATGAGATATACACGAACATAAATACATGGATTGGGTTCTGGCTTTAGAACCTTAGTAGAGGGATAACAAAGTATGCCCATAGGAAGATGTTTGCCGCAAGATGTGATATAGATATCGAGGTCCCGTTTGGTCGATGACATGATCCCATTTGGATCACGGTGGCCCGGAAGCCATCATAACGCCTCTGGCTCCTCATGGACCACTGCTTTCCTACAAAGGAGTAGCACCCTTCGCCCTCATGG
This sequence comes from Tetrastigma voinierianum, assembly GCA_016808115.1. NCBI lineage: Eukaryota > Viridiplantae > Streptophyta > Magnoliopsida > Vitales > Vitaceae > Tetrastigma > Tetrastigma voinierianum. The sequence goes on along the minus strand of JAEQBH010005926.1, from coordinate 36,045 downwards.
TTTCCCCGATCCACTTCTAAGGTTTGCGACATGAAACATAAAAGAAAATAACAGGTATATGCAAAGGAAATGTAGAGAATATATGATATGATATGAGAAGCATAGCACTGCTATGCGATAATGTTACAAGAACAAAAAGTAAAGTACAAGATGACATGAAAAGTATATGGAAAATGATAAGAAATGAAACTGCTATGAAAAGTATATATATATATAAGAAATGATAAGAATCTATAAATGTTATATGTGTTATATGTATTTGTATAGAAGCGTGGTGACTCTTACTGAAGTCATATTCCCACTAAGCCGAAAGCTTAGCACGTGTTCAATCCGTGAGGTACAAAAGAGGAAACCGCAGAACTGGGCAATCCACATCAAGAATAAAGGCCACACATCAATAGGTGCCCACCCGGAAGACCTTAGGTCTATTTTGTATATGAAATTTCAGAAACTCCATAATATTGTAGATGTTGAAATTACCTATATATGGAGCTTGTATATATATTTTGTAATCCGTCACATGTGAATATAATACAAGTTAATCGTTTAACATTATATGAATGAACTAGCTTAAAGTTTATACGTGAAGAAAAAATGACTCACTTGACACCCTATGCCGTTAAGGGCGCCACAGATAGGTTAGCGGGTTATGAGTTTTGATGATTCCTGATGGATATTCTAGTTACAACCAGATTGCTATCGCTCCTGCAGACAAAGAGAAGACAACATTTACATGCCCCTACAGGACTTTTGCATTCAGGAGGATGCCATTTGGGTTATGCAATGCCCCATGCACAATTCAACGATGCATGATAGCAATATTTTCGGACATGGTAGAGAGGTTAATTGAAATTTTTTTGGACGAATTTTCAGTGGTAGGAGCCTCCTTTGATGATGGCCTTGGTAGTTTAAAGTTGGTATTGAAGAGATGTAAGGAGACCAACCTTGTCCTTAATTGGGAAAAATGCCATTTCATGGTAAAGGAAGGCATTGTCTTGGGACATAGAGTATCCGATAATGGGATCGAGGTGGACAAGGTGAAAATAGAAACAATTGAGAAATTGCCACCCCCTACTTCAGTGAAAGGAATTAGGAGTTTCCTAGGCCATGCCGATTTTTATAGGAGGTTCATTAAAGACTTTTCAACAATAGAAAAACCTCTTTCAAGCCTCTTGATGCATGGAGTCCTATTTTGCTTTGATACGAAATGCATGACAACGTTTACCATGCTCAAAGATAAGCTCACCTCCACGCCTATTGTTATAGCTCCAGATTGGGAACTTCCATTCGAGCTAATGTGTGATGCAAATGATTATATGGTTGGAGTCAAGTGAAAGGCGAAAGAATAAGGTGTTTCATATGCTGATATACTATGCTAGCAAAACTCTAAATGAAGCACAACGTAATTACAACATTGAAAAGAGCTACTAGCAATAGTCTTTGCTTTTGGAAAATTTCGGCCTTACTTGATTGGTAACAAGGTCATTGTCTTCACGGATCACTCGACCATAAAGTATCTAATGACAAAGAAGGACGCCAAGCCTCGCCTTATAAGATGGGTCCTTCTTTTGCAAGAATTTGATGTGGAGATAAAAGACAAGAAGGGATCAGAAAATTTGGTGGTCAACCACGTTTTCATACTAGAATTGGAGGATAATGAAGCTTCATGTTCACATCACGATATCTTCCCTAATGAGCAATTACTAGTCATTTCTCACGATTGACTCCATGGTTTGTAGACATCGCGGAACTACCTAATGGCCGAAATTATACCTTCGAACTTAGTTTCAACAAAAGAAAAGGTTCTTGCACTGAGGCACATTTATAGGAGGATCCCATTCTATAGACATTGTGTTGATCAAATGATTAGGAAGATGCATCCCATAAATGAAATGCTGGCTATCCTTTCATTTGTCATTCTTGAGCGTGGTGAACATTTTTTAATGGACAGTTGACAACCGCAAAGGTGTTGTAAATACTAGGTTTTTATTAGCCTACCTTATTCAAGGATGCTCACTCATTTGTGAAAACATGTGATAGATTCCAAAGAACAAGAAATATTTCAAGCGAAAATGAAATGCCCTTGAATTCAATCTACAGAATCATTCGATGTTCGGGGTATCGATCAGTGGCCCATTCCCTTCCTCTTGTGGAAACAAATACATACTACTGGCGGTGGACTACGTATCTAAGTGCGTGGAAGCTATCCCTACAGTTACTTGTGATGACAAGGTGGTGCTGAAATTTTTCCACAAGCACATCTTCTCTAGGTTTGGAACTCCTATGGAAATTGTGTGTGATGAAGGGACGCACTTTTGTAACAAGTTGTTCGAATCACTTTTATCCAAGTATGGAGTAAGACACCGCACTGCTTTTGCCTATCATCCTCAATGTAATTGGGAAATTAAAAGGATCCTAGAGAAAACAGTGAATGTATCTTGGAAGGATTGGTCGAAAAAGATGAATGATGCACTTTTGGCATACCGGACAGCTTTCAAAACTCTAATAGGGACCTCTCCCTATAGGTTAGTAGGTTGCAAAGCATGTCATCTCCCGGTGGAACTCAAGCTTAGAGCTTATTGGGCAACAAGGAAGTTGAATATGGACTTCCAAGTTGTTGGATAGAAGAGGTTGTTACAACTCAATGAACTTGATGAATTTCAGCATGAAGCCTATGAGAATGCCAAGATATATAAGGAAAGAACCAGATAAGCACATAATGAGAAAAGAATTTCAACCGGGGCAACAACAACTTCTCTTCAATTCAAGGTTAAGGTTGTTTCCAAGAAAGCTTAAATCAAGATGGCCAAAACCTTTTGTTATTACTCAAGTATTCCACTATGGAAGTGTAGAGTTGTCGCATCCTAAAAGGAAAATTTCAAGGTCAATGGACAAAGATTAAAGCCTTATTTTAGTGGAGAAGTAGACAAGTGCAAAACACCACCATCTTGAAGGCAATTAAGGAGAAATCTATTGAAGTGGGACCAAAGTATTTCATCATTGCCTAAGTTTAAAAATATCGAAAGTGTCGGAAGTCTAGCTAACGACGTTAAATTTAGTAATTTTTGGGAGTGAAACCTGAGTAACGATAAGGATTTCAATCCATTTACTACTTTTGTTTGTTTTAGCTATTTTAGTTTGTTTTTCTTGTGATATTTGTTTTTAATGTTTATGTTAGTTTAGTGTGTGAGTTTGTTTGGGCTTTGAAGCTACCTTCATGTTTTGTGTGCCTAATGTAAACCATATACATCCAAGTGGGAGTATACTGGAGGATTCACTACAAAACCCACTCATCCCAAGCCCAATGATCACACTTGATCATTTAGGGGAGTCCTTTATTCTTACCTTTTATATTTCATACATTGAGGGTATTGGGGGAAATTTCCAACTTCAATTATCCTATTTTTCGTGTTTTCTTTTTGTTGCTTGTGTGTTTTTGTTTTTTGGGTCGAAGCTTGTTTTGTGATTAATTATGATGCCTATGATGAATAATAACATTTAAACATTCTTGACATAAAGAAAATGAGATATTTGAACTTGTTACAATGGTTTAACCTTGTATTTGACTCTCTAGCCAAAAGTTCTTAACACTTTGAGCACAAGTCATTTAACCTTGATAGTCAATTTTGCTTGGTTTAGAGAAGAATTAGGTGAATATTATCCTAATTGATCTCTTGTGACTCTAGAACTTGTTCAATTATCACTTGAGGCGAAATCCTAGGCAACACGACAATTAGGAAATGATTTAGGCCATCCATGGACCAATTGAGCCTTTATAGCTAACCTTATTGTGCATTGACCCATAGTCACTCAACATTGAGCCTTATTAGCCATTTTATGTCTTGAAAGCCAACGAATTAGCCCTTTGAACCTTTGTGTTGAATGACCTTCATTAAGAAGCCCATGTTTATAATAACATATAAGTGTTAAAGTGATATCTTGTGAATACATGTAGTTTGAATTGGGGGTTTGGTTGAAAAGGATGTGTGATGAATGGAGCAGTGAGGTCGGGGTGAAAAGAAAAACAAGAAAAAAAAAGAAAAACCATGGTGGAGTTGTTTGATCTTGTAGTCTTCCTACCTTGAGCAAGTAAGTTCTTAAGGGTGTTCCACACCTAGTACCCTAAGTCCAACTGGTCTAGGAGTTATTAACCTAAAACTCGCTACAAGGGGTAGGTAGATGATGAGTATTTTAAATACTCATTTTATCCCAATATTTTGTTAAGGTTTTAGTAGTTTTATGATATAAATAAGTGCCCTAATGCTCTTTTTTTCTCAATTTTATGATTAGGCCAACCATTGAGTGGAAATAAGCGAAATCGAAGAAAATCTAAGAAGTCATCATGCAAATCCCATAAAACATGTGATCATTTCTGCCTATGTGATGTCCTTCTTCTATGGCTCCCTGACATGAAAGCAAATTCTGACTCATGGCTCAGAGACACTAAGATCGCATGTGATTCGAGTCCTGGACAGAAGAAGCTACGCCGGTAGTCGTAGTTAAAAGGAAGAGCAACCGGTTGACTACTAAACTATCGACCTAGCTGTTTAGAAAATCATAAAAATAAAAAAAGGTGGAAATCGTGCTCCAACATGGAGTTCTCCATGCTATAGTGTGAGAATCACCACACTATAGCATGAGAACACGCTATAGTGTGAAAATCTCCACGCTTTAGCGTGAGAACATGATATGGTGTGAGCTTCTCACGCCTCAAAGTGATTTGGCCTTCACTCCTCTAAAATATTCCCATTTTCGCCACGCCGTAGCCCTAAATCCATCACGCTACAACGTGATGCTAAGGCTCATGTTTTTAGCTGAAGCCCATCTCTTTAGCTCTTGCTTTGCACAAAGGGGAAAATTATGGCATTTTGAGGAGAGTTTAGCAGGGGAGTTCGGGGGAGACTCTCTGGTCCGAAAGAGAGCTCTTAGGGTGGAAACACCCTAAAGCACAAAGCATTATAGAAATGAAGAAAATAAGACAAGAAGCAAGCAAAATGGTGAATAAATAAGGAAGATAGGTTGAAAAGAGACCCATGGTCACAACCTGAAACGGTCACAATCACAACCGCAAAATAAAGCGTCGCGGATCGCAAACACACATGGTCGCGACCGTGCAACATAAGAAGACCACCTGTGCAGTTGATATCTTGGTAAGGTTGCGGCCTCAACTACTTACAGTCGTGACCATAAGATTGTGTGGAATCAAGCTCTCAGCGTCACGACTAAGATCCTTAAGGCAACCAAACCAAGCTCTCGGTGAGGTCGCGACCATGAAGCCATCCCGCTGCAAACTGTGGAACCTATCTTTCGGTGAAGTCGCGACCATAAGTCACTCACGGTCATGACCGTGGAACGCAGCCCAGTTTTGTTTTCCATTTTTGGGCTAGTTTTGGCCCATTTTCTAGGCCTATTTATGGCAAGCTGCATATTTATGGTTCAAGGAGGATAGAGAGAGGCTTTCTGTGGCTTTCCTTTTGTTTAGGATCAATCTTAGGTTGTAGTTTTTGCTTAATTTTATGTTTTGTAAGGTTTTTGGAGAGTTTTACATGTTTGGTGGAGAAACTGTGAGATTTTCTCGAGATTTGGCAGAAGGATTGAAGACCATCATCTCTTCATTTCTTCTTCCTTCCATTATGCTTTCAATTTCTTATTTCATCAATTTTAGTGATGTTCCTAATTCAATAATATAGGATTTTGTTTGTAATATGATATGAATCTTATATTAATGCGCTGTTTTTCATCTCTCTAGGTCTATTGGTTGTTAATTGCTCATTGATTCATTCTTATGTTAATTCAAATTGATTTTTGATCAATTTCAATATGTTTGTGACCTATTACAAGATATGAGAAGTGAATGATAGGTTAGACCTAGGTGAATCAACATAATTTGCAGGATAATAGAGATATTGACATGAATTATGAAGCATAATTGAGTTTCTTTTTCATTTATGCATCACTAAGGCTTGAGGTTGAGATGAGAAGCAATATACCTGGTTCTAGTTGATAGATCCTTAGGTTTTGAAAGATGTTAATGGTTAATTTTAGGAGATCTTCCTTGAGCATATGTCCACCAATTACAGTAAGAGAGAGATCACTTAATATTTGGGGATTGTCCATTCTACCAAAACCCTAGAGCCCTTTATCCGTTAACTTTTACCTTAAATGCACTTTAACTTATTTTCCCCAAAGAGTTGTTTTCTTTCCTGCACTTCTCAATTCATCTTTACTAGCTTGACATAAGAGAGAGCATCCCAATTTCAGTAGTTAACACCCAACTCCTTGTGGTTCGATATTCGACTCCTTGAGTCTACTATATTACTTATAGGTCCGTACACTTGGTGCACTTCTAGTAGTTGAATTTTTAGAACCTATCATTATGAAAAACAAGTAGAACATGGAAGATTTTCAAAAACAAAGTTTTATTCTAAAAAAGTAAATTTTTGTTTTTATTTTTTAATCAAGTAGATTTCAAAAATAAAATTTTAAAAACATTTTTATTTTAATGAAAATCAAAGTATTAGAAAAGAACAAAACCTAATCTATTTATGGTAGTAAAAAATTAGGATATGCTTAGTGGGAGGGTAGTTTTTGCTCAATTCATTTATGCCAATGTCAATGCATTAAAAGAGAATTGTCTCTCCAAACATGTACAAGTATTATGGATATATATATATATATATATATATATATATATATATATATTAACATTTATTCACTTTGTATACATACTAGTAACATCGCCTAACATGGATATGTTTTGTCTTCTTTCACTGTCCTCTCGTAATGCCTCTTTGGCTATTTTAGTTCTAAATTTCATTTTGTTTTTGCTATGAAATGACTTCTTCTAGCATAAATTAGTATATGGAAAGAATTATACATTTGTTGTAGTGAAGAACAGATAAAAGTGGTACTGAAGGTTATTATAGTAATTTTAATCTTAATATTAAAATCTATTACATCATGTCATACTTAATCCTTTTTTTTTTGAAACAATCATACTCTTAATCCTAATATGAGGGAAATGCAAATTATGGGGAGATGGCTTGAAAGCATGATCATTAATTAGCAAACCAAAATCTAATATTATGTTAAATATCAATTTTCAAAACTTGAACTTTATAGGATTTAGGTTCAATATGTACATGAAATTTCTAGTCACTTATGGATGTCCAAGATAAAGATATAAACTTTTCCCTTGCTCTTTTAACCAATTCACACAAGTTTTTATTTGGACAACATACTCATGGTTGAGGAGACAGAAATTTCAATGAGTAGATGTGATATCATCTCTTTTGCATTATGCAATCCTTAAAAGAATTATAATAATTTAATGTGTCAGGAGAAATTTTGTTGGTTGCTATTCTAGTTTTCTATTTAGTTGTTGGGGAATCGATGGGAAAGAGAAAGAAAACTTTGCAGCTTTATATAGGGTTCGAGTTAGGTTCTAAATAAAGTGTTGTCTTTTTTTTTTTTTTAATCTAAGTTTTCTGTTTGGTTGTTGGGAAATGGATGGGAAAGAGAAAGAAAAGTTGCAACTTCAAATATGATGAGCACACTCATATTGGTCCGAATGGGGATGAGACGGTTTTTTGATTAATATGCAAATAGTAGAGATACGTACAAAAGTTTAGAGCCTGTTTGTTTAGAGTTATAGAAAATTGTTTTTTGTTGTGAAAAACAAGAAGAACAAGGAAAATATAGAGACACATTTGCTTCCAGTTTTTTGTGGTTCTCATGGAAGACACATAAAAGACTAACTTCAAAGAATAAGCACAGTTTTCAAAAATCACCAAAATGATGTTCTATGTGTTTTCAAAAACTGCTAAAACATAGAACCTAATGTGTCCTTAGATTTTGTTTTTGTTATCTTTCATTTGATTATCAAGGAATTGATATAGAGAAAAGGTAAGCATGTAGCCTCCTCAATAAACCCAAATGCAATGGAATCAATGGTGGAAATTAAGTTACATCCAAATAACAAAGTAAGACCAATATTTCAAGATGCCAAACAAATAGAAAGATGAGCCTCTTCTTCCATTACTTCTTTACTTATTACGAAGATTGACATGCCAATGAAAAACATGCATGCGGTTATGGATCCGCACTTATTGATCACCAAGACATTATTGAAGACAATTGCAGTTGTTAACAGCCACAAACACAAAGGCCACCATTGTACTTGTTGACAGTGCAGCCATGGCAGATTGTGACGCAGTCACTTGGGACTTTGCACTGCACTGGTTTTGCCTCATCTGAAATGGTGAGTCCCACCGTGGCCTCCTTCTCTAAACTTCCTTCAACTCCCAACTGCATACCTGCATGCCCAACAGTTTTTACATTATCACCAATCAAATAATATGGAATGGTATTCAACTTCTTTTCTATTACAATGTGATCAAAGTACATTGTAAATCAACAGAAAATCTGAGCATGGAAGAACAAAAACAGATGCTTACCACATCCAATAACTAGTAGAACTGCCATGAATGCTGATCAATTAAAATAGCGCTGCAGCCCACCGCTCAAGTCCAATGGCAGATGAGAAGGAAACCAAAACCAAGAACAGGCCCTAAACAGCCCGGCCCCGACGCAGTCTAAACAGGGGCCCAAACAATTCCCTCCTAGAAGCCTAAGAACGCAGGGCCCAAAGAGCCCATTAAATCTCCACCAAGGAAAACAGGATACCCCCTCAGAATCGCTTCCTAATTATCCCTTATTAAATCTAAGAGCCAAGGAAACAAAGTCCCCATCCAATAAGCAGAGATCACGATCACCTCACATTAGAAAGTTCCCATTATAAATAAACAAAGCCACCATATCAGTGAAAGGTACGCAATCATACGCACAGAGGCTCATTCCCTAAACAGTTGATCTTCTTCCCCGTAGGAAGGAACTGACTTAGGCATCGGAGAGGTCACGGGCGAACCCTTACTCCATCCTTTCGCTTGTTTTTGCAGAGAATTCGATGTGTGACATGCATCCTGCATGCTCCGCCCAGCCCGATAAAAACATCATTAGTTCGCGCCACCGTGGGAACGTATAGCCTCTTCACAAATAAACCGATCTCCGATCGGCGGTATCCACTGAACACGGCGTGAGTCACGCCTAACTCCCAGAGAATGCAGAATCAGTGTGGCAACGCGATAGCCAACCTCCTACCGGAGCGTTGGAAACTGTACACGACAATACTAACGATAGAGGCACTTCGGGCCCCACCAACCAACGTTTGAAAAGGAAATCTGAACAACTGACTAGACAAAGCATAAGACCCGTGGGAGCATGCGAAGGCCCCAAGGAGGCCACAACACCGCCCTCAAGAAGAGCAACCCACACTCGGTCTCCGAGAGGATGAAAGAGCGCCGACTCCCACCTGGGGGCACTACCTCCAAGGAGGAGCACACTGAGATACTGCCCGAGTGGAAACCCCGGATGGGGGAGCCGAATTTCACCAGCGTGTGGAGCCAGGAGCCGATCAAGTGGAGTGAGGCTAAAGGTTTCAAAGGGAGCTTTCCAACGCATAAAAGAGGTTGTAAAGGGCCGACTCGACTCTATGAACACCTGTGCAATGAACCGAGTCCCCTTCATAACCGGGAGTACTACATTTCCTCCCAAGAAAGTTTAGGATGTCAAGTAGATAAAGGCGCTTGATGGACGTGGCGACCTCGCGTGACCACCTAAACACTTATAAGAAACTTTATTGAGTTGCACCTGATATCAAGACTCTATGATGCGTGGCCTTCGCACCACGCTAAAAGGCCCGAAGATCGCTCGGGTTTAACAGTTCCCACCGTCTCTCGATTTCGCTCGTGGAGACTTCCACGCATTCGTCTCCCACTTCATTGGAGCAAGGACATACAGGAAACCGAGTTATTACTTGTTATCCATAAAGCAGAGCCCGCACGAAAGCTTGAGGTCTTATGTCCAGAGGTTCAACACTGAGTCATTAAAAGTAGATGTTTTGGACGAGAAGTTTGCCATCACCGCTTTCATCGCCGGGCTGGGAGTGCAGTCAAAGGACTTAATGTTCTCCATCTCAAAGAATCTTCAGGCAAGCATGGTTGAGGTGCTCGCCAAAGCGGAAAGTACATCAATGGCGAAGAAGCCCTCATATCAAAGAAAGGGAGCTCTTCAACTCACAAGGAGAAGGGCCGAACCGACAAGAAAAGGGAATGAAGCCCCAAGAGGCAAGAGAGGTCCCCAAGAAGGGACAGAGAACGATCCCCAAAGAGGCGAGGGAGCGTCAGAGACCGCCTGGGACCACTCACCCGAGTTACGCTGCCAAAGATTCACCTCGGCGGGAGGTTTACTCCCCGACAAATTTCGTTGTCACAGTCTTGGCAGGAGGCCAACACGAAAATTCCTAAGGTAGCGTCCAGATGAGGTCTAATCTAACCAAAAGGGATAACACCGCATAATCGCGGACTTCCACGGTGAGACCACGGACATCGAACGGACGACGTGACACAAACAAAAGGAAATAGAGTACTTGATCCGACGGGGATACCTTCGCCGTTATGTAGCCCCCGAAGGTCAAGGCTAGGCACAACCACCTCCACCTCGGCAGCCAATCCCACCAACACCGCAGGTCTCTCGGGGAAATCCATGTGATCTCGTATGATCGGCAGGAGGTGGGAGTCCAAATTTCTGTGAAGGCCTATTTCCGAAGCATCAGTCGAGAGGTTCTGGAGATAGCCAATCGTTGTCCAAACTCCCCCGACGGGACACCACCATAACCTTCTCGAATTCAGACTTGGAAGAATGTCAACACCCCCACAACGACCCTTTGGTGATAAAGGTAGTGGTGGCTAACAAAACAGTCCACCGGGTCCTTATTGACAATGGGAGCTCGACCGACATCATCTTTGAGTCAACTTTTGAAAAAATGGGCATTGGGAGGGAAAGACTGGACCCAGTTAGCGCCCACCTGCGAGGGTTCTCTGGAGAAAAAGTGCTACCATTGGGGTCCAAATAGTTAGTGCTCACCCTAGGAGACCCTCCATGCCAGGAAACAACGACAGTAAGATTTCTCGTAGTAGATGCCCCCTCAGCTTATAACATGCTGTTAGGCAGGCCCTCTCTCAATGCTATAAAGGTCATCTCATCCGCTTATCATATGGTGGTCAAGTTCCCACAAATGTATGGAGTGGAATGGTCTGAGAGACCAATGCGTGCCGTGGGAATGCCATTCCGTGATCAATGAAACAAAAAATGGTCGACAACATATATGTGGATGAGCTCACATGAGACGACGAAAGCATCCACTTGAGCCCTGAGGAACCGGAGCCCATACAACCGACGACTATCTCCGAACACCTCGCCTACATTGGCCTAAGCTACGGAAGACCTCGTGGACTTCCTTATCCGCTCTAAAACAATGTTGATGCTCGCATGGAAACAAGAAGACATGGGAGGAATTGACCCCGCAATTATCACTCACAGACTAAACGTCAATCCATCCTTCAAGCCGGTCAAGCAAAAAAGAAGGAGCTTTGCCCCGGAGAGACAAAAGGCGATGAACGAGGAGGTCGCCAAGCTCCTCCAAGCGGGGGTAATCAGGGAAGTGGAATACCCAGAGTGGTTGGCCAACGTCGTCCTCGTCAAAAAAGCGCATGGCAAGTGGCGACTTTGTATCGATTTCACCGACATCAACAAGGCCCGCCTAAAGCGACGCTTTCCTTACCCTCATATTGATCCATAGTAGACGCTTACAGCCGGGTCATGAACTTTCGCCATGGATGCCTTCTCTCGGCTATAACCGCATCGCATGGACCCCAACCACCAAGAGAAGACTTCATTCGTCACTGGATAAGGAACCTATTGTTATCGAGTTATGCCCTTTGAGGTTAAAAATGTCGGCGCCACATACCAACGATTAGTGAACAAGATGTTCCAAAAACAAATTGGGGCATCTATGGAGGTGTATATAGACGATATGCTAGTAAAATCAACAAAAGCCGAGCTTCACATAGCGCATCTAGCCGAGGCGTTCCAGATCCTGAAGAGCTACAATATGAAGTCGACCGCCAACAAGCCGAGTCTCACCGAAAATTCTTAGGTTTCATAGTTAACAACAAAGGAATCGAGGCGAACCCAGACAAGATAAAGGCCATTGATATGTTCCTCCACAAACATTAAAGATGTCCAACGCTCGACTGTGGAGAATAGCCATTTAACTGCGATCAGGCTACCATAAATGCCATTTCCTTCCAGATTCTAAAATAAGCCTGGGGATGCACACGGTGAAAAGCATTCACAACGCAAACTTATCCGGTTCACCCCCATTATGGTAAGCCCTTCCGAGGGAGAGCCTCACTCAGACCGGGTCAAGCTTCCGATTTAACCGTTCCGATCGTGAGAAAGAGACAGCATGTTGAACTAGTCTATTATTGCTCTCGAGCTCTAAGAGGGCAGAGGAGAGGTACCTAAGAATGGAGAAATCGACCTCACAAGTACTACTACTTCCAAAAACTCCGCCTTATTTCCAAGCTCACCATCGGGTCCCAACCGAATAATTCGATGAAGAAAATACCGCATATGCTAGAGACTCCTGAAGGTCGATGAAATAGGCCATAGAGCCGAAAGTGAATTCACACGTATTACAAGCCGTTGACGCAGGTATGTGTCCCGGCGGATTTCATCATGGAGTTCACCCCAACGCAGTCCACAAAAGCTACCCAATTGGCACCAGACCTCCCCATCTGGAAACTATCCATCGACGGGGCCGCTAACGCCCAAGGAAGCGGTGCAAGATCGATCTGAACCTCCCTAGACGGATACATGGAATACGCCTTAGATTTCCGCTTTCAAGCCTCCAACAAATAAGGCGAATACTAAGCGGTTATCTGGCTCAACCTCGCCCATTACACGGGAAGCAGATCGCCTTGAGGTAAGCAAAGGATTCTAACCCGGTAGTAAGGCGCATAGAGGACTCATAATGGCCAAAGGTGAAAGATGATCTTATACCTCGAAAAAGTGCGAGAATTACTTAAGAAGTTCGTGTGCGTTCGACAAACATATGCCATGGGCGCGTGAAAATTCGAAATGACTTAGCCAACCTGCAATGCTCGCTAGAAGACCTAGGCACGCTAGTACCGGTTGAAAACCTCTTAGAGCCCTCAGTAAGCGTCAATGAAGAGGAAGTCTCCCCTATAGCGACTGAGCCGAGTTGGATGGATCCCATCTGGGATTACCTGCTAGAGGGAACACTACCAAGCGACCCTAAGGAGGCGTCCAAACTTAAGGCGAGGTCATGAGTATCCAACTCATTCATTGAGGGACCCTTTATAAATGAGGTTTTTTCACACCCATACTCAAGTGCATTGTAGGGGAAAACGTCAACTACATGCTAAGAGAAATACATGAGAGCGTATGTGGAAACCACGTCGGAGCTCGGGCATTGGCGGGAAAGGTATTAAGGCAAGGGTACTATTAACCTACAATACTCAGAGACACAACAGAGCTGGTCAGAAAGTGCAAAGTTGTTAAGAGCACGCCAAAATCTCTCACGTCCCATCTGAGCCACTGACGTCAATCACAAGCCCCTGGCATTTCCAACAATAGGACTGGGTTGATATTGGACCCTACCCATCGGAAGGAGCTGGCCCACCAGCACATCAGCCCACGGAGCCCAAGAGCTCGGCCAAGAGCCAACCGTCAAAGAAAGGCTCAGAGCTCCAGAGCCGGGCTTCGGCCGTGCACATCAGCCCACGAGCCCGCATCTCGCTCAAGAGCTCAATCGTTTAGCAAAGGCCTCAGAGCCCGGTTAGTTCACCGTGCACAATAGCCCACTGAGCCTCGCAGCTGAGCCTTGGAAGAGCTTAACCGGCTCAACAAATGCCTTCAGAGCGCCCAGAGCTGCAGCCAGCACACACCCACGGAGCCTCGCAGTTCCGCCAAGAGCTCAACTGCTTCAAGAAAGCCTTAGAGCCCAAGAGCGCCAAATTTCTGCAACAAGCCCACTCGAGCCTCAAGAGTTTAGTTTTCAAGAGCCCAATCGCTTCAATAAAGGCCTCAGAGCCCAAGAGCTAGCCTGGGTCAGAAGATTACCTACGTGAGCCTTAGTAGCTCAGTTTTCAAGAGCTAAACTGCTTAGCAAAGGCCTTGTAGCCCAAGAGCCGTCTACCGTATTAGCCCACAAAGCCAATAAATTTCAATCTTCAAGAGCTCAACTGCCATACAAAGCAGCCTCAGAACTCCAAGAGCGCTTTAGCTCAGGCAGATTAGCCCACATAGCCTCAACAGCTCAATCTTCATGAGCTTTAATGCTCATACAAAGGCCTTGCAACTCAGGAGCTAGTTCACCAAAGTAAATTAGCCCACCTGAGCCTAAGAAGCCTCCGCTTTGAAGAGTCTAACTCCGTCTCTTTAACAGGCTCAGAAATTAGGAGCGTCACTAGGCAGACAGGCCTACTGAGCTCCCAAGAGCTTAGTTTTCATGAGCACAATCGTCAGCTAGTACCTTGTATCCCCAAGAGCCGCCTAAATTTCTAAGCAGGACAGCTCACTGAGCCTCGGCGTGAGCTCACACAGCTCAACCGCTAACAAAGACCTTATACCCCAGAGCTGGGGTTCACTGTGCACATTAGCCCACTGAGCCTCAAGAACTCGCCTTGAAGAGCTCAACCGGCCTCAATAAAGGCTCAGCCCAGAGCCAGCCTGCTCAGCAGAGCAGCCCACCAGCTCCAAAGAGCTCGCCTTTGAAGAGCTCAACCGCTTCAATAAAGGCCTCAGGAGTCTATGAGCCGCCTCTCACTCGTGCACATTAACCTACGCAGCCCGCAGCTTAGCTCTGAAGAGCTCAACTAATCGAACAAGGCCTTGATGCCCAGATTATTTCACTCGTGCACATCACCTCTACTTCTGAGCCCCAATAGCCTGGCCAAGAGCCCAACTCGTCAAAGAAAGCCTCAGAGCCCAGAGCCACCGAAGCCAAAGGATTAGCCCACTGAGCCTCGCAGTTTCACTTTCAAGAGCTCAACTGCTCAGCAAAGGCCTTATAGCCCAGGAGCCAGTTCAGCTTAGGCAGATTTGCCCACGGAGCCTTAGTAGCTCAATTTTCGCAGTCAATCATCAACAAAAGGCCCTTGTAGCCTGGTGAGCCAATTCAACCGCACATCAGCCCACGGGGTTTCAGCCTAATTTTCAAGAGCTCAACCCGTCAAAGAAAGGCCTTGTAGCCCATGAGCTAGTTCCAAATGCATGGCTAGGCCTACTCTGAGCCTCGCAGCTTAGTTTTCAAGAGCTAACTTGTCACAAAGGCCTGAGCCCAAGAGCCGCCCCGCCCTCAGAAGATTAGCCTGCAAAGGAGGCCTAGTAGCCCGGCCAAGAGCTCAACTCGGCGAAGCAAAGGCCTTAGAGCCCAAGAGCTTAGTTCAAACAGCAGATGAGTCACAGAGTCTCTCACCAGTTTCAATCTTCAAGAGCTCAACTGTCATGTAAGGCCTCTCAGAACCCAGAGCCACCCTAAATTTCACAGATGAGCCCACAGCCTCAATACCAATCTTCATGAGCTCTAATGCTCATACAGTTGCCTTGCTACTCAGAGCCGCCACCAGTGATAGCCCATGAGGCTAGTTCAAACAAAGTGCACAACCCAAGGAACACCAAAAAAAAAAAAAAAAAAAAAACGAAGAGATAATTGGGTATTTATTGAGTATCAAAGCCAAGAACGACATTGCATATATCTCGTCCAAAGCCTATGTAATAAAAGGCAAATAGAATTGGAGGAGGTTCGCACGCCGACGCAGGGTCACGAAAGCGCATGCGAATATGTGAGCGGGCCTCAGAAAAGAACTTTATAATCGCGTGAGAAGGACTCGACCTCCCTCACACCGGGAATGTCAAACAAGGATCCAACTCGGAAGGCGCTGACAACCCTCCTCTTAAAAGCGAGCCATCCAAAGGCCCACTAAGTGCAGGCCTCTTCTCTCAAACTTACTATCGCTCCGTCCCTCTAATCAACCAGAACTTCCTGCCTTTGGATGTCCCCCCGCAACGCATTGCACTCATCGGTCAGGCGTTCAATAGATCTCTCACCACGGAAACTCAGAACGGGTCTTGGCTCTCCAGTGTTCTACTACGCAACTCATCTCTAACAACGACACAACTCTCCCCAACCATCCGTAGCTCATTCGGGTAGTATGCACGACATCTCATCTTTAAGCACTCATAGCTTCTTCCCCTGGTCGCCTCAGCCACACCGGGCAACCGCAACCCATCCCCGACCTCGGCCCGCCCTCGGGAACTCCTCTGCCCTACCGGCCTTCTCTCTGGCCCAGGCGCAACGCGCCTCATGCGCCTCCCGATCGACTCGAGTCTCACACCTTCCTCCTCATACCAGATCCGAGCTCGCACCCTGGCCATCTGGCTTAGAGAAGCTACTTAGCCTTATAGGCTTTGGCAGCCTTGGCGTGACCCACGTTCAAACTAGCCCTTCTTGCCAAGCTTTTCAAATGAGTAGCCACCTACCGAGGCACAACACAAAGTCAATGCATAGCTCGACACTCAAGTTGGGGCAGCAAAATGACAGCATTACGGTAGAATACGGCTAATTTGAGTGATAGAGCCAAAGCCTCCTGAGAACTATAAAGGTGGCATTCGAATTCTCTTGATATTAGAATTCCTGAGGAATCTTTGGTCTTTATGGCACCGTAGAGCGGTAAGTCATAGTTTGGCGCCCGCACCTCACCGAGATTATAATTTTGCCTCACTTGTTTCTTAACAGGCAGAAGGCATTTCAAGAAGACGCTCCCAACCTCGGGCTTTACTCCAGCCGAAGGTTCTCCTCAAGGAACCCGAGACTTCACTCCATAAATCGTGAGGCTTCCTATATACAATATTCAACTCAGCCAGCCTCCTGTAGGCCGGATAACAGAGGCCTCTGGAGAACTTCATGGCATGTGTGCGAAGGTCTTAAAGTAGAAGGTCGAGGACTTGAACATGACACCGAATGTCCGACTTATTATTCAAAGTAAGCTGCTGGAAGACTTGGCGAACTTCCACTTCACGACTGCCTCTCAAGGCTAAGGTCAGGACGAACACTTGAAGAGCACGCAACAAATGCAGAGTTGGGAGATATTTGAGTAGTTGTGAAGACCAAACCAAACTAACCAAAGCAAAGCTCACGGCTAGTTCCTGGAGTGGTCCAAATAGCCTAACACCAAAGATGTCCTCGACCGCCGATCACTCCAAAGAAAGGGCTACCGACAAAAAGAAGCCGCTTCCAATGCCTATGCGAGACGGGAGATCGAATGATCAACGGAGCGCTAGCAGAAGGTTAGATGGCAAAGAAAGCCCTCAACGGCTTCTCCATGCTAAAGGTCCGTGCGTAGCCATATACTAGAGACACCCAAGCCTTTATCCCAGTCACCTCAACAACCGGAATTTAACGCCGGAGCCAGGTGCCGAGAGGCGCACGCTGAGTTGCAAACCCTTATGGGGGACATGAGGTGCCGGAGGCCATTCTCAAAGGCCACCTCGAAGAAGCACACCATTTTAGGTACTTGGGCGACGTAGGGGGTCAATACATCAGGAGACCAAACCTGAATACCAAACGGGGGCCTATACTGTCTTGCGAAGACTTCCCCAAATAAGGGCTCAACCCCGTTAGACCCACCGCTGTAAGCATTCTCGCACGGCCGACCCCAACACTTGATCCACTGGCACTAACCTAGTTAATTTTACTCCCTTTGCCTTGCCCAAGGGAGAAGGGGTTCCTATGGGGCATCAATAAGAACAATCACGGATAAACGATCAAACACTCGCGCCCGTCCCGCCTCTAACTGCATCCCGCAGAGACACCCCTATACGCAAAGATGAGGAACGACCCGGACCCATGGGAATATGCAAAGTTGAACAAAAAACCTAACTAGGCTAGCCCTAGTGCCACACGCCACCCCATTTAAGACAAAAAGGAAAAAGACGTGTCGGGCCTCAAGAGCATATCCAAAAGTAACCCGGGCGGGCAAAAATGGTTAGATAATTAAAAGAGAGTCCCGAACAATGACCGGATGGGTTTTCAAGAAAAAAGAAGAAGCCCGAACTCGGAAGGTGGAAGCGGTGTTATAATGAGAAGCCGTATGCTAATCTGGGCCGAGGATGTTCTCAAAAGAAACTGAAAGAACTAGTGGAAACGAGCACGAAAGTCGAAAAGCCATCATTATCACAGATTATGATACGTACGCTAAGCCCTAATCAAATTGCTCCTACAACCACGTGAAATCGCACTGCATCCAAGAAGCGATACAACCCTTGCCCATCAGCCGTGAGCTGGCAATGTGGGGCAACCGACGGCTCAAAATAAAGGTGGCAGTTCAACGGCCAAGTCCATGAAGCAGATGAGAAGGAAACCAAAACCACAATAGCCCAAGAAAACAGCCCGCCTCTTGACATAAAGCCCAAACAGGGGCCCAGCCACTCCCTCCTAGAAGTCAAGAACTAAAGGGCCCAAAGAGCCCATTAAATCTCCACCAATAAGGAAAACAGGATAATTCCCTGTAACCGCTTCATAATTATCCCTTATTAATCTAAGAGTGATAAGGAAACAAGTCCCCATCCAATAAGACAGATCACGTATCACCCTCAAATTAGGAAAGTTCCCATTATAAATAACAGGCCACCCTATCGGTGAAAGGTACGCAATTATACGCACAGAGGCTCATTTTCTAAACAATTGATCTTCTTCCCCGTAGAGGAACCCACTAGCATCGTGAGAGGTCACTGCGAACCCCCGCGATCCTTTTCTGCTTTTGTTTTGCAGAGAATTGGGCGAAAGCCGCTTGCATCGAATCTCGCATCCCCGCACACTCGCCCAGCCTAATAAAAAGCATCAAAATGCCACCCCAGACGCCTCTCCACTGGACATTAGTGGTTATGATCTCTTTCTCTTTCTCTTCTACATATATAGATGCACATAACATTTATATTTGCATCTGCTCACCTAAGATGGTAAAGAAAAATAAAATATAGTAGCATGTCCGTTTGTAGTCAAGATAATTCGCATGTCCGTTTTGTAAAGGAAGATAATTTGGCATGTCTGTTTATAAAGGAAAATAATTTGGTTAATCATCAAATGGATCCAAACAACATAATCCATTCAAAGATTTTCTTCCTTTCTCCGGTGCATTATCTTTTCTTTTATATACATGATAGTTTGGGTATCTTCAAGACATAATCCATATGAGGTTATTGGTCCTTTCAGGCTTTTTATCCCTTTCAAGTTCTAAGCTACTTTGGGATAAATCTTTATTTCTTAAGTCCACGATCACTACAACAATTTTTTATTTTCGTGATGGGAAGAATTTTTGTAAGATTTTCCTAATGTGGGGCTTTATTAATCGAGATCAACTAAATTAGGTTAGTCTAATAAAGGTACGAGAGCATGGGTTCTTAACGCCTAATATAGACTCACGGTGTGGGCCGAGTACGGCCCGCCGTGATGTGAGGCCCATGGTCAAAACTCTATAAATAGCGCTCAAGTCCCTCCTAACCCTTTCCTCTACCATTTTTTTTGTACATTTTTACTTACGTGAACTCCAGAGAGAATTCCTTCCTCTTACCAAGTGGCAATCTCATTAGCCGCAGTATTCAATGGTAAGGGGGATAAGGGAGAAGATTGATCGTATACGCGGGAATCGCCGCTATTCCTCGCGATCAAGCAACGGCGTGGATTCCAAAACCAAGTATGTATTGGTTGTGTTTTATTTCTAACTATATGAAGATTCAAGGTACGGCAACATCATGGGTCGACATTTTTGCCAAGAGAGTATTATATGCAGTTGAAAAACAAACCTTACATGATTTTTATTGGATTACCTGATTAAAAGGGTCATCCAAAACCCAATTATTGAAATTAATCCAAGCTTTTTTCTATCCACATTTTATCCCCAAAAAAAAATCCCATAATTTTTCTTGTAAAAAAGACTATATATCATTTAAATCTATGTAATAAACTTGAAATAATTAAGGACATTTATGTTAAAATTAGGTCATATTTAAGACAAACATGAAAAGATATGCTCCAATCTTTATAAGATCATACACAAAATTTGCATCTATATCTTGAAAGCGAAGAATTAAAAATAGTAGATCTTTAGCTCAGGTTGAATTCGGAAATATAAGGTTTGGTTTATTTCCCTTAATAAATTATTTGCTTTAATTTAGTGCACCTAAATTGTTTTAAGATGAATTAGAAATAATCGTTGTAGTATTTTTTTATTTATGTTTTTTAATTTAGGTTTAAAATTCTATGAAAATATAAAATATAAAACATCTATCCATAATATAAAAATAATGAATATTGAAAAATATAAAAATATTATGAATACAAAATAAAAATAAAATATTATACATATATTTGAAATATTCCGATTTATTTATTTATTAAATTATTAATTATTATAGGTGAGTATATTTTATATTCAAACTATTTTTGTAAATGTAATAATTATCTATGATGTTAAAATAAAATATCTAATAAAGAAAATTAAAAAATTAAAAAATGAACTTTTCAAGAATAAAGTTTTATTTTTTTTAATTAAGCAGATTTTCAAACAAAATTTTAAAAAACATTTTAATTTTTATCAAAATGAAATTATTAAAAAAGAGCAAAACCTAATCTGTTTAATGGTAGTAAAACGATCTTTTGCTATGAACCGATCTCTTCTAAACACAAATTAGTACATAGAAAATACATACAATATTTGTTGTAGTGATAACAGATTAGAGTGAAATTAGAATACCATTAACTGATTATGTATTAAAAATATATGATATTATCATGTCATACTCTTAATCCTAATATCAGGAAAGTGTAAATTTCGGAGAGATGGCTTGAAAGAATGACCATTTACTAAACTAAAATATATATTATGTTAAAACTTTCAATTTTATTTTTTTTTAAACTTAAACTTAATAGTTTTTGGGTTCAATATTTACATGAATTTTTTAATTAGCTATGGCTTAAGATAAAGATATAATTTTTCCCCTTAATTACCTTGCTCTTTAGCCAATTCACGTAAGTTATTATTTGACAACATAGTCATGGTTTGATAGTTAAGAGAGAATATCTTATTCATAGTGATAGGGTTTTACAAGAGGAGAATATTTATAAATAGATTCATAGATGTGATAATAGGAAAACCCTAAGTAATAACTATTAAGAAAAAGAAAATATAGGGGGAAATGGAGAAGAAAAGTGGAAGGAAAAGCAAATTTGGCACAAATTTAAAAAATAGATTTAATTGATAAATTAATTCTTTACATCGCTTATTCAAACTCATTTTATTTGTTTCTTTCTATTATATAAAAACTAATATTTTTTTTAAAAATATGTAAAATTTGAAGAATTTGATTATATTTGATTTTCTTTTTATATTTTCCAATCGCTTAAACAAAACACGAGAAAATCATTTTTCTTGGTTTTTTTTTTCTTTTCCTTAAACGGATCCTAATAGAGTAACAGCTCTAACCATCTGCAGCACATCACCCCAGGTTGTTGAGAGATAGTTACAGTCAGGTTGGTTGACATTCCCTTAGGGGTAGAAATTTGTTGCTTTATAGAAGCTTTTCTTTAGTTGTTGAGAAATGTATGGGAAAGAGAAAATTACAGCTTCTAAATATGATGCGAGTACCACTCATAATATTTGAAACGAGATGGGTCGGTTTTCTGATTATGAAAATACTGGAGTAAAGTTAAATGTCTATATTTGATTCATATTTTTCATCTGATTTCCAAGGAATTGATAAAATTGCAGGAAAATGTAAGCATGCAGCCTCACACCTTTTAATTGTAATGAAATCTAAGGTGGAAATAGTTTCATCAAAATAAAATTTTTTTGACAAAATAGTAAGATTATCAATTCAGCGCAAAACAACCTGAAAGAGCTTTTTGAGGTCAGGGCTAAAGTGGTAAAAGGGAACGGATGTATGGCAGATTCCAAACCAGTGTTTAACAACAAAGTACCATAACAATATAATGCAAGTAAATAGATGTCACAAAAAGAAGAAAACTTAAAGATATGGGGCAACTTCTTCCTATATTTATTTGTTATGAAGATGGACATGCCAATGAAGAACATGGAACCATACATCTACACTAATTCACCAAAACACGATAATGAAGAAGATTTAAATGATACATAAATATATACTTTGGGCAGTTGTTAACAGCCACAAACACAAAGGCCACCATTGCACTTGTTGACAGTGCAGCCATGGCAGATTGTGATGCAGTCACTTGGGACTTTGCACTGCACTGGTTTAGCCTCCACTGAAATGGTGGGTCCCACCGTGGCCTCCTTCTCTAAACTTCCTTCAACTCCCTACTGCATTCCTGCATGCCCAAATGAGTTTTACATCATCACCAATCAAATAATATGGAATGGTATTCCACTTCTTTCTATTATAATGTGATCAAAAGTACAATAAACTCAACAGGAAAATCTGAGCATGGAAGAACAAAAACAGATGCCTACCACATCCAATAACTAGTAGAACCGCCATGAATGCCACCTTCAGTACTGAAGCCTTCTCCATTTCTGATTAGATAGGTTGACAATTAGCTAGTGCTTATGATCTCTTTCTCTACATATATATAGATGTACATAACATTTATATTTGGTATTTGTTCACCTATGATGGTAAAGAAAATGAAATATAGTAGCATGTCTGTATATAAAGGAAGATAATTTGATTAGTCATCAAATGGTCTTTAGAACAACATAATCCATTCAAAGATTTTCTCTCCTTTCTCGTGTGGCTGGTCTCTTCTTTTATATTCATGATGGGTCTCTTGCACATAATCCATGAGGTCATTGGTCCTTTTGTGCCTTTTATCCCTTTCAAGTACTATTTTCCTATTTTGGGTATAAATCCTTTATTTTATTAAGTCTGCTCAGATCACTGAAATTTTTAATTTTTTTTATAAAGAATTTTCAAGAAAATATTTTACAGTTGTTGAGCAAACCCTTTTTTGCCATGATTTTATTGGATTACCTGATTAAAGGGGTCATCCAAAACCCCAACATTGAACAATCCAAGCTTTACCATTTTCTATCCTGTTACTTGTCCAAAATAAACTTATATTTTTCTTGTAAAAAAGACTATATATGTATCTTTAAATCTATGTAATGAACACTTGAAATAATTAAGGACATTTATGCTAAAATTGGTTACATTTAAGATAAAACATGAAATGATATGTGCCAATCTTTTATATGCAGGTTATACACAAAATTTTATATATCTATCTTGAAAAGAAGAATTAAAAGAGTATATCTTTTAGCTCAGATTGTTGGAAAATATAAGGATTGGTTTACCCTTTAAATAAATTATTTCTTGTTTTATTTTAGTACCTAAATTTTTTTAAACTGAAAATAGTAATAATCGTTTTAGTAATTTTTTATCTTTAAGGTTTAAAATTCTATGAAAATATAAAATAAAAATACTATCCATAATATAAAAAATAAATAAGTATTGAAAATATAAAAATATTATGAATACAAAAATAAAACAACAAAATATTATACTTATATTTGAAATATTAGGATTTATTTCATTTACAAATATATAATAATTATTACAAGTGAGTATATTTTTATATTAAAAACTATTTTTTAAATGTATTAATTATCTGTGATGTTAAATAAAAAAAATCTAACAAAGAAAATAAAAATAAAAAAATTATAAATGAAACATTTATATGAAGTGAATGACCATTCATGAATCTCATTCATGATGGACTAAACTTTAGCTTATCGATTTCATTGGAAGTCCTAGTGAAAAACATATTATTTGATTAATGATTAAAATACTACAACCGAATGATGCTTCTGATATCATAAAATTAAATAAAATATCGCTTTGTTATTACATCTATTACATTGCCGTTATGTTATCTATAGTTATTATTTGTTTTATTTGAAACTATGTGATATTCATTTCAAGATGATTTAGGTGATGTATGTGTGGCTGACTGTACAACCACACACAATTCCTTCGAGATAAAAGATGCTTTCTAGATTTGACATTAATTAACAAATGTCAATGTAAGTATATCATATCTGGTACTACAAACTTAATTCAAGGCTCCGGAAGAGCAAACATAATGCTACCAAATGGAACTAGGTTTTGTATCAATGATGCATTTGCTCAGCTTTAAAGATATCCTCCATGGTAAATGGGATATCACATGGAAACCATGAATTAAGGTAGTAAATAACGCTTTATTACCCCGTATTGTTTTATGGAAAGAAACTTCATTGTCAAAAACTCTCGCCTTTTCATTGGATTATACCATACGATCATATAGTTTATCGAGTCATATCAAGACGCTAAACTAGAAGTACAACAACCTAAAGACTTTTATTCTTTCGGGCATGACAGTTTGGTCGCCCTAGTCCAATGATGAAGAGAATCATGTGAGCACTAAAAAAAGATGCTTTAATGAATAACCATTTTTCTCGTCATTGGGGCGGTAAATTGATAGCTCCATCATCTTAAGAAAGTCACATTCAGTCACCGCCTTCTTATAAAGAATACATGAGAACATATGTGGACCTATTCATCCACCATGTGGACCTTTCTGTTATTTTATGATCTTAATAGATGTCTCTACTAGGTGGTCACATGTTTGTTTCATTTCAATATGAAATGTAGTTTTTACTAGACTCCTTGCATAAATAATCAAATTACGTTAATAGCTTCCCTCGATTATCCTATCAAGACTATCATCACCGATAACGCTGGGGTTTTACTCTCCCAAACCTTAATTACTAACTATTTACGTCTGGCTGATAAATTGTAGCATCTTGTTACTCATACTCACACCTAAAATGGTTTAGCATAGTCCCTCATCAAACGTCTTCAATTAATAGCTCGATCACTACCAATGAAAACCAAATTACCAACTTATGCATGGGGACATGCTATTATGACAAAGAAGCTCGTTCGTATTCGATCAACAAATTTTTACCATGAATACTACCCTTCACAACTTATACTTGGTAAACAACCCAAATATTTTTATTTATAAATCAATCTTGTCTGTAGCTTTATGTACAACCCGCACCTTGGCCACGTAGCACTAAAATGGGTCTCAATGAAGACTCAGGATTTACGAGGTTTTGATTCTCCGTTTATCATAAACTATCTTGAACCCTTAATAGGAGATGTTTTTATATCCCACTTTGCAGGTTTTCATGATTTTAATGAAAGTGTATTCCCGCCATTAGGGGGAGAATATTTGGTTCCAGAAAAACAACGAGAAATTACTTTGAATGCACGACACAATGTCTCATTCGATCCGTACAAATCAATGTGGAATCAAATAGTTCAAAAGATCATTCATTTGCAAATGTCTCACATTACTAGATGTTTTTATTGATACAAAGAAAAGTGACAAAGTCACATATCCCAACCGGCAAATGCTCCAATACGATTGATGTCTCAAGGACAAATTAGAAAATGAGTATAAAATATGCCTGAAACGTGGAAGACCTGTCGGCTCAAAAGACGTAACTCCCTGAAGCAGAGAACACAAAGAAAATTCCGCCCTTGAAAAGCAAAGATAAAAACAAAAGGCCCCAACATAGGCATATGGTAAACGAAAGGCCCCAACAGAGGCATATGATGTACAAAATAACCCAATAGAGGCATATGGTAAACAAGAAGCCCCTGTGGGGACGTATAATAAACAAGAGACCCCTAGAGAGGTTCAAAATAAAGAAATAGCCTATGAAGAGCCACAGGTACCTATCGATAGGCATGAATCTTTGTAGCATTTATAGTATGCTTTTCATGTGTTTTATACAACTCACTACTAGATTCCACACCAATATCTTTAAGAATGTTCTAACCCCCATTTACTTATGTTTTGTAGGTATAAGGAAAACTAAGCAAAGTGGTGACAAATCCGAAGAAAGATGAAGAAGTGTCGACGATGTGGGCCTCTACGTCGCGATCAGTGAAGGCTCATCAATGGTCGAAGGATGTCTTTGTTACATGAAGATAAAGTCCCACAATTGAAGAAGTTATTTAGGTATGTCGCGAAGGAAGGCCTCATTGAGACAAAGGAAGGCTCGCCGCTACGTAAAACAAGATGAAAATTGAGATAGTCCTTTAGGGTTTGTCGCGGATGAATCAAAGATCATGAGAAGAAGACATGTGTCTTCATCGCGATGAACATCGACGGGGCTGGAGTAAGAAGACTTCCATTTTTCAACCCATCATCGCCTATTTTCCAATGCATATAAATTACATTGTCTTTTGTGGACTTGATTAGGGTTTTTGAATTCTTGTGGAGTGATACTCCCTCCTAGGTTTCTCCTCTCGTTCTTAAACCATTTTTGGGTTTGTGATTTTGTCTATTTTTACTGGATTCGAGTTAATATCAAGATCCAGCCTTACAAGAGGATTTCAGAACTATAGGAGCGTAGTTACATCAGTTTCATCTCACATTTTGTGACTCCTCAAACCCTGTGGGTCTCAACATTGGACAACCTTCAACTCTATGACACCTATGGGTATCGCATATCTCGATACCACACTATCGTGTCTCATTCATCGAGACTCATTTATGAGTAACAAGAAATTTCCCACCGAGCCCCCTTTCCCAACCATACTCAAAATATTACCCAAGACTATGTCACGAATAGTCCTATGAGTTTATTACAACACTCTTTGTACAAAAATCATATATTAAAACTATTTTGTTATAATATATTTTACAAAATGATATCATGTTGCATGTGCCTTCTTCACAATTACGCCCTGGATGAAAGGCCGTCCACTCGTGCCTTTCCACACCCAAATGTTTTCCCCATGCAGAGCCACGCCTAGTAGAGATAACTCCTACGTGAGGCTACCCCCCACTCCAGTGCACATGCAATACCAATTAACATTTCACATTCACATTACAACAAGAACATGTCAATTCTATATGGAATCCTACATGTCATGCCATGAAATGAGATGAGACTCATCATGTACCATGCTCCCGAGTCCTCACCGACTCCCTCACACAACACCTAAGCGCATGTGTGATAAACTGTCATTCTGGATGACATCCAATGATCATTTTCAAAACAAATTTCATTTGTTTATAAACCAAAAGCTTTTTGGATGATACATCACAATGATCATTTCATATTCAAAACCATACGCCTTGCTGGTAGCATTTTTAGTGTCCCACCGCCGGCTCGCAAACCCGCATAATTTTACGCTTCATCACTGGGACTATGTTCACACTTGGTCGTTTTTCAATTTATGGACTTATTCCTAAGGAAGATACCCATATTATTTTCTTTTAATATTTTTATTCAATCAGGCTAATTATGTGTCGACATCGTCTCATTTATCAGCCCACCTAATCAAACACCAAACGCCACCAAGCGCCGGTGTCGATTTATAACCATGCACTCACACCCATTTAATCAGATGTCCCCATGCATATCTGATACAAGAATGCCATTGCATGTTATATCATGTCACATGCATAATGAATGCTTGAACAACACAACCCACACCACTTACCGGTGTCATGGACAATCACATCACCTGTATATGACTACCATACATCATTTAATTCATATCAATATATCACACAAGCATATATCAACATTCACATTCAACATGTCATTCTATGATCAAGCATTTGGCTTTATGACAACCATGTAATGGCCTTTGCACATACATTTCATCACGTAATCTCGATATGTTGGGTACTCGTAACATCAACGGGTCACTACATTGTCAAGTAGTGGGCGTACTCACAATCAAGCCATGTCATGGCTATTTGCACTATAAACTCATCATATATCAATATATTAATACACATATCAACATTTCATCAAAACATGCATATATGCCATGCAATTAGTACACTTGAGTTATGATTAAAATTTCAACAGCGATGTGAGCACGAATGCTAATCAACGGCGCCTTGGTACGGATTACAGACTCAAATGGCATTTTGAGTCAGAGCGGCGCAAATTAGAGTTCGGACGGGAAGATATGTTGATCCAAAGTTGGATACCAGAGACCCTGTATTGCGCCAATCCATGCAATAGCATGCAGGGGTTCTTGGGGCATTTGTGACTACGAGTAAATGCAAATTTTCAACCCATATTCGCTCGGAGTAGCCCTTTAAACCGACTACAATCGGGTCCCATGCCATTAACACATGGCACAACACGTTTCAAAAAATCAGCCCAAGCAGATAGCCTAAATGCTAGAAATAAACCAAAGTAGGAAGAATCCACACTCTTGAATCGTAGCCCCTAGTGAATCTGGGACTTTACTCCTTGGTTCCAGCAAGAAGTTCGGAATGAATATGGCTTTCCTTTCTCTCCCTTTCCTTTTTCTCTTTCTTTCTTTTCTCTCCTTTTCCTTTTTCTCTTTCTTTTTTCTCTCAGATTCCTCCAAACATGAGCATATCCATTGGCATGCATGTGGACACATGGCAAGCCATGTGTCACACATGCATTTGCCTTTGCATGCCTTGTGACACATGGCTTTCCCATGTGTGCATGCGCTGATACCGTGCCTTGTGGAGCTTACATGGCAAGCCATGTCACTCCTATAACTGCCATGTGTCCTGCCTCGAAAAACATGAACTTCCTAGCGTCTTGGAATTCACTTGAAAAGAAATTGGCATGGGTAACTAGATTTTTCATGAGGCAGTCAACGGTGAGGTCAGTTTAGATCGTCAAGTCTAGAAAAATTCTAAGTTTTCAACTTGTAATATATAACGGCTTCAGTTGCCATGTTTGCCACTTTTTTTGGAAAAGTTCAAATTTACTCGAGGGTTTTATACATTTGTTTGTATCTCTAACTTTACTACGTAAAACTTCGAAAATTTTTACACTAAAAATATAGAATTAAATATTAGAACTAGAAATGGCTTAGAAGCCTACAGAAAATTACATAGCTCGGATAATGGCTTGGATGAAATGGTTGAAAGGTCAGATCTCGGCAGAGTAACTGGAAAGTTTCAACGAATTCCTGAAGGTGAGGAATTCTTTATAATTTTTTGAAGTTGGTGTCCAGATAGCCCTCGAACGAGATTTTCTTAATCCTAGAGTTAGGGAAAAACATGAAGGTTAGTTTAATTAAAGTAAAATGAAAGAAAATAAACTAAAGCTGTTCGGGTGGAAGTGAGCAGGGATAGGAACGGACTCGAGGGACAAGAGTGGAGCCCCCACACCCTACATCAAAAGGAA
Source organism: Tetrastigma voinierianum (assembly GCA_016808115.1). Classification (NCBI taxonomy): domain Eukaryota; kingdom Viridiplantae; phylum Streptophyta; class Magnoliopsida; order Vitales; family Vitaceae; genus Tetrastigma; species Tetrastigma voinierianum. The sequence goes on along the minus strand of JAEQBH010005926.1, from coordinate 6,829 downwards.
AGAGAAAGAATAAAGAAAAAAACAAAGAGAAAAGGGGATTTTCTCCCTAATTCTCGAGACCGGTGGTAGTGGAGGGCGTGAAGGAGAGTGAGTTAGAGAGAGAAAGGAGTAAAACTCCTCCTTCTCTTTACGATCTATGGAGATCGAGTGGTCGGAATATGTCGGGCAAGATTTAAAGTTGTCCCACTCGATGAGAGCTGCAGTGGTAGCAAGCAGTTTCTAAAGATTTCGGGTTTGGAGGAGAAAAGCTAGAGAGAGAAGCTCTACCTTCTCTCTAAGATTTACGGCGATCAATGGCTCGGTTTCCATTGAGTGAGACTTGAGTCGGATGTCAGTCGAGGCGACACGTGGACACGAAATCGAGAATTTTGGTCGAAGGTCGGCGGAAGTTCGGGAGGCAGTGGGTCTCGGGTGCGAGGACTCAAAGTTTCGTCTTCGCTCCCGAGGGTAGGGAACCGCCCCTTACTCGGGTTATTTCTTATCCTCTTGTCTTGGTCTTGGTTGGGCCTGGGGCTGTTTGGATTGTGTTCAGAACCTGCATCGTATTTTGCTGATTTGCGGTTGTTTTGTTAAGAAGTTGATTTTGGGGCTGAGTTTCGGGCGGGTTTTGTGCCATGTTTGCTCGAGCCCGAATTGTGGACTCAAATTAGGCGAGGTTTATTCTTAGGGTGAAAGAAGGAGGTTGTTTAGGAGACCGAGTTTGGGTAGGAAAAACTGTATGTCTGGGAGCTTTAAAGAAGCCCAGGGAGCCTTGATTGCATGGGAGTGCCTTGGTTGCCCAGTTGCCTTATCCATGCAAGGCCTCCAACCGGACGGTGTAACTTTCTGGGTAAACTCAGTTTAGGTGTTCTTGGATTAAATGGAAAATTTAACTTTGAGTATAGAATCCCATAAATATATATCTTAATACAATTTAAGCTCATGTATGTCCAAAAATAACGAAGAAACGGTAGGCCCACATACGGTTTTATACGTGGAGTCAACGTTCATGTTCGACCTCCAACTTAGGACCGGCCAGTAGCATTTCTCAGTTAAATGTGGTTTTAGGGTGTTCTTGAACTCTATGGAAAGCCGCGAAATTAGAATGCAATACATATGCATATGAATGACATTTGTTTTGTATTTTCTGAAAAATTTAATTATAGCACCAAGTGTGCAAAATTGCTTGGTTGTGATGACGCGTGGGTCTAATACATTGAAATTAGTGTATGTTGTTTGGTAATCATATGCATGTTGATATAATTATCCATGAGGCTTGGGGAAATGCCGTTACTCGAGTGGTAATGACTTATGATGTCAATGTGTGCGTGTATTGATATGTTGACATGAATTGTATGAATTAATTAGAATTTATGTGTTCATTGATATAACTTTCCAATTGATGCATGGGTTGAAATGCATAGTAGGCAAGCACATATAGCATTCTTTATATATGTAGCATGGTAATGAGATGGCATATTGCATTGCATTTGTCACGCTAGAGCATCGCGTAAATGGAGTGAGAGACCTGCATGGAAGAAGATCGACATTGTGTTTGGTGTTGATGTTGGTTTCGGTCTAGGGACAAAGTCCTAAAAGGTCAAATGAATTTATTGGAGGGTTGTCCACATGAATTTATCGGAGGGTTGTCCAATGACTTTTATCGGAGGGTTGTCCAATGAATTTATCGGAGGGTTATAAGCGTAATTTATCGGGTTGTCCACATGAATTTATCGAAGGGTTTTCAATGAATTTTATCGGATTGTCAATACTTTTGAATAAAGTAGATTATCGGATTACTTGATACTTTGAGATAAAGTGACTTATCGGAGGGTGTCAATATATATTAATAAAACTATTTGTCGGAATATGTCCAATAGTTTTGAATTGCAAAACAAAAACCCTTTGTTTTGAAACACTTTTCATACCACGGCATGTGCATGTTGAAGAGAATCGGTGAGGACACAGTGCGGGGATCATGAGGGTAACATCGTCATGATATGTAGGATTCTATACTGGTGTTTGAAATATTCATTTAAATTTAGGTGGGAATAGCCTGGTAGGACTTATCTACACTAGGCGTTAGCTCACCCGTCGGTGGGACCCCCCCGCTTTCGGGTATAGGGAATGTGCAAGGAGATGGCGGCTACTGAGGCGATATTGAAGAAATGGATTGTGGCTTTGATTTATATTTTGCAAAACATGTGATAGGAAATTCTTAATTACCCCGATATATGTTTTGTATAAAGTGATAAGGCTAAACTCTTATGGACTATGGTTTTTATAGTCATATAGCATATGTTTGGTATGGATAAATGGGCCCTACGTGGCAGACTTACTCGTATGTGGACCGGTGTGGTCGTTGGCATACTATTAGGACGAGGTTGCCATGAAATTACACGAGGTTGTATTTTGAGTAGAGCTCCCAGTACAAGGGACTACGCAGATTTTCATTAAATCTGGGTCTCGAGGAAAAAGAGGACTTCGTGGTGTGGTGTCGGTGCTCGACATCCACAATCTTAGCGCGATGACGGGTTGTCAGCGGAAGTTGTAACACCGAAATATACCACTAGCGAGTTTCGGACTTGTTTAGGGTATATTAAGCTAAAGGAATTTTGAAATAAGCAGGAGCCGAAATTAATAATAAAGCAAGGGTAATATGTAATTTACCTTGAGGACCCTGAAGTGGTCATAAAGGGAAAAGACTAGGGGTTAATGTAAAAATGTTTAAAAAATGAAATGTAATGAAGAAGTTATGGGATTGACGATTAGAGAAAAAGATGAAATAGAAATAACTAAAGAATGGAAGGCCCTAAATTAGAGATATAGCATAAGTTGATTTGCAAAAGAAAGAATCTAAGGACCTAAGAAACTAAAAAATGGGGAAAAGGATTAAAAATGCAAAGGCGAAACATGGCCTTAAATCAAGTGGTTAAGACCAAATTTGGTCTCAAATTGGGGGAGAGAAACCATAGAGAGAGAAGAGAAGGGGAGAGGAAGGAAGAAGAAGAAGAGGAAGAAGAGGAAGGAGCCAAAAAGGTATGGAAACTAACCTTGAGTATGGAAATCATGAAAATTAGTATGGATCTATGGAATTCTAAGGTTTGTATGGTTAATAGCTTGTCTCCAAATCTAGGGTTTTGGTAGAATTTCATCCTAACCTTAGATTTCTTGACATTAGGGTTGGTAAAACCCCATAAGGAACAAGATGGTTATAGAATCCTCCCTTTTAGGTTGGATTCATGGTTTAAGTTAGGGTTTAGAACAAACCCTGACTAATCATCATGTTTGGTTTGTTATGGGTTATGACCCATATTAGAGTGTTTTTGGGAGGAATTCATGATAGGTTTTTGGTGTAAGAAAAGTATAGAGTTGATTTGGGTAGCAAAATATGGAAAAAATGGGGAAAAACCACCATTTCTGGTCATTCCCGAAGACCTATTACCCGGTGCCGAACAAGAGTGGTATACGTACGGTTCAGGTTAATTCGATTTTGAATTCGACTTTGTACGGTCACAAGTCGGAAAATTTGTACCGATTCGGGTAGTGCTCTGTGACACTATTCAGGCCAGATGCATTATGTTGACCATAACTTACCTCATTTCGATCGATTTGAGTGATTCCAAGTTGCTGGATTTAAATAGACTTCAAGAAAAACAAAACATCCTCAATAGAATAATCTTCAAATTCTTACTCTAGGTGGCCCAAAAATTTACTCAAAGTGGGGCTATGTTCAAGCCAAATTCTGGTTCAGTTTTTGAACATAGATTAGCCTCGGTTGTTTAGGACGTAATTTGAGTTTCGGTGCTTCGATTTGGGTGATTCCAGTTGGAGGAGAACCCTTAGCACCTTAGATTTAAAGGAGTATAAAGAACTAGTGTCAAATATGGAGTTAAGGCACTGGAAAATGAGTATTTCAAACTGTCCCTCGGGTAAAATCGGTAAATTGACTAGTTTGGCATGAAAATGCCATAACTTGAGTTTGGATGATCCAATTGGAATAATTCCAATTTCTAAGTAACGTAGATTCATAGAGGAACAAGAATACATAGGTTTCATAATATACAAGTATAGGTATAAAATTTAATATATGAAAGCTAAAGGAATATATGTATAATTTGGTTATATCATAGTATAGTAACATGTTTATAAGAATGCTATTTGATAACGAATATATCTCATATGTATACATGATATCAGTAGATATTCATGTTTATGGGATATCATTGTATAATACATGAAAGAAAACATAATACAAACCAATTGCCTGCTTATGACCTGGTAGATGGATAGATAGGCATGCTATGGGAGATCACAATTCTTTGACATATAGATCACAGATATCGAGGCTGGATTTGGAATTAGAATGACATAGATCCCGTTTGGATCACGGTGGCCCCAAAAGGGTCACTACATAGCATATGGCATAGGTCAGCGTAAGTACAGTGATGAAATACCTCGGGTATAAACGAGATAGAATCCTTTACATTTCGATGCGGTGATAGTACCTTCGGGTACATACGAGATAGAAGTCATTGTCTCGTCCGGTGATGACATAGTGCAATATAGTTATTCCGGGTATCATAAACCCCAGGTATTTTACAAGCATGAATATAAAGAAAATGAAAAGTATACACAAAAGAAATGTATATGGTATATGATTTGAAGTATGATATGAGAAGCATAGCATTGCTATGCGATGATAGTATCTGATGACAAAGAACACGAAGGAAAGTATAAATGACATTAAAAAGCCTATGGAATGAAACATGTTATGAAGATAGGCTTGAAAAATGAAATAGTATAACTCTTAAAGGTTATAATTGTCATAAGTATGTCCACAAAAGTGAGATGATCCTTATTAGGGGTTGTCTCTTTGAGTTTATTCCCGCTAAAAGGCGTAAAGCATGGACATTCAATCAGGTGTGTAGGTATCGAAAGGAGAAATTTAGAGGACGGGGACATCCCACATCAATAAGTAGGCCATCTCGAGGAGATGGGGTGCTCACAGTATTTGCCGCAATCTTTGATGTTTTGTAATAGAAATTGTACATGTATAAGTAAATAAAACTCTGTATATGTGTATAGATTGTGATGGACACCACTCCGGTGGTAGTTCTTTTGTATATGTAAAATGATTTTTGTTATTACAGAAATTGTTTGTATACCACAGTGCAGTCTGACTGAGAAGAACACATGTTAATGAGAGTCCCAGTATACAGTATATAGTATAGATAGTATCGCGCCCCGGACTTCGGTTCAGATCCGCCAATTGGGTCGGATCGGGATCCGACAGGCGGACACCCTCGGGATTTGGAGCATCACATACTCTCTTTTTAAATCTTTCATGATTATGTTTATGTCAAACATGGTTTTGTTGGATTTCTTGGTTGTAATGAGTAGCTAAACTTTCCTCTAGGGGTTGATGTTTGATTTATATACCTTTTAGAATGGTTTTGTGAATATGTGCTTTTGTTGATGTTGGTTGGTGTAAAGCTTGGATTATTATGGTTTTGGTTAATTGATACATGTTGAGAATCGGATCTTCGATTCTTTTACTCGGGCATCCTTGGTGGCGGCTTGGATTACACCACACAAAATCTGATTATGAGATTCTCTTAAGGTGTAGATCCAATTAATCGGGATTCAAATTAACCTAATCGAAAGTTTAGGAAATTAGTATTATTATACTAGTGGTTTATTAGGAGAAGCACCTTCCAACATTATGTGAGGATCATATGGATCGAGAGGTGATCGATTAAAGCATAATTCGGGTAGTCTTATTGTATAGACCAAGGGGTGACCAATAGGATTCCCAAGGAAATAATTTCCTTAGAAAAGTATCGCATTTAATGACCTAGATGGACCAAACGGAGAATAGGAAATTGGTGTCAGAAATTGAGGGGAGACACAAAAGTGTAAAACTCATACCTTGTTCCTTGGACAAACACAAGTATATTTTCACTTAACTAGCACTTCATGAATATAAATCAAATGCATCAATGGCAGCAATCAACCCTAGTATCTTTCCTTAAGTTCTTTCTTTGAAATTAACCCATTCCTTGTGAGTAAGCATTGATCATACACTGTTTTGTTTTTCTTTATTCTGTTTTTACTTTAGTTTAAAAAACCCTTTTTCTTAAATCATTGAGTTGCTCAAATAGTGAACGACTTTAGTAGTCAGGGTACTCAATCCTCACTAAAACCACACCTTCCCTGTGGGATCGATATTTGGAATTTTTAGTCCACTATATTACTTATACGACCCGTGCACTTACGGTTCACAACAAAATTTTTAGACCTCAATGAGTTATGTGCACAAGGGATATAAATGGGATCGAAATGATATTGTTATCAATAATAATTTTTCCTTCCAAGTGGCCTTAGACATCATAAGAAATGACGAGGATCCCGAACAACATTTTGTGGAAGAATGTCGACATAGAAATTATTGGCCAAATGGAAAGAAGCTATGTAGGTAGAATTAAACTTGTTAATGAGACGAGAAGTTTTTGGACTTGTAATCCAAACACTTAAAGGTGTAAAAAGCATGTTGAATACAAATGGGTATTTAATACGAAAGTCACCGATAAATAATGAGATCATAAGATATAAAACGCAGTGGTAGCCTGAGATTTATCGTAGAAACTTGGTATTGACTACGAGGAAACATATTCTCCTATTATGGACATAATTACTTTTCGCTTTTTAATAAGCTTAACAGTCTCTAAAGGATTGGATATGCGTCTCATGGATGTCGTCATAGTTTTTCTATATGGATCCATAGATAATCACATATACTTGAAAATCCTTGAAGGATTTAAACTGACTGAAGCAAATAATACAAAGC
>JAEQBH010005924.1:0-123313 GCA_016808115.1 Tetrastigma voinierianum | reverse complement strand
ACTATTAAACAATTATAATTATTTCATGTTAGAAACTTAGATTTCTTAGATATCATAATAATATTATAATAGTAGCAGCATATTATTTTCTTTGGTTATCGAACAATTATGTCTTGGTATGAATATTTTCTTCAATAAGATGAGATCCTTTCATCAAATATCTTCATTTTGGTTTTAAAAAACTATTGTAATATAATTTTTCGATAAATTATAATAACGTCAATTTCAAAGGTACATTTTCTTATTTATGTTTTTTTATAGTTCAACAAAGTATTTCCCCCTTTACAATTTAAAGTATTTTTGTTAATTTTCATTTTATCATTATTTTTGTCAAAATATCCACTTATATTTTTGTCACAATATCCACCGATATTTTATATATACTTGTAAAATCCAAGTATCAAAATATCTGTGATTACCGATATTTTGATTTTTGCCGTATGCAATATTCCTTTTCAATTTATTGACTTTTGACTAACATTTCCAAAATCTCTCCCAATTAATTATTAACACATGGATCTTTGATATTCTCTTTGACCATTTAACTCAAAATTTTGTGAAAGTCTTTACTAATTTCAAGTATGACATGTTACAAAAGAATAGGGTGTTAAGCACCAATAATTTCTTATTTTTACTCCTCTTCTTCTCTTCTCTCTCTCTCTAGGGGAAGAGTTTTTCGAGGCATTTTATGTGAGCTAGATCATTTTGAGTAGTATTTTTATGTCATTATTGACAGGGAATATTACCCAATCTCAAAACATGTTTTTTCCCTTTTAATATTACTTTTTTATTTTCCATTTTTACTTTAATTTTTGGTAAGTAAAGACATGCTCATTAGTTAAAATCTATTATAAGAGAAAAGACATGCCTTAAGCTTTAGGCGATTTTGAAAGAGGATTGATATTCAATCAAATAGCCTAAAGGCAAGTTTAGTAAGACATGTTTTACTTTTAGGGCTATTTGATTAGGGTGTCAATCATGTTTCATATTGCCATTATGATAAGAAATCTCTATTGCATGGCTTACTTGGGAGACTTTGGCCATGAATTATGTGGGTGACTTAGTCATGCCTGGTGAAACTGCAGCTTAGATATTCCTTGTTGAAGAAGTCTTTGTTTAGTTGCAAATTGAATTATTCAATAAATAAATTAGTTGTGATTGAAAGGGAGTTGCTGAAAGCTCACCCAGTTTCGTTGCACTAATGGAGTCCCTATTATTTTTTATTCTCGTTGTAATGCTGTGGTCATCTAGGTTCATATTTTGATATTGAAAAAGGAGGAGACAAATATTCTCGCAACCTTTGTTTTTCTTTCTCTTCTGTTTCTTCAAATTCTAATTCTTAATAGTGGTATCAGAAACCTAGGTTGGTTCATGGAGCCACACGCAGTAAAACTAAAGCGGAGTTTCCTATTGAGGTCAATGAAGCCCTTGCTCGACACGATACCAACTTCGATGAATTGAACCACAATTTTAGTCAAGTCAGTACTGATCTCAGAGAGTCAGGCGGCTTGAGTTTCAGGCAATGAGAATCACCTCGTCCAATCGCACATCAATAGGAAGTTAATCCGTTTGTAATTGGAGACAATTTCCACTACAGGCCTTCCGTATCAACTACCCCTATTTTCGATTGGAATCACACCAACCTCAAGTTGAATTTTCCGACCTATGTAGGGTGAGGGCGACAGGTTGGATTTTCAAAGCGAAGCAGTACTCGAATTTAAGGTCGACGCTTAACAGCATGTACAATTGGCGTCGTTTCATCTGTCGAATGTAGCACTTTAATGGTAATGTTGGCTCCAAAACACACTTGTTGCGCAATTGAGTTCGCCAGCTCTTTGGTCCAACGGATTATGATGACCCAGCAGAATCATTGTCACGACTCAAACAAACAACGACCGTCCATGCGTATCAGGAGGCATTCGGAGAAATTGTCCTAGTTAAGGTAGATGATCTTCCGAAAATTACTTGGTGGGTTACTATTGCAGGGTTAAAGGACGAAATTCATTTAGATGTACGCGTTAAGCAAACCAAAACACTATCTGAATCCATCAGTGTAGCTCACCTCATTGAGGAACGAAACCAGTTCCAACGGAAAACAGATCAAATTCAGCCAGTTGCACCTTCATACCATCCACGACCTCAACAGAGTTCCACGGGGGAATTCTGACCTTCTCCATCCTGCCGACAATTCTTACCAACCAGTAATTTCAGTGGACTTGTTCGGCGTCTCATGAGACAGGAGGCTAGAGAGAGGCGAGAAAAAGGACTCTGTTTTTATTGTGATGATAGGTACGTGCCAGGACACCGTTGTTCAAGACCACAATTGTTTATGATGCTAGATGTGCAGCCGAATGAGCAAGAAGATGATCTGGACATGGACATAGAGTCATCTAAAGAAGTTGACACAGAAATATCGTTCCATGCCTTGGTTGGAACAACACATCCGCATACCTTTCAAGTGTTATCAGAAGGGTAGGATAGTTCATTGATAGGGAAGTGCCCATAATTTTATCGATCAGTCTGTATTACCAAGTTGGGACTGTAGGTGGCCTGTGGCAAGACATTTCTGATAACAGTCAGAAATAAAGAAATTATTTAGTGTACCGAACATTGTATGGGACTTTCCCTCTCAATTCAAGCTGATTTTTAAGTTCTTCCAGTGGCCACTTGTCAAGCAGGTTTAGGAGTGCAATGGTTGGAGACCTTAGGTCCAATTGAAACGAACTACAAGAAGCTTAGTATGTCTTTCACACAATCCGGCTGAACTCATATCTTGAAAGGAATAAACAATTCTGAGCTCGCTCCCATGAGTGAAAAAGAATTGCTGCACTTATCTAGTATGGGATTTTTTTTGTTCATATGATTTTCAGAGGTAATCAACTAAGACAAACAATACTGTCAATCAAATAAATTCTGTCAGAGTTTGCACATATGTTTGAAGAACCCACCAAATTGCCACCTAAACACAACCACGACCATCGGATTCCATTACTACCTAACCAACTCCCAGTTAACACAGGACCTTACCGGTACCCGCATTACCAGAAAAATGACATCGAAAACTGTCAGAATTTCGCTTTAATCATTCACCTAGTCGGAGTCCATTTCCGTCGCCAGTATTGCTAATAAAAATCTTATGGGTCTTGGAATTTCTGCATCGACTGCATCGGGCACCTAATGATCTTACGGTAAAGGATAAACTTCAATACCGATCATTGACGAGCAGCTGGATGAGTTAAGATGGCGCAAAAAAATTTTCAAAGCTGGACTTGCTTTCCGGGTACCACCAAACTTAGTCCAAAATGATGATATTCTAAAAACCCTTCTGACTCATGACGGTCACTATGAATTCTTGGTGATGCCATTCAGATTGACAAATGCCCCAGCTTCCTTTCAGAGTTTCATGAACGACATTTTTCGCCCACATTTATGAAGGTTTATTCTAGTATTTTTTTTTATGATATTTTGGTATAGTAGATCTTGGGAGGATCATTCACAGCAATTTAAAACAAATGCTTCGAATTCTTTCTGAACATCAGTTGTATGTCAAACTCTCAAAGTGCCAGTTTGGGGTGTTAAAGGTGGGGTATTTGGGTCACTTACTTTTGAAGGTGTGGTAAATAGACCTAACAAAGATACATTCAGTTCAAATTGGCCAGTGCCGACAGATCCCAAAGGTGTTCGGTAGTTCCTTGGGTTGTTGGATACTACTCTAAGTTTGTGAGGGATTTGGCACAATAGCTGCAATAATTCAACAAATCTTTCTACCAAATGGGTTTTGCTAGTCGGAAGAGGCCTCTTGGCCTTAACGAATTGAAGAAAGCTCACTTCACTCTCCGGTAGTTGCGGCTGCCCGATTTTTCACAACAATTCGTAGTAGAGTGTGACGCCTGTGGAGACGGATTAGGTGCGATTTTGTCTCAAAACAATCAGCCGATAGCTTATTAATTACAGTGAAGCCTTGAAAGGGAAGTCTAAATTACTATCCACCTACGACAAGGAGATGTTGGTTGTGGTGAAGGCCATTCGAAAATGGCGACCCTACCTTTTGGGAAGGGCATTTGTGATCAAAATGGACCATCGGAGTCCGAAGTACCTCTTAGAACAAAGACTCACAACGCCTTCGCAAGCAAGATGGTTGCCAAAAATAATGGGATTCGATTACACAATTCAATATCGAAACGGTAAGCTGACGCACTCTCTCGTATTGCAGCTTTTCAATTTCAGGCCTTGTCATTGTCGATTGTGGATTGGTGGTCCACACTACAACAGGAGGTACTCCAACAACCTACTATGATTCTTTATCTACTAACTGGTTCCAATCAGTTCAAAGGGATGGAATATAGATGCAAAATGGAAGGGTACACTTGAGTCCCACCTCGTCACTATTGCCAGCTGTTTTAATCAATGGCCACTCTTCTCCAACAAGTGAGCTGTTTTACTCAATGGCCACTCTTCTCCAACAAGTGAGCTGTTTTAATCAATGGCCACTCTTCTCTAACAAGTGATCATTTCTGGAGGCTGAAGACGTATTTCAGCTATTTTGTTTGGCCGGCATCCACACCTCTGTTAAGGACTTTATTCGGGATTGTGAAGTGTCAACATTGTAAGCATGAGACCCTTCGGCCAGCGAGATTGCTTCAACCCCTTCCCATTCCGTAGCGTATTTGGACTGAAATATCCTTGGACTTTGTTAAAGGCTTATCAACGTCGCAAGGCTATAATGTGATTATGGTTGTCTTTGATCGACTCTCAAAGTATGCACATTTTGTGCCATTAAAACACCCATACACGGCAACATCAGTAGATGCTTTATCAATAATGTAGTGAAATTACATGGGATGCCTCTTTCGATTGTCACCGATCAGACAAAATTTCATTAGCACTTTTTGAAAATTGAGTCTCTGTCTGCTGCAAGGAACATCACTATGTTTCAGTTCAGTTATCACCTCGTCAACTGACGGCCAAACCGAGGTGGTAAATCGAACACTTGAGCAGTATTTACGTTGCTTCTCTTATGACCAGCCTAAAAGATGGATGGAGTGGCTTGCTTGGGCAGAATATGGATACAATACGGCAGTTCATTCATCTACTAAAGTGTCTCTGTTCGAAGCCGTTTACGAGGTTCCTCCTCCGTCTATGATTTCTTATATTTCGGGCACAACAAAAGTTCAGGTTGTGGATGACTTGCTACGCACAAGGGAAGCAATACTTGAGACTCCATTGGGCGAAATTTGTTAAAGGCAGAGGTTCGTATGAAATCCAGGCAAACCTACATCGCCAAGGTCACCTTCTGAGGTCGGCGATTATGCATTCCTTAGGCTGCAGCCTTACCGCCAAAAATCAATGGCATTCAGAAGTTCTTTGAAATTGTCACCGAGATTTTTCAGGCCATTCAAGTTTCTGGCTCGAATCGGGGCAGTGGCTTACAAACTAGACCTTCCAGCGGAGGCACGAATCCATGATGTTTTTCACGTCAGTTTGCTCAAAAGGGAAGTAATCGTAGTCGATTCCTTTCTACGGCCACTCTTCCCGTTTCAGCAGATGAAGTCTTGTTACCAGAACCTAAATTCATTTTGGACCGCCGTGTTATTCAAAAAGGAAAATACCGTTCGAAAACAGAAATTTTGGTGCAATGGAAGGGAGCTCCGCTTGAAGACGCTTCATGGGAGAACTTGTGGCGTTTCTCCAGGACTTATCCAAAATTCGGCCTTGCGGACAAGGACCGTCTTAAGGGGATGGATTGATAAGAAATCTCTATTGCATGGCTTACGTGGGAGACTTTGGCCATGAAATACGTGGGTAACTTGGTCATGCCTGGTGAAACTGCAGCTTAGATATTTCCTTATTGAAAAAGTCTTTGTTTGGTTGCAAATTGAATTAGTCAATAAATAAATTAGTTGTGATTGAAAGGAGTTGCTCAAAGCTTCCTTTAGTTTTCGGCTGCAGCACTAGTGGAGTCCCTAGTCATTTTTTATTCTCGTTGCTGTAATGTTGTGGCCTATCGGTTCACATTGGTATTGAAAAATGAGGATCGGAGACAAAATATTCTCGCAACCTCTGTTTTTCTTCTTCTTTATTTCTTCCCCAAATTCTAATTCTTATCACATTGGATACATAGTTGATGGTTGATGAGCAAACATTTTATGTCCAGGTTATTTGAAGGGGCAGAATCATGGTATGATGACAGTGATGGAAAATCTAATAGAAAAGTTTGTACAGAGGGAGGGAGGTAGCCTTAAAAGAATGTGAATGTGCCTCTGTTTATGTGACTGATCAAGTATCTTGATCATCTTGTGTGCAGGTTTATGATATCATCACCTTAGCAACCAATCAACAAGCAGTACTAGTTCTAATGAATTTTCATCTCTCAGTTCATTACATTGGGCTCGTGAGGGTGAGGCATATTTCCATTCAAATTAGGTCAATGTATGATACCCAACCAACCAACCACATTTTCAGATGTGTGAAATGGTTTTTCATAGTTTCTTGAATTATATTCGATTTCCCATTAGAATTTCCCCAATTATATAAAATTTATATTCAGAAATTACTTTTAGTGATGTTTAGATGAAGTTTTCTGCTTGTTACATTGCATATTTGTTATTTCAGGTTTTGCCAATGTGCCCCAGAATTTCTCTTTTTGTTTTGAATTGGGATTTCAGGTGAAATATCGAAGGATGGGATGAACTCTTAAGGGGTTGCCCAAATGAAGAAGGGTGAAAGGGCAATTTTTAGAATACCACCAGATTTTGCCTATGGCCTATGGGGATTGGGTTAACATTGTGGTTTCAAGAAACACGCTACCAATCCATTTTGGCCAACTCATTTAGTCATGTTAAAACGAATGTAAGCACTCTGGGGCTTCATTCCACCTGACTGCTTAGTTAGTCATGGGTTGTGGGTGAGTAGTGGGCCAAACCTTAAAATTATTAAAATAATAATAATTTACAAATTCTATCATTCTTCGTATACAAATAAATAATATATAACATATAAAATAATCGAGTCTAAACTTTTTTTTTTTTTTATAACCATGGATGTCCCGAGCCAACTTACACGCATTCTCACCGATTCCATAAGCGCCTCGGAAACAACAATGGATAAATACCCCAAATACTCTACGCCGAACCCGTAGTTCCATTGGTACCCAACCCCGTAGCCTTACGACATCTGTAAACAAATGAATAATAAGAAAAAAACTTAAAATAAATAAATAACTGAAGATTATTATAACCAAAGATCGTTCAATAACTAAATACACCAAAACAATAAAGAATAACTTAATAACATTCAAAAAAATTCAAATTATCAAATGAAAAAGATACATTTAAAAATTGAAATAAAACGCTTTTAAGATCTAATTTTATTAACTCGTTAGCAATACATTTGATATAAACACAAAATCAACTATGCTAAAAACTTTATGATAGTTCAAATATCTGCAAGATTAGGGACACGACCCAGCCAGTGTTCTTACCTATCGATAATCCTAATTTACTATAATACATATTACTCCAATTCGAAAAACATATTAACAACTACGATTTAATTTATTATCTTGTTCCGTACAACATGCTTTTATTGTCTGACCGCTTCACAGAAACACCGCGAACAAAACAACAGTAAACCGACCGTCAGATTTAAAAGACAACCACATTCGCGCATCGCCCGACGACAAAATCACAAAAAAAAAACAATTTAACAACCCAAATTTGTATTGAATACCCACTTTATTGAGAAAGAACTAGATCGAAAAGAAATGTAAAATGGTGATTTCAAACCAAAAATGACCAAAAAATCATCCTCCTTACTAATGGAAAAGGGGCTAGAAGAGAAAATAGATGAGAGAAAATGAGAGACGGCTAAATTAAAAATAAAATAATTGAAAAAACAAGGTTTAATTTATTAATCATATATTATAATAATTATTGTTGTTAAAACCTCTATGCTACAAAAAGAGAGATTTGACTCATATTAAGAACCAAAATACATTTTATTTTGTATATAAACTCAAAAACTTTAATTATTAAACCAATTACTTAAAAAAATTAAATAAATATTTCAAGTTCAACCCAAACAAAACTCCATGATACCACAGCTAAACGGACGACTAATTCTAACCTAATTTTGTTTGGACCATAAATTTCAGAACTTACCCAAAAGCCAGGCCAAATATCGGGACTCAACCCAGATACCAATCCTAGTAATAATCTCTTTTTCCGCTCAATTCAATACTCGCTTATGATATTTAACTGCTATGTTGGAATATCATCAAAGACTTAATTGGTGATGGAGGAATTCTGAAGAAGATAATGGAGGGTGAGGGGGGTGGGCCACTCCTTAGAATAGAAACAAACCGAATTATCATCAGAGACTTTATTCATGATTTAATATTGAATATAACTTTTATTCTTAATAATGTTTAATAGGATTAAGTATTTAGCTCTTTGTTTTTTCTAAAAAATTAATCTTTTAATTTTTATCTAAATTTTGAAACAATAAATTTTAAATAACAATTTTTTATTTAATTAACACAAACTATCAATGAGCTTCAATCGGACATAAAACTACATTTTTTATATTATAATATCTAGTTTTTTTTTAATAGAAAAAATATTTAAAAAAAAAAAGCATTAAAAATTTTTCTATCCAATAATAAATCATGAAAAAAAAATCTGAAAAAACAAAAAGGTTGAATGCTAAATACAAATTTAAATTTGCTTAAAGTAAAAAACCAAAAAAAAACAAATGCCACCCAAGTCTTAGGTAACATAGTGATCTCTTCGAGTCCCTTGGCCACCTATCACGAATTTTCAGTAGCCTTACCCGACGCCCATTGCTAAGAGGTGATATTACACCCAAGTGGACACATGAGTGGTACGTGTTCTACTCTGGACACCCTCAAGTATCAAAAAAAAAAAAAAAACATAGTGATCTTACATTTAGGTGGGCCATGAAGTCAATCTGGCTACCTTCATATAAAGCAAAGTTAGTTGTCATCATAGCAGCACGCATTTTAGATGATGCCTGTTACCTCCCTTCTTCATCTATTCCACATGTTGTTTCATCCAAACATCCTATTAACCATCAACAACAAAAAATTTTTCAATAATATCACAACACAAGATAAATATTAAATGTTTTTAATGTTATCATATTATTGTAGATCTGACTGGATTATTTCGACAAGACTAAATAAGATAAGATAAGCTTCGTTTGTTTAATATTGAAAGAACTGAAAGATAAGTGAATCTGACTGATTATTTCAAGCTTTCAACTCGCTCCTTCGCTTTTAATCAGACGCACATTTAAATATAATCGTGCTTAGCAGCATTGCTACTCCCGCTCGTCCGTCCCGACATATTTTAAATTAATTTTTTATTATTTCTTCTTATTTTATGCTTTAATATAAATAATAATACTAGAATGCTTTTTAATAAATAATTTATACAATTCATAATATTTTTATTTTTATGAAATATATTAATTTTTTTTAATATAATAAAAAAAGCAATATAAAAATAAAAATAAAAATAAAAATCAAATATAAATCCGGACGCCGAATTTTTCTCATCCTCGCCCTGCCTCGGGCTTTAATTTAAATGGTATAAGCCAATTTAAAAATAAAATCCAGCCTAAAGGGATTTGACCTCATCGTTCAAACCATCCATTCATATCCTAATAAGATATATTACAATTCTTCTTTATCGGAAGAATTACGAAATTTTTTTGCTTTTTACTTAAAATAACTTTTTCTGAATAGAAAAAATTAAATATTTTCACTTTTTTCTATTCAACATTTTTTTTTAAAATTTAATAATAGTTGTAAATTCTTAAAACACAACCTTATTGTCTTTATAAAATTTGCGCTTTCCCATGCAGAGCAGAAATCATTTGTTGTATTGAAATATGATTTTCTTATATTATAATATCTAGTTTTTCATTTGAAAAATATTTAAAAAACATTAAAAATTTTCTATTCATCAAAAAATTTCAAAAATTCAACAATAAATCATGCAAAAAAGCTGAAAAAACAAAAAGGCTGAATGCTAAATACAAATTTAAATTTGCTTAGAGTAAAAAACCAAAAAAACAAATGTCACCGAAGTCTTAGGTAACATAGTGATCTCTAAGCATTTAGGTGGGCCATGCAAATAATTCATATCTTCATATAAAGTGTTAGCTGTCATCATAGCAGCACGTCTCTATTTATTCTTTTGATCATAAATAGCTTCATCTCTAAATTTCACCTTTTATGTTAGTGTGTTTGTTTTTATTTAATATTGAATAAAATTTTAAATTTAATACCGACAGATAAACAAAGATAAGATAAGCTCGTTTCGTTTCTTAACATCGTGATACGAAGAAGGCGATATTAACGCACAGACATTTCGAAGCCTTCGCGCATGCCTCGCTCTCAATGAGGCGGTTGCTAATTATAATCTGCTTAAAGAGTGATTACATTCTCGCCCCACCCGATTATATTTTTTAAAAATAATTTATTATTATTTTATTTTATACTTTAATATAAATAATAATAATTAAAATGTTTTAATAAATAATTTATACAAATTACAATATTTTTATTTTTATGAAATATATTAATTTTAATATAATAAAAACAAATATAAAAAAATAAAAACAAAAACTAAATGTAAACTTAGATCGGCCAGAATTTTCATCCTCATTCTCCCCATTTAATTTTTTAAATAAAGATAAAGCTGTGAATCGAAAAAAAATAAATCCAGTTTGATCAGATTGACCACCTGCTCCAAACTCTCTCTCGACGTCATCCCTAATAAGAGACAGATTACAATCCTTCCTCCTTATCGGACAATAATGTAAATTTTTCTGCTTTTTAAGTAGAACGATTTTTCGAATAAAAACTTTTGTCCAAAAAAAGTTTTCCAATATGAAATTTTTCTGAATAGAAAATGAAAATTTTGCTATTCAAAACTTTTTAAAAAAATTTCAGCAAATAAGTGGTAAAAATTTTAAAAAAACACAACCTTAGTGTCTTTATAAAAAATTGCGCTTTCCCATGCAGAGCAGAAATCATTTGTTGTGCTTGTGCACTAAATAGGCTTTCATGCCCTTTTAGAGAGAGAGAAGACAGAAGAAGTTTAACTCGTTTGAATTCAAAGGAAAAGTAACAAATTCTATTAGGTTTTAGGAAAGGAGAATAGGCAGGGAATAGGGATCTTAAGAGATTCCATTATATAATGTTTTACAATGGAAATGACATCAAAGTAGGAAACTATCAAACAAGAAAGCAGCTGTTAACAAGAGTAAATATCCTGTCAATTGTCATCCTCATCTGTACTAGTTTCCTGCATTAAGATTAACATTAAAAAAATGTATTCTGATGATGTATCACAACTACGAAAAGCTATGACAAGAATGAGTCCTACTTTCACTCAAATCCAACATTTATTGATATCTTTGAATGTAATACGGCTGTCTTAAACACTTAATATTTGGGGAAGAATTCTACACATTTTCCATGAACACAACATAAACAAACTCCCCACATCATCCATACCTGTTAGGCCTGACAAAATTTGGTACAACCCACAAACACGACTCACATTTTTTGTAAATTTTGGACAGATAATCACATTTTCATAAATTCAGATGACCCTTGTAGCTGCTTAATAAGTAAGTGCTATATTTATGTTAATCCATATAACACAAATTTGACCCATTTATTTATTATGTTAATTAATATTTAATCTAGATAAGCATATTTAATATATTATTTGGCAAGTGTTATCACGAATTAATTATAATTTATAATATTTTAAATTGGCCAAATTAATAAACTAAGAGGCGCGTCAGATCGTGATACCTAATTACTAATCGGACACAAGCCAATTCGCGATTTTACCCGCTTATCATTCAGGTCAGACATGATTGATAAATACAAGAGAATACATGTGTTATTAACATCACCCGCAAACACGAATCGTCACCCCTTAAATTACTTCCCTAAAGATATAAAGACATCATTACGATCCAATGATGCAATGCCCATATTCAAACTAAAACCTACACAAACAGCTTTACACATAATACCAACAAAAAATTGTATCACTAACAAGTACTTCCTAGTCTTCACCTCAAAGATTGCACATGTGAATAGGTATCACTAACCAGTACTTCCAAGTCTTCTCCTCAAAGGTTGCACTTGTGAATAATTCGATACTGTATGTCATTTAACCAGTCTGGTTATGGTAAATGTTCTGGCCATTAATTAATAGGTTCAACTCCTAAACTTACAGGAACAACTACAGGTTCAATCCCTACACTTAATGGAATAACCTCAAATTCTATTGAAACTGCTTTGGAGGACATAACAAATTGAGATCTTGCTAAGTTAAATTAGGATATTACGTCGTGCTTACATTACTCCTGTTAAGACAATTAAAGATAATTGGGGTAAATCAACAAATTACAAAGAAAATAAAACCATTTTCAGCTCTCATTGTGCGTTATAAGTAATGACATGAGATAAATATTAGTGTGCTTGTTATTACTCACATTTGACCAAGCTCCAACTAGGTTTCCGCTATTTTTCAAGATGTACATTCGTTGTGTTGCATGATATATAGATTGTTCACAATGTTTAATATGTCCTAATAGTGACTATTTGACCAACCTTAAACCATGGTTGCTAATAATCGTCTAGGCTCCTAAGAAGACCTACAAATCACAATAGCATTCGTTTTGTAAAGTCATATAGGTTTTGTGGAAGTTGCAAAGTCACATGTCTAATAATATAAAGAACGGTAAACAAATGATAAAAAAAAATAAAAAAACATTCAGAAAACAGCCACAATCAAAAGTCTGCAAATCCCATACAGAGTCTCCTCAATTGAAGCAGGAGCATTCCCTTTTTTATAAGTGCTATGTGACATTCTCGTAGTTGTTCACATTTCTACAACCTCAGCTATTCCCATTGCATCATTCCGATATACCTTGGAAACATCTTTTCTGAAAATGGGTACTCGCAATTAGGTTCTTAAGTCCCTGTTTTGGAACTTGATTAGAGCTATCGTTCTAAAGCTCTACCTAAGTTGCAACTTGGATATAGAATCAGAAGTGCAGTGACTTTCTTCTTTGGCATCTTGAGCACTGCTTCCTCCAGAAGAACTTGCACAATTCACATCCTCCATTATATCAGTTGCTGATAAAATCACAGCTCAATTTTTGAAACACTCCAACTGGGTTCCAAATGAGAAACCTGAAAAAGAAAAGAGAGAAAAACATTATGTCACTGCACTAATAGTTTTCTTTTAAAGAAAATGGAAACGAACAGAGAAGATTTCTGTACCCTTGATCAAGATCTCATAATTCTCTCTTCCTGGCATGCTAGTTTACTTTCTTTTTTCCTCCAATAAGGGTTACAACTTCACATCGAATAGAACTTCTTTCAAATAAGTTGTTGTCTCATCATTATGATTCATAACCTCATCATCAAGTCGTGTCTATGTCTAAAACTATCCCATTTAACTTTATCAAATCTTTTCATCCCCATGTTACCAAATCTTTCAATTTTCCTTCCTTGTGCATTTATCAAATAAAAATGCACCCAATTAAACTGACATTCAAGATATATCTAACTTTTTGAAATATCTTTTCCCTCAAATCTCCTAAATTATCTATATTCCAACATTTATGTCCTTCCCACTCATTTTGAGTCTTGGTCGGAGTCAACTCAACATTAGTTAGAATCAACTCATCACAAGAACTCCTCTTGAAAAAGACCAAAACTAAATTTTTTGCCTTCCCCTAAGATATTGAAAGACCCATTTTTTTCTAAAATCCTTTTCCACTTCCTCAGCAACCAATCTCATTTACCAAAAAATATGATAACTCAATATCATGGATGGTGAAACTTTGAAACTGGTGATATTTATTCAAACTCGTTTTTCATATTAAAAATTTCAATACGTAATCTTACTTCCCTTTGCACCTCTTTTTGAAAAATATGTAGAAATGAATTTTATTTCTTTATATCATTCCACACATCATCTAAAAAATAAAAGAAATGCAAAAAAGAAGAATATGTTCCCAAGACCCCCTATGCCAAATCCAGGACAGCATTCCTTATAATCGCTCTGCCTTCCTCCCAATGATACAATGATTCTGTTCATCGTACACCAATTGATCATTTCCAAAAGAAAAACAACCTTAACCGAATATAAACCATCTCTTGCAAGTTGTTCAAATTTCACAATCATCTTGATCATCGTACTAGTACTAGATATTGAAACACAGAAACGCCTGAGAACTCCATACCTCCAGATTTAGCTGAGGGTTGAGCTTATGCCGCAGGCGCCGCACTGACCCACCTGCCTAAAGAACCCTAATCGATCGAAGAATTTATTGAAGAGAAGGGAGGAGAAGTGGGCCATGGACCCGAGCTTTAATAGGCCTGGCCCAATAGACGATGGATTAAGAGATCCTATTTCCACCGGTCCAAAATACCTTTATCATATTGTTGTAATTTTTTTAAAGGAAAGGGCATCATTGCATAAAAAGATAATGAAAATATATTAAAACATTGCATTATATCGATAATCCCAAGACGCTATCACTCCAAGATTCTTAATACGCATTTAAATATATTAATAAATAAAGATTGATATGACTTTATCGGGATCGAAACGCTTCTACCGTCTCGAACTGCCTACACGTAAAACTAATGAACAAATCAACTGTCGTACGACAACACAACCATACGCCAGAACAAAGAGTAAGAATAAAAAACATAAAAAAAAAAAAACAAAGTGAAAATCCAACGAAACTCAAATCGAGCTAGTTAGTTCATTTTTTGAGCGAAAGAAAAGCCCAAATCTGGGCTGATCAACAACTGCAGAGTAGCGTATTTCAAAGCCTAAATATCAAAAAAATCATATTCCATTTCTAGTTAGATGAAAAGAAAAATATAAGGAACTAGGCTTTCTAGAGGAGATGACTGAAGAATAATATTAAAGGGTTACTACATACTTGGTATGTATATTTGATTATACATATATATAATTCTAAAGCACTCTTAATTTGTGTAAGGTATAAAAAAAAATTTTAAATGTAATGTAGCAATATGAATACTCAAAATAATAGCACTGTTCAATTTCTTTAATTAATTTTATATAAGAATAATATGATAAACATATCAAATCAACAAGTTTGGTTATTTTTTATATTATTTCTATTTATACCAATGCCTTTTAATCTATTTCCTTTCCCTAGAAAATTGTATATATATTGATTTAAATTGGATATTGTAGTTTCAATTTCATGCAATTAATTGGGAAAATGTGTCTTCATAAAAACAGAAAAAATATATATAAAATAAAAATTCGAATTCATAAAATTTCAACTTAGTACATAAATTAAAAAACGGTTAGGAATGAATGAAAATGGTTTGAAGATATGTGACTTGGTTTTAGAAAAGAGAACCAAATATTCGAGGATAACTTTTGAATAATAATAATAATAATAATAATAATAAATGGCTCCTTCAAAATAATAATAATATTAGTCTATGTATGATGATACATTACCAAATGAGGCAAACACCTGCGGTGGGATGTCTCATGCTGAAGTCAAGCTTTGGATTGGTGCTAATGTGCTATAGAACATTAGACCATTACATTTTACTAGTCAGATTTTCTCACTCCTTGATTAGCTAGGAAATGTTCTGTTTTGCACATTGGATTTTGATGTTGTCAATAGGTTATATTTGTTGGACAATTGGGCTCTTGAACCAAACTTAACCAGCTAGTGTAACACCCAACCCCGAGCCAAGGGCATTACTATTAATTCACATATAGGGCTTTAAAATCTCATCTTTAAACCATACTTTTAAAATTTATGTTTATGAATTTTGTTTGTCCTTAATATGCTCACAAAAATAATTAAACTAATTTCATAAAATCAAAATCTCTCAAAGGCATAAAACCTTCCAAAGTGTAACAAAATGTCATTGAACCAACATCTTTCAACATGATAAAATTTTTCAAAACTAATAATCTTAAAACGAACATTCTAGCAACATAAAAATCCTTCCATGAAAGCTTGCAAAATTGATTCTCAAAGCATTAAAGTAGTTCAACAATTCTAAAGTTTTCCAAAAATACCAACTCAAAAAATACTTCTCAACTTCCATCCTCGCTTACCCCAAAATCACTCTTTTCGCTGGGCGTTTGCGACATCAAAACGATCAATACTACAGTGAGCTGCTTCAATAAGAAATGTTAATACATTTTCATTAATCAAATATTTTAAATTCACAAATTGGGGATATAATATATTTTTCTTTTCCTCACAAATATAAAATCTTGAGTACAAATAAATAAATAATATATGTAGTATATATATATATATATATATATATATATATATATATATATATATATATATATATATATATTCAAACTGTTCATCATATTTTCTGTTTCAAACAATTCCATATCATAAATCAAATCCACAAATATTTTAAACACATGTTATTCACGGTTCTCAAAAATTTGTTTCAAATAAAATATCAACTATTCTAACTCCTTTGACAAGGGTCGCTTCAAAAATACTTACACTCTTACTTCTCAAAACATCTTCTTTCCAAATAAACGCCAAATATTCTAACCTCAGTAGACAACGACCATTTCACAAGCACTATAATTCATCACCAGACCGGATTTATCGTTTTTATACCCATTAACCAATGCGCCATATTTGTCGTTTTTATACCTATCGACATTGAATTATATTTGTCGTTTTATCGATAATTTTATCATATTTATTAAATTTTTACCCATCGACAGCGGTCATAAAATCAAAGTCAAATATCATTTCATGTTTCCAAATTCATAAAATACAAAATATATCTCCATAACTTTCAATCCCTACTCATGAACATTTTCAAATCCATTTTCCAAACAAAACTTGTATTTAATCCATGCATATAATTTAAATAAATACAAATTATCAAAATTCATAATCACATATAATAAAATATTTTTTTTTATACGAAAAGTTGCATTAATCTTTCTTACCTCAAAGCAACTCAAAAGTCTTGAATGATACCAATCCCACAATTAAACTCAGCTAAGAGTTCACCTAAACAACAAAAGCAAAAAAACTCATTAATTATCCGAACTATTATTTCTTTTTCTTCAATGTTATTTTAATTTACTTATTTATTATTTTAAACTTACTATTATTATTATTATTATTCTTGAAATAATTTGCTCTCAATTATTACTCTCTTTTCCAAACTAATTTAAATATAGTTTAATCACTGTCACGATTTTGCTCCAATATCTCCTTCCTCAAGTCATAAATTTGATCTACTGCTCATAATTTAGATCAAATTTATATAAAATATATCCAAAATTAAAAGCAATCCAACGGTTGAATAAGGAGACAAAGACTTACACTAAACTTACAAAAATTGAAATCGATTTCAAAAACTGCTTGTTCTAAATGAGTGTAACTCTCATCTGAAACCTCTAAACATGATCTGAACCGTTCAAATCGTATATCAGTGTCCTATCTCAAACATATCCAAAATTAAAAGCAATCCAATGGTTGAATAAGGAGAATGAAGGCTTATATTGATCTTACCGAAACTAAAACTAATTTCCGAAAATATTTGCTTCAAATAAGAATAACTCTCAACTCAAACATAAAACAAGATCTCCACCGTTCTGATTGTAGATCATTCTCTTATCTCAAACATATCCAAATTCTAAAGCAATCCAACGGTTGCATAAGGAGATATCATAAATCTCCAAACAAAGATAAACCTTTTCACTTTCCTCTTCTCTCAAATATTTTCTTAACTCCTCAACATCGCCACACGCCTAAAATTAGAGAGAGTTAAATACTAACAAAGCTGACGTTTCTTCAAACTCGGAACCCTTTGAAACCCTATCTCACTCTATCCTCTTCTTACAGGTGCCGTAAGAATTTTCACTAAGTGTGAGAACTGTTTGCTTTTTTAAAGAAAACATTTCTATTTTTTATTAAAAAGCTCCTTTCAACTTTTGAAAATTTGCATTTTAGCCCTTCTTATTTTGAAGTTTTGTTTTTGTTTTTTTTTGTTTTTTTTCTTTTGTAGGGTATTACAGTAAGTGCTCAAATTTAAAATTATTGTGGTGCCCTTTCAGGTGGCTCTGATTTTTTTCCATGTGTTTAATTATAATATCCTGTTTGATTAATAAGCATCAAGGAATTTAGTATTGCTATAAACAAGTTTTATGTAAGTGGAATTTAGAGATTCCCAATGATCAGATTTTCCTGTCCGAAGCAGTGAAGGTAGACCTTGAGGAGGGAAAAGCAGAGCTCTATCACTATCAGGAGGTTCTCTGTAATCTAGAATTACTCACTATCTCCGAATCCTCCATATAAAAACTATTTCATGTAAACCTTCTTCTTTCTTTATGATTTTTCCACTTCACTGACAGCCTTTATTAAACTCATATCCTCTTGGACAGATGGTTTCAAATAAATTGAAATGAAGTTACTAATCATTTATCTTGAACTGATATCATGAAAAGTGTTGTTGATATCATGGGAGACAAAAAGGTGCTAAGAATATCATCTTTGACCGTCCTAATGAAGGCAAAATTTAACAAGTCCCTATAATCAAAGAAAATCTTCCTGATTATAGCGAGATGTTGATGATGGATTATATTGTCAATCAAGAGCATTTATTAATCAATAACAAAATTAGCCAATAAATGCATTATAAAATTATGACTTTATTGTACAATGGAGCATGTCATTTGTTGTAGATAAAAAAAACATACCTATCATGGATATGGAATTATTGGCGGCCATTTACTCCAAAAATTCCTGCAAGGAACAAGCCTAAAGAGAAAGATTGTTTGAGTTCAAAATAGCTATTTCCTTCTCCCTCTCTTCACGTGTTCACACTCCCCTGAAATTTCTAGAACTCTATTTATTTATATAAGAGCACAAAGGAACAATTGGACTTTAATCCAATTAGCTTACCAAAGCAAAGGATAAAATAGAACCATGATCCCGTAGCTAGTTAATATTAAATCATCCCTTAAATGACTCATAATTAACATACATAATTACATAATTAAATTGTCACACGACTATGCTTAGTCCATAATTAATAATATTAATCTAACATTCTCCTACTTGGATGGCATAATCATAACTCATATATTTTCACAATAGATTTACATAACCAAAACTAATCATATATAATTGTCACAAGGAAAGGATGCATAAATCATACATAATTAGACGCTACCAATCAAGAAGCATTATAATGACAAGAGTATTGGATTCAATTGAATGAAAACATCATTCTATCATTCATCTTGTTAAATGACACAAATCACAAGATAATGACAACCATTAAATGTATGTAATAATGAAATGCATGAGCTATCCTTACAAAATACATGGAAAGGCAAACCCTACTAAAACAGAGTTCAGGCTTTTAACAATCTCATGCGGGTCACATGTTCTTAAAACATACAAATATTACGCTCAAGAAGCGTCTATCAACATACTACCATAAAGGCGTCAAATGAAACGAGGGACTCGACAACTTTCTCTTTGACAAAATAGAACTCCACATCAATGTGCTTGGGGCGAGAAGTTTTCCTAGTATTCCTAGAGAAATAAATAGTTGCAGAATTATCATCTAGAAATGGAGTGAACGACCCCTAAAGCTAAAATGAAGTTCTACAATCATATTGCATGATAAGTAGCCTCATAACATGCCACATACCCGCTCCATGAGAGTAAGTTGTAAGTGTCCGCTGACACCTTTCCATGAAACAAACTCCTTCAACCATCATAAAATATAAATAAAAAGCCTGACTTCTTATCATCCACACAACCCGCATAATTAATCACTAAATCCAACCAATTCCTCAAGAGTGTCGAACAATCGGTATGTCAACATAAGACCCCGTACTCAAGACACAAAACTGTCGCTTCCATTGGCTTCATAGATCGTCAAAATACCTACCCAACACGCCAACAAAGTAATATTAGTACGTATGCATACTTGAGCATGCATTAGGCTACACCACTAAAGAATAAGGAAATTTTTTCATGTTATCTCTCTCAATATCATTGTGAGGACATTGGCCTTGGGAAAATCAATCACCCTTCACAATTGATGCCTTAATAGAAGAACACATTCCATGTAGAGCTTTTCAAAATGTGCCTAATATACATCTATTGAGACAATCTTAGAATGCCTCTAGGTTTGTCGCGAAGTATCTATATGTCCAAAACATAAGATGCTTCCCTGAGATCCTTCATATCAAAATGGTCAAACAATAACTACTTTATCTCAACCAACAAGTTAGTATCATTGGTTGCGAGCAAAATATATATCATCAACATATAAGACCAAGAATATGTATTTTTCTCCCAACTAACCTTCAACATATGCATTGATCGACGATTGATGCAAGGATAGGACCGTGATGAATTATCTAAGGGGTTTAGGTAAGTTAGGGTATGGGTTAGTAGTCGTTAAGGGTTATAGGGTATAACCTTGATGGGTAAGGGATAGGTTAGGTCTCAAAGGTTTTAAGGATAATTTAGGGTTTATATATGATGAAATTAAGGTTTAGAGGAAGGATTTTAGTTTTGGAAATGTTCGGTTTTACTGATGCAAAACAAATTCTTGTTTTAAGCAAGTTTGTGTTTTCAGTTTTTCTTAAGGTAAGGCAATAGGGCTAGCACAAATTTAGGGATTTTAGGTTAGGAATGGCGGGTTTCAGGAATTTTAAGATGAAATAAAGTGTTTAGAATGATCTTGCAAGTATGGAACCAAATTTGAATGAGCTGTTTGAAGGTTGAAAGTGGTTATGTAGAGGTTATGATTAGGATAATGGAATTGGTAGAAGGAGAAGTGTATGATTAGAACTCATCAACCAAGAAACCACAAATGTTTAAGAGCCATAAATCCCGCCACCTCAAGGGAATCCACCCAAGAGATAAGAGAACAAGAGATAACTCTTTAAAAAAATATAAACTTGAAAATATTATTAAACCAATGAATAAAAAAGTACATCGGGAGAGGTATATGTTACCTTGCTCTTACTGGTATCAAACATCAGACTCCTTACCCCATTTTTTTTTTTTTTAAAACCAACTGGCACCTGTGGGTATGGCCCACATCTTATAACAGAATCAAAATTATATACATATAACTGAGTCCCATTTACAAATACAAAACTTTACTTTTACATTTACAAATCGGAGCACGGAACCTACATGTAGTGAACCTCATGTGTCAGCCCACCAGATGCAAGTCTTCATATGTCTTCTGCATTCCACACTCCGACAAACCCGTGCTAGTTTACGCTAATGGAACATGCATTCATGCATATACAATACTTAATGCATAAACAATAATTGTATAATATAAATTTTATGTATTTATATTATGAACTTATACGGGCAATTATTCTATGCGTAACTTATCCTTATAACGTACTTATGTGCATTCGGGGACTTTTAGGAGTTACGAACTTATGTTTATGCTAATGGAGTTTAACTTTTATTCTGAGGTACCCGTAGGTAACACAGAGATTACACGAACGTGAGCACCTGTATTTCCTCGGAGCGACATACTGGTTCTTTACGGAACTTATATATGTATTTCGGATACGTATACCAGAGGTACTACGTAACATTCCATCGTATAAAAGTACCCGTAGGCACATGCACGTATTCCTTATACTGAGGTACTCGTAGGGTACCACTCGGACTTATACTTATCTTACTGATACGAGAAAGACACCGTATGCACACGCGAACTCAGACTTATTTATCGATACAAGAAAACTCAGGTACTAATGACTTAATCAAATACCAGAGTACCAGAGGTACACGAGCTTAATCGTATTACATGACGTAATCCTACGCATACGAGGCACCAGAGGTACCACTCGAACTAAATCAAAGACAGGACATATTCAGATAATGAAGTTAATCGTAAACGGAACTTATTCAGATATCGGAGTACCCGTAGGTACTACATAACCTGAGAATGGTTAATCGCAGACAAAAGAGTACCCATAGTACCAATGCATCCAAATCGCATACGTATACCCGGCTAAGTACTACGTAATCATACATGAGACAGACTCGTCAGACACGGAGTACCCGTAGTACTACGTAATGCATCGATACGCATTTAACTTATTCAGATACCCGAGTACCCTGTAAGCACCATGTAACATATCGATACAGATAACTTAATCAAATGCGTGGAGTACCCGCAGGCTACTGCAACGTATCGCATACGTGACTTATCATATGCGTAAGTACCCGTGAGGTACTACAAATACAAGAACCAGGTACTACCGAACTGGCGCCTTTAATCTACCGACACGAGCACCAGAGGTACTGCACCGGAGCTTATACAGATACAAGAGGTTCGTAGGTACTATTGCATCTCAAGAAGCACAGAGTACCCCTAGGTACTACAACTTATTAGATGCATTTAACTTAATCACATACAGAGTACCGTAGGTACTACGCATCGTGACGATACAGAAACAACTTGTCTAAACACGGAGTACCAGGTACTACAGAACTTATTCGATACTGTGAGTTATCAAATACGGGTACCCGTAGTACTACGTAACGTATCGACATTGACTTCATTGATACGTGAGTACCCGTGAGGTACCGCAAACCTATTCAGATGCGTGGAGCACCCAGAGGTACTGGCTGTGTCTTATCCGTGAGACAGCTTATCGATACAGGAGTACCCGTGAGGTACTACAGACTTTATACAGAGACGTAACTTATCGTGATACGTGAGCACCCGTGAGGTACTACGTAACGTATCAGATATTGCAACGTAACTTATCGTGATACGTGGAGTACCCGTAGGTACTACAGGTAATCGCATCGATACGTAACAGCTTATCAAATACAAGAGCACCGTAGGTACCTACGTAATCCTAATCAAACAGCGCACCGGTAGGTACAATGTAACTTATTCAGATACAGGAGTACCGTGAGGCCTACGTAACTTATTCAGAGATTTATCATATAACCGTTCACTTCCTGTATCAAGACACGGAATGAGGGCACACAAGACAATAAGTACCAAGATACTATACGCACGGAAGTGCCGAGCATTAGTCAAGTCGAGTGCCTTAGCACTTAACAGACGGAGTGTCGTAGCACTAATCGTAACAGAGTGCCGTGAGCACCAATCAAGTACCGGCATTTCAATCGAGTGCCGAGCACTCCAATCAGAGGCACCGGGCACTAACCGAGTGCCTGAGCACTAATCAGAGCACCGGGCATTAATCAGAGTGCCGGCACTAATCGAGTGACCGGCATAATCGAGTGCCTGAGCACCAATCGAGTACCGGCATTTCCAATCAGAGTGCCGGGCACTAATCGAGTACCGGCACTAATCAGAGTGCCGGGCACTAATCAGGACAAGAGTGTTATGTCATTTAATAACTGGTCTTAGGTAGTTTTACAAACATATGAGTTCAGTAACTTACTATCTTATAATAGGCCATTGTTGCCACTTTGGCTGCTCATGTCATATCGTATTCATATAAGCCGGTAAGGTATGATGAGCATGTAATCATACCTATTCGATTTTCTTATTCTTCTAGCGAATCTAGTTTACCCAGGAATTGGAGTCAATCCATTCGATCGTCCAAATTCAAGTTATGCATTTTCATGCAACTAGCTCGCTTACCGATTTTACCGAGGGACAGTTTGAAATATTTATTTCCAGTGCCTTGTCTTGACATTTGACACTGGATCTTTGTACTCCTTTAAATATAAGATATTAAGGGTTCTATCTCCAACTGAATCACCCACCTGGAGTACCGAACTCAAGATACGTCCGAACAACTCTGACCACGCCACGATCAACTCGATGCAGGAAATGGGCTTGCACATACCTCACTTTGAGGGATTTTTCTGACCACTTAGAGTCAGAATTTGGAGATACCTTCTCTTAAAGTTTGGTTCTCCTTGGTCTATTTTACGTACTCACTAATCACTCAAATCGGATAAAAAATGAGGAAGTTATGGCCAAAATACGAAAATCTGGCCGAAACCTTAAACTGTGAATAGTCCTACCGGTGTGACTTAACTTCACCGGTAGATTCTGGCCAAATTAGAATCAAAGTTCCTACCGGTAGAACTTAAGTCCTACCGGTAGAAGACACCGAGAATGCCCGTGATCAGTGTTTTCTCCCATTTTTCCACATGCTTGATCCCTAATCACTTCTATACCATAATCACTTCAAGATCACTTCATATGTCTCTGTAAACTCAATTTTTCTTAATTCTTCTCTCAATTACATATCTTTCTTTCCAAAAACATATCAAGATTCCTTTCCAAAATAATTCCTAATATGGGTTAAGACCCATACACAAACCAAACATGATGTTTAGTTAGAGTTTATTCTAAAACCCTAACTCAAAAAACTCACTAACCATGAATCCATCCTAAAGGAGAGGATTCTTTGTTTATCTTGTACTCATATGAGATTTGATCAACCCTATTTTCAAGAGATCCAAGGTTAATGAATTCTAACAAAACCCTACTGGAGACAAGCTATTAACAAAACCAAGCCTTAGAATTCCATAAATCCATACTTCAAAGGAGTTTCCATACCAAAAATCATAGAATCCATACCTTTGGCTTGCTCTCCTCTCCTTCTTCTTCCTCTTCCTCTCTTCTTCTTCTCTCCTTCTCCCATCCGGTTCTCCCCTCATTTTGAGACCAAATTGGTCTTTAAATCCAGATTTTGCTAAGGCCTTGTTTGGCCCTCCAAAAACCCATTTTTGGGTTAAGTTGCCTTGTTTGCAAAAAGGTCCCTCCATGTTTGACCATTTGTATTTCAAGTCTTCAAAATTGTATTTTGGCCCATAGTCTCTTCAATTTATGACTTTTTAAGTTCCTTTCGACAAATTACGATTTTGTCCTTAAGTTTTGTAACTTTCCTGGTCTCTCAAGCTTCCCTGTCACATTTAACTTATGAAACAGTCAAATTATGCTTACAAAATACCCTAAACATGTCGAAAACGACTAGGGTATATTTCGGGGTGTTACAATATATAGGCCCATTATTCTCCTAATTTTAATTGAATTTGACTCTTATAATTAAAGTCTCCTAATCCAAATTGAAATAAAAATCCTAATTCTAATAAAACATCTTGCTAAAAATTAAATAAAAGACTCCTACTTTGACCATGAAACTAAAAACAACTCTTTTATTAAGTAATAAGACTCCAACTCAAACTAGGACTTAAAAAATACATAAAATAGAAACATTGACATAGTCAAACTCCTCCTCGAGCCTCGACCACATTCATAACTCCATCAAAGTCCTAAATGAAGTCCAAAATGCCTTTTTTCATGATCCAAAGGTTTCGCCACCTCCTAAATCTGAATTCTTCATAATCGAGGCCTAATCCTCAATGTTTGTCAGAACAAGTTCTGCATCAATTCCCCATAGTTGGAAAAAAAGATTTGCCCTCAAGTCTTCACCATGATAAGGTCTCAAATCCTTGACATTGAATGTAGGTGAGACACCATAGTCATCAGGCAACTCTAACTTGTAAGCATTCTCTCCAATCTTCTCAATAATCATGAAATGACCATCTACCATTGGCTTGAGCCTAAAATCTCCAAGGCATAAATTCATCCTGCAAAGATGCATCCAAACCAAGTCTCCCACTTCAAAGTCAAATAGCCTTTATGCTTATCCGTTTGTTCCACATACTTAGCATTCTATGTGAGGGTCTCATTAACTAGTCAAATAACTGGAGGGGAAGATTCTACCTTAGGTCATCTACAAGACTCTAAATCTTGGTACCGGGATTTGTACCATTTGCCCGTGGACACTGAGTTACTCAGCACCATCTAACATCCCTTCACTGGGACTCATTCATTCATATTTAAGTTAAAACATAAGACTAATACACTTAGATACAATCCGTAAGAGTCCGATCATGACCCTCTTACCAATATTACATACCCGACTATATTAGCAATAGTCCAAAAAATTCTAATCACCCTTTCTACACAAACAAAAACTGATAACTCATCCCAGACTTTACAAAATATATAATAAAGCCATAAACCGACCTTCACCACTAAGATCTCGTATGAGTTCCATCTCCGTGTACCTTCGCACCTAAAATATTTTCCCATGACGGAGAGCAACGCCCAAGAGAGAATTCTCCTTACAGCGGCTACTCTTCACCCAAGTCACACACGTAATGCCATAATTCAACATTCATAAACACATTGAGTAAAAACAACATATTTCTACATAAATGTCTACATGTCATGCCAATATCCCGAGCCCTTACTGACCCTCTCACACATGCATATGCCATGTATGAAAATTATCATTGCAAAACAAAAGGTTTTTGTTTTATAAATCTACTCATTAGACAACCTTCTCGATAAACCGCTGGTCTAAAATCCATATTGCCATAAGAATCGAACTTTCTAGGGTCTCACCGCAGGCGTCGTGTGCCTTCTGACACTTTCGCGGGCTTTCACCACTGGATACATATATCTAACCAAGGATACATGCCTTCCACTTAAGGGGGTGTCTATCCCTTCTTGTTACTACCCAAATTACAATTAATCCGGCGACTCTAGACGCTGTCCCTTAAAACAGTTCTCCACCATTAAACATCAAACACAAGTAGTTAATTCATGTCATGCGCCACACCGCCAGGTGATGTCCCCGCAGATGCAATGCAAAATGTCACTCGTGATGTTATTTCATGTTACATGCATAATGAGA
Source organism: Tetrastigma voinierianum (assembly GCA_016808115.1). Lineage (NCBI taxonomy): Eukaryota > Viridiplantae > Streptophyta > Magnoliopsida > Vitales > Vitaceae > Tetrastigma > Tetrastigma voinierianum. Next base: position 96,485 of record JAEQBH010005924.1, on the reverse strand, counting down.
GCTACATGCAACATCTACAAATCATGGATAATTATATCTACTGCATATAATTCACATCCATCATATAATCCATGTTAATACATCAAGTAAGCATATATCAACATGATTTTCACACAACCTACATGTTATTCAATCAAGCAACAATACACAAACTAGATCTTCATGTTCAGACCCAAAAACAACATATACAATTCAGCATGTCAATCCATATCCAACAACGACACGCCACACACAACCTATTTTCCAAACTCATTTTCTAGCAAACACAAGCTATTTCCAAATTCATATTTCCAAAGAAATACAAGCTGTTTCTAGCCCATATTTTCTAGCAAATACAAACTGTTTCCAGTCCATATTTTCCAGCAAACACAAGTTGTTTCCACTATATATGTTCCAGCAAACACAAGTTGTTTCCAGCCCATATTTTCTAGCAAACACAAGTTATTTCTAGCTCATATTTTCCAAAGAATTATGTTATTTCCAATCCATATTTTCCAGCAAATACAAGCTATTTCAAACCCAATTTTCCAAAGAAATACAAAATTGTTTCCAACCCATATTTTCTAGCAATACAAATCATGCTTCCACCATTTTCCAAAGAAACACAAGTCAAGCTTTCTAGTCCATATTTTCCAGAAGAAACACAAGTTGTTTCAAGCCCATATTTTTCAGCAAGCAAACACAAGCTATTTCCACTCCCATATTTTCCAAAGAATTATAAGTTATTATTTTCTAATCCATTTCTTCCAGTAAATACAAGCTATTTCCAGTCCATATTTTCCAACAAATACAATCTATTTAACCGTAGTTCTAAAATGTAAAGGACCTAGAACCTGTCCTAAATTATCATCGCTTGATCAAACTGCTCTTGAATCAGCCCCATCAGTAGGGTTTTTTACCTCATGGTCATTGAATGACCCTTAGACAAAGAATAACCAGAGTAGGAGAGAACCCCTACCCTTGGAGCGTAGACGAACTCACTCCTTGGTATGTTGAACTTTCACCGTTCGAACGTCGGAGGCCCACTGGACGCTGGATCTTCCTTTCCTGTTCTTTCCTTTCTTTTCTTCTTTCCTTTTTCTTTTCTCTCTTTCCTTTCCTTTCCGTTTTGCTCCTCCTCTACCGAACTAATCACATTTTCTTTTCCATACTAAACTAATTTCCACTTCCTTCCCATTGGTTTCCACTTCTCCCACTTAAGTTGTTTTCAACTTAGTGGTGTGACACCTGGTTTCCATGTGTCACCCTCATGTTTCTTCATCCATGACAAGTGTCATGGATGACACTCATGTCCACTCCATGTGTCCTTAAGGCACATTCCTCTTGCCACATGCACAATGTCATGTGTCATAGGACACCCGATGCCTCGAAATACGTGAAATTCTGATTGTCTCTAAATCCGACAAAATTTGTTCGGGTAACTAGATTTCGCGAGACGAATTCAACACTAAGGTCCATTTTATCATCCGAGACCTAGAGAGATTTCCGTGCTTGTAACCCTGTAATTACAATCTGTGAATTGATCATTTTGTGTACTTTCAAATTTACCCTAAGCCACATTTGCTTCCTAATCTTCAATCAAACCTTCTAGTAGCCCTCGATTTCTTTAGCTCTAACTTCAAGATCCTTCTCCAACGTTGATTTTGATAGCAACAACTTTCCTCAATTTTGGACTTCATAGGCATCATTTGTTTTATAGGTGCCAAAATTGTTCTATGATCATCCTTGTTGAATGTGTGTTATTGAAGCCATCATAAATTACCTTCCAATCATACGCGCTGGCTACCTCCCTAATAGCAATTGACAAACATCCATTGGAACGACATCACACCATATCTCATTCTTGTAATGCTTCCCAATTGTGAAAGAGACAAGACATCTATGCTTTAGCTTGAAATCACTTCCCGTTTGAAGCTAACAAAGATCATAAGGTTTTGAATGTGGAATCATCTTCAAATCCAATTTCTACAACATCTCCATTGACACACACCATCAAACCCCACTCATCAATAATCATCTAGCAAACTTTTGCCCTAGATGCACCTTGTGTGAAAAAACATTTGACCGCACCTAATCCTCTTAACTAACAACCGCTCCAAATTTAAGACTCCTTTGAGCAACTAAGGAAGTCCCTTAGTCAGGCATAGTAAGTTCTTCCTCATCTTCTCGCACACGGTCAGGTCCAATTCCCTCTTCAACAACTTTTTCCACGACTTCATCTTCCTCGATTAAGGCAACCACTTTTCGGTTAGGACATTCAGAATCAATATGCTCGAATCCTTGGCACTTAAAACACCATCTTAACTTAGAAGTTGACACTTGTGGAGGCTTCGCGGCACTACTCTTTACTTGAGGTTTGGGGTAGTTTTAGCATTACTAGAATTCCTTGAAGTCGAATTCTCGACAAACCCTTCTTTAGCCATACTCCTAGTTGTTGTAGAACTTCTATACTTGTTTAGAGCCTCAACCTTCAAAGCAAGCTTTATCACATCTTGAAAAGTGTTATATGGCTGCATATAAATAATTTTAATAATATCAAATATCATACCAGCAAGGCAGCGGGCTATGGATTGTTCCTCGCCTCTCTCGAGTCTCCCTTGATCACCAAGTTCTCAAATTCAACCGAATACTCATCCACACTCAAATCTCGTCACTTAGAGTTCTTAATTTTGTGGTAGTTGTCTTGGTGATAGCTAAAGGGAAGGTACTTCCTTTTTAGTTCTTTCTTCATCTTTTCTCAAGTTTCAATCTTCTTTTTACCATCTCGACACGCCTTCAAGTTTTCTCCCCACCAAAATAAGCATTTTATGCATCTTGATAGCTACCAACTTCACCTTTTGTGCTAGGGGGTCACACTCAGCAAAGACAATGTTCCACCATATTAAGCCAATCCAAGAAGTCATTAGCATGCATTTTCCTTCAAATTGCTGAATATCAAGTCTTAGGATTGAATCTTGAGCCTTCATCATAATTACCATGCCTCTCATAGTATTCATCATCGTGGTAGCGACCATCATACCTTCCTTGATAAGCATAGTCTTTTGCATGCTTGTCTTTAGCCTTCTTGCACTCCAAGAAATTTCGAAGTTGACTAGGTTGCACAGTCTCTTCATCTAAATCCTCTTGTTCCTCAAATGGTTTTGTAAGCACTGAACAAGAATCTTAAGATCATAAATTCGTTTTTGCCTTAGGGTTTGCAAACTACTTGAATCATGACTAGAACTTTTGCCTTCAAAACACCTTTTAACTTCTTATCAGCCATCAAACCATGAGATCTAATACCACTTTGATACAAAGACGGGACCATGATGGATGATCTAAGGGGTTTAGGTAAGTTAGGGTATGGGTTTGTGGTAGTTTAGGGTTATAGGGTATAACTTTGATGGTTAAGGAATAGGTCTTGTCTCAAAGGTTTTAGGGCTAATTTAGGGTTTATATATGATGAAATTAAGGTTTAGAATGAACGATTTTAGTTTTGGAAAGGTTTAGGTTTGATTTGATGCAAGACAGCCTTATTATGAGTAAGTTTGTGATTTTCGGGTTTTTCTAAGGTAGGGTTAGGACTAGCATGACTTTAAGGTTTTTATAGGTTAGGGATGGTGGGTTTTACGAATTTTAGGATGAAATAAAGTGTTTAGAATGATCTTATAAGTATGGAACCAAATTTGGAATGAGTTAATAAGGTTGAAAAGGTTATGGGAGGTTAAGATGATTAAGATGATGGAATTGATAGAAGGAGTAGAAGAAGTAGAAGGATAGGAACTTATTTCACCACCCAAGGAATTCACCAAGAGATAAGAAGTCACAAACTTGCCACTCAAGGGAAATCACCTAAGAGATAAGAGAATAAAAGAGAAATCTTAAAAATAGAAACTTGCAATATTATTAAACTTTGAATGAATAAAAAAGTACATCGAGGTATATATTGGCCTCATTTCTAATTTTTAATTGAAATAGGACTCCCTTATAATTAAAGTATCATAATCCTAATTAAAATAAAACTCCTAATTCTAATTAAAAAAAATCTTGCTTGAAATTAAATAAAAGACTCCTATTTTGATTAGAAAACTAAAAACCACTCTTTCACTAAGTAATAAGACTCCAACTCAAACTAAGACTTAAAAAAATAAATAAAATAGAAATATTGACATAGTCAAACTCTTCCTCAAGCCTTGACCACGACCGTAACTCCTTCAAAGCCTAATTGAAGTCCAAAAAACCTTTTTTGATGATTCAAAGGTGAGGTTGAATTCTCCATAATTGAGGTTGAATTCCCAATGTGTGTTGTAAATGCTCCTGCATCAACAATGTTCTCCTTGAAACTATTAGCAGTGACAACTTCATCATAATTAAGATAACACTGCTTAGAAGTCTGCTTTAAACCATAAATGGATTTCTGAAGTTTACACATCATGTGTTCCTTAACAACTTCCTCAAAACCAATAGGTTAAGACATGTAAACATCCTCAACTAAGTCTTCATTTAAAAAAGTTGTTCTCACATCCATCTGATGAAACTCCAAGTCAAAATGAGTCACTATAGCCAAATTAATATATAGAGAGTCTTTAGTGGAAACTGGAGATAAGGTTTCCATGAAATCAATACCTTTTAATTGACTGTAACCCTTGGTCACTAATCTTGCTTTATATCTTTCTACATGTCCCTTGGCATTGCACCCAATGGGTCTACAATCATCTGGAAACTCTACCAATCTTCACACTTTATTCTGGGACATGGAAGTCATCTCATCTTCATTGCATCAATCCAAAAGTTGGATTGAAGACTAACAGTGGCTTCTTTATAGGTAGTCAAATATGATACATCACTCACATTATACTCATGCTCCTGCAAGTATACAATGTAGTCATCTAAAATTGCAAGCCTAAACGCCCTCCTAACCTCCTCCAGGTTATATCCATTACTACATTTAGGGCTTCTAAGTCTACTTCCTCAATTGGTTCATTATCAGGAGTGGCTATTGGATGCTGGTCAACAATAGGGCAAACGATCGGAATGGAAGCGATATGCAAAGGAATAAAAACATAGTGTTCTTTGAACACAATTTCTCTTAGCCCTTGGTTTGTACCAATATCATCTTCAAAATAGATAACTCGATCTGACTCAAATACTTTGGTGGTGTGCAACAAGCAATAAAACCTGGAGCCTCTAGATCTTACACAATAACCAATAAAGTACTACTGATGGTATTTGGATCAACTTCTTGGATTGCGAGTTGTATGGTCTCACTTCTTCTTTGCAACTTCAAACATGGAAGTGACGAAGAATAGGCTTCTTCTATAACTATAGCTTATATGGAGTCTTAGGAACAAGCTTACTATGCACTTGGTTCAAAATATAAGCTGCAATTTTCCAAGCTTCGCCCCACTAGAACTCAGATAGTGAGGAATTAACAAGCTTACATTACACCATATCAAGAAGCGTGCGATTCCTCTTCTCCACAATCTCTTTCTGTTGAGGAGTAACATGTACTTTACACTAAGCATCAATGCCACATTCCTAAAGATACTTCGCATATGGTCCAAGGTTGTGTCTCATCTCATCATATCTACCATAATACTCACCACCTCTATCAAAATGAACCACTTTGATCTTCTTCCCTTGTTGAAGCTCAACTTTAGCTTTGAAAGCCTCCAAATAGTCAAACTTCTCAAAAATGAGCTCGACAAAACCATAATAGAATAATCCTCAATAAACATAATGAAATATTTATGCCCACCAATAGCAAAAAAAAAAAAAAAAAAAAAAAAGAGGGGTGAATGGCCCATAAATATCTATACGAATGACCCTAAGCAACTCGACGCATCTGTCAACCTTGGCACTCCTAATCTTGGCTATTAATTTTCCCTTGATGCAATCTACACAAATAACACCTCAAATTATACCCTAGTAATTTATCACATGTTTAGGGTATGATATAAGTAAAAATTTCATTTTTCGGAAATTTGAGTACTAAGGGTAAATTGGTAATTTGACATTTAGGACCCAAAGGTCATAACACAAGAAGATTATATGCTAAGTTGGAAATATGACAAGTTAATTTTCAAATAGAATGAAGAAGAAGGACTTAATGGCAAAATGAGGAACTTTGAGCAAAAATAGGATAAGACCAAACATGGTCTTATGAGAAGAGATTTTTCTCTCATTTGGCTAGGGTTCACGGTTGAGGAAGCATAAGCCATTTTTGGCTCCCAATTGTTCAAGCAAGGAGAAGGAGATATGACAAGAGAAAAAGAGAAAAAGAAGAAGGAAAAAGCAAGAGAAGAAGAAGAAAATTCAGGTTTGGAAATTTCTTATGTGATGTTTGGAACTCATGCTTGGAATTCATGTTGGGAATATCCCTTTTTGTATGGAATTACCATAAATCTCTCTTTGTCTAAGTTGTGTAGGAAAAATCCTATTAGAATTGTTGTTGGTTGGTATAACATGAGTTTTATGGTTTATTCTGAGTTTTGATTAAGTTGGTTTTGGTTTAGAAGAAAATTTCCGGTGAAAATGGCCAAATTAGGCCATTTCTACGTTCAGCACGACACCCCTACGCCTAGGCGTAGGAATGCACGCCTAGGCGGAGGTCACTATGCCTAAGCGAACCATCCCGTAGTTTCGCACTTTCAACTCTAAAGAAGGTTTCGCCTCAACTCCTCTCCACCTAAGCTGCAGCATTGCTTCACCTAGTGCACTCTACAAGTCCCATGGTTCATCTCTTTCGTTAATTCTAACAATCATCCATCGGACTAATGAGGATCCTAATAAGTGAATGAAAGGGTTCGTACAAATATAATAGTTATATGGAAAATGCTATGTACCTCGCCGTCGAGGCGAAGCTTCAAACATAGTTTCTTGCCCTTATTTGTTAATGTGTTTAAGAACAATATAACAAGCTCAATAAGACATATAATTGTATGCCTACTTAAGACCGAATAGCGAATGAATAGGCACCTCCGCTCGCTGCTTCAAGCAGCCCCGCTTAATGCTACTGCGACTTATGTTACGCGGGGCGTGCACGCTTCTCGATCAATGCTCGCACTCGCAGTGCTACTTGCACTTATGTTACGTGAGAAGGCACGCCTTCGTCAAGATTGCATCGCACCTTCCTGATACCTATCATGTTGTATCCTTTATCATTTATTGTTACCGGCCCATGCAAAGCGAAATACTTATATGTTGTCTATCCGAATAATATGATATATGCAAACATTTATATGGATAAAAATATGAATAATGAACAAAAAGAAAGCATAAGAAATCAGTTATGTTTTGTAAAGTACCTACAGGTACTTTTTGTATAAGATCTTTATTCTAAACTACTACGGGAGATATGAAATTCCGTTATAAGAAATATGTTATATGAAAACTCTATTATAGAATTATGTTATACGTAAACTCTGACATATGCATTATGTTATATGTATCTTGTAATTGTGGACCACTTCAAGTGGTCATATATGTTATCTATTTCCCACTAAGATATAAGCTTAGCACGAGTGTTTCATCCGTGTAGGTACTGAAGATGACATCCGTGGCATTCCGCACTCGCCAAGACCAACACAACAATAGGAGCCCACCATATTTAAGTTTTTGTCTCTGTTTTATAATATAAATGTAATATTTTGTAATAATGGAATTTGTGTAAGTACAAGTAAATGGGACTCAGGCATGTATATGTACAGGACATTTTAAACACCACTACGGTGGTAGTTTTATAAGTTATATTATGATATATGGATTTATTTATCAAACTGGCCCACTAACGCCAAAAAAGTCAAGTAAATGAGTTACGCTTCCCATGTCAGCGCTTCCATTCCCACTCAAAAGTGCTTAGGGTGTAACAACACAGGCATCAAAATCTAGGAAATCAAGATCCGAAAGAATCTCATCTTTAATTAATCTCTTCAGTCTCTATTTGGAAATGCGACTCATATGCTTGTGCCAAATAATAAAAGACTTTTCATTCAATCTCAAACTTTATGCTACTAACAAGAGTTAATAGAAAGAGGAACATAAACATAAGGCAAAACAAGATAACTTATTTTTATAAAGATTCCAACAAAGTATTCCATAGAAATTAATAAAGAATCTCGGTACAATATAACTTTTCTAGTTCAAAAAAGAAAACTATATTCAAGTCTATCCAAAATAGGTACAAATATCAAATTTCTTCTAACAAAGGGTATGTACGCAATATTCTACAATTCCAAAAAATTTCTTGTAATAAGCTACAATCTAACAATTCCAAAAAAGACAACTTTGACTCTTGTACTGTCTCCCATGAACATGTACTACTCCTAACTAGATAGACTCCTTCCGCTTATCATCGTATGTATAGAATTGCACGCATGAATAGTAGCTCTACTATCTAACCACCAAGTATCAGAAGGCACATCAATGACATTAGATTCAAAACAAACATTTACCAAATGATTACCTTCATTTCCTAAACGACCTTTAACTTCCTATAATCTACTCTTCTATGTCCAAACTTGCGGCAATAGTTGCATTTTCCTTTGTAAGTTCTTTAAGCCGAAGTCACCTTCATTGCCCTTGGCATCGGTATTCTACTTCTTGACTAAATTTCTTCTCACTAGAAGCAAATAGTATATGGATACTTTCTCTTTTAACCCATATCACCTTGGGTAGATATCATAGAGATACTCCTAGATCTTTCCTTCTTCATATCCTCATCTTCCTTAGCGAGGATGGCAATCCTCTATTCAATGATTCATTACTTCTTCTGAGCATTATAATTGGACCTAATATTATCAAACTACGAAGGCAAAATCCCCATGATTAGTCAAACAACATAATCTGAGTCAAACTTCATATTTAATCTTGTTGTAGCAAGCTAATATCTTATCAATATGTCCTCGCACTCACTCTGCCCCATCACATAAAGCAACAACAAAGATTTAAGGTGCTCTCATTATTCAGACTTTACATTTCATAAAATAAATACAAATATTTCTCTTATAAATAAAATTGGATCTTATAACTTTTTTTTTTTTATAAAATTGGATTTATTCTTTATAAGTGAATAAATTTATTTATTTTATATATATATATATATATATATATATATATATATATATATATATATTGATTTTATGTGGATTATTTTTTCAATATCCATAATTAAAACTTGTTTATTAAAGACCGTTTAGGCTTCAGACAATTCACTATTATACATCTTGTCGATAACCCGACATCCGAATTTGTATTCGATTTTCCGCAGACTAATTTTTCTTATAAATAAGGAGTCAGTTTTCTATTTAAAAAATAAAATAAGTGATGATTCAATTTTATTTTATTTTCACAATAAAAAACGAATTTCTCCATCAAGTAGAATGCACATGAAAAATACGGATAGACACGTACGTTAAAGTGGACATAAACATTTGACTACAACATTAATAGAAATAATAATAATAAAAATAATAACAATAACAAAAGTGAAAACTCACATCCAAATAACAGTTGTATTGGATAGTTAAGTGGAAAAAAGAGAGAATATACCCTGAGTAGTCGAAAAAGGCCATCCACAGCCCATACCAAAATGTAATTAAAGAAGCAAAGCATCAAAATTTCCTAACTAGAAAACTCTCAAAGGTTTGTGTTCCAACAAAACAAGAAACACCATTTGTGAGATCTCATCTCAATTTTACAAACAAAGGCAACTATGATGACAAAATGAAGATCGATTAGCTAACAAAAACAAAAAAACAAAAATTATTTATTCCCTTTCTCCAGGCATTCTTCACTTTCAACGCCAACCTTCTCAACTCTCTTCCCTGACTCATATGCCATGGCTGCCTCCGCCGATGTCTCCATTCCGACCACCACATTGCTACATTCTCCTACTACCACCCCTACTAACTCTGGATATGTCTCCATATCAAACTCCTTCTCCCCCGTCTTATCATCTTCAGAATCAGTCTTCCCTGAGGTACTCTCATTCTCTGGAGTTTGTGGAGATTCTCCTCCTTCTATTTCAGTCTTTGCTTCCGCTTCCGCTTCCACCATTTCTTCATCAACCGGGGGAAGCCGTTGCTGTATGGGCACTGCATCACTGATTATTTGACCCATCTTCAGTCTCTCCCGGTAATCTTCCATCTCCACTCTGTACCTCTCTTTATCTTTAATAGCTTTCTCCTGATAAATCTGAAATCCACATAAACCACAAGCCTCATAAGAGCAATTTAAAATCAAATATGCGGTTTTTTTTGGCGAATCAGGATCTCAACAAGAACAGAAACAAAGCATAGGGTCTTTACATATATAACACTTACAGCTTTTTCATTTTCTTTTAGTTTGGTCCACAATTCACCAATCATTCTACTTTCTCGATTTCCCGGTCCTGCCCGGTGCAGGGGTTTCAGTCTGGCGTGCTGCCTGCAAAAGAAGAAATTATACCCACTTCTGTTAGGTTTAGGATGAGCAGGATCTCTCTTCTTTATCTCAGATTTCTTCCTGCGGCGGCGACGAAGCACAGATGGTCCTCCTGCAGGGGTAGTAGTTTCAGCATTGTTGACCATGCTGAAGAACTGTGGCACTTGACGGCCTGGGGTCTGCGGGGCTTCATAAAGAACACCTTTCAGTTTCGCTGCTAATAGTTACAGTGACAAGATAACCACTTTCGAATTTCCATCAATGACCCCTATCACTGGAGAAGCTGTTGGATGAAGTCAGGCTTGCTACAACACAATTTGAAAGGATGAATTACATGATTACAATCTGATAAATATAAATACAAAACCCAGGAAAAAATCAAGTCACCAAGCACTGGAAAACCAAAAGAGAATCAAAAGAAACTGTGAAAAAATAAGCACAAGCACTAGGTAGATCTCTCAAAGGCTTTACAAGCTACTGTATCTCCAATGCTAAATTTGTTTACAAGGAGGAAACAGAAAAGAATAAAAAACTTGGAGCCTTACACAGTAGGTTGTGACTGGAATAGGAGGTTTTTCTTTCTTTTTTTTTTTGATAAGTAATGATTGGAGCAGTTGTTTTATAAATCAAGTTTCCTTCTCTTCCCAACCATGTTGGGACATCGAACCAACGCCAAACCCAAAGAGCAAACAAATATTTGTCAAACATTACCATAAAATTCTAGTCACTGCCAACTCCAAAAGATGAAAAAAAACAAACATATTTTTGGAAGAGACCTAATGAATATTGAATTTAATATTCTGTTGGGCTAAACCAATAAATGACTAAACAGAGATAATGATCAGCAAGAACCTTTGTTGAGAGTATTTATATCAGTATCAAACTCCCACAAGATTCAGAAAACTTCTATAACTTCAGGTTATTTTCCTTTGTGTAACATATTTAACTACTAAGCGTGGGTTCCCCACTCTCTGTGAAAAGCATATCTCAGATAATGCATCTCCTTCATGGAAATGTCGAAATGCTGGTATTTGTGGCTTATAGTTGGGAAGGAAGAAATAAGAACACAGCAAAGACGATAATTTCCAGGAAATATCTCAGCCGGAATTTATACTCTGTTGTTGGATGCCAATATTGACTTTCAGCTGGTGGTAAAACTGATTCAACCAATCCAAGAGATGGAACGGTGAGTAGATGGACTTTGGGAAGCATCTGCAGAAAGTTTTCTCCATAATGATTAACAGTTAACAGTCTAACTAACAACACTAATAAAAATGAAAGTTAATGCCTGCAATACACCAGAGACAGAAAGGTCCAACCCTGGGCTTTTTAAAGAAGTAAATTTGTTCATAGTGGTGAAGCAATGAAACATAATATTTGCGCAGCACAAAGAGGCATTTGTAGCAGTGGAAGGGAAAGCTGAAAACAGCAGTCACTTCTTTCCATCTTCTCTCTGATAATCTGCAACCCATTTAATAGGCAATATTTAGTAAATCAATCAAAAGAAGCCCATCTTTGGTAAAGAGTAACAAAGGTATTATTCTTCATTCTAAAACAATACTAATTATGTCTATTAATGACGTATATTCCAAAATACTTCTGATGGATATCATCAATGCATCCTATATAGAGCTCACTTTAACTCATTTAATTGGCATTTTCATAACTTAACCCACATTCAACATGCTAAAACCTTAAGTCTTTTTCTTTAGAAACTTTGAACATAAAAATAAGAAAATAACATTAGTTGACTTACACATCTACAAACAAGGTCTACTTATCATAAAATTACATAGGGATGGAAAGCAAATAATTTTTGCATCAATTAAATGGAAAAATAATAGCTGAATGAACCATATTGTCGCAAACAAGATATAAAGTAGTAAGTCTATGAAATAATCTAAAAGGCCTTTGAGTGTTATTCCTTGAGACTCACTGAGGGATGAGGTCCAAGGACAATTCTTCAAGAGCCGGTCTTATGGCTTTATTGAATTCGAGGCTTCAGACTTCCAACTGGAAAGTTTAAACCTAAATGATCGACATCTGCCTCATCAATGCAAACCTCATATGATTTACTAAAAATATGGATTTTTCATGGCTCCACAACTTCAAGGAATTTCTCTCGAAAGTGAACATTCCAAAAAGTTGAAGCTGTCACAGAGCCTATCAGCAACTCCCCATCTTTCTGTTTGTTTTACATGGGCATAAGTCTATATTCATACATTACTATCATTCTCACCAATTCTGATATTTCAATATAGAACGATATAAAGATGGAAGGGTAAGAGCAGGCAAGTAAAGGATGCCAAGCTTGTACCCTACTGAGATACCTGAATTGTATTTTACAGATCTATTTAATATCCCACTACTCCAAATAAAACCCTTAATGCTGCACTCCAATAGGGATACCACATAAGTTACCTGTTGCCCATGTTACTGGCTAACTTAGCTTAACTTTGAGCATCTGCAAGAATAATGATACATTCTAGTGGATAAACAAGTACAAACAACATTATGAGTATGAAAAACAAGGTTTTTCAAAGGTCTTTTTCTGTTTCACCATATCCTCAGGGTAAAGCATAGAAAAACACCTTGAGGTGTAAAAGAAAAAGCCAAACTCCAGAAATGCATGTCTTTCACAGCAACGCATGGCTGTGGCAGGCATTGGATGAGACTTCCACACACCGACGATTTCTGTGGGCCTTTGTGACACAAGTGGCCACATTAGAAGAGAGAAGAAATAAAAATTTAAAAATAAATTAAACTTAAAAATTAAAGATATCAGAATTTTAATCCAAAAATAACAAAGATTGTAAGAGAGAATTGAAAATAGAGAAGAAAATGAAAGAATAACCACCCTAACCCTATCTGCAGTATCTCAATACAGGGCTTCTCCATCTGGCCTCTTTCATCCCCTCCATCTTTTTCTACTTTCTTCCTATCCATGCCTTCACCACAACAAGCTTTTGTTGTTTTTTCCATTTTCTTGTAATCAAGATATTGGGCCAGTTTGTTTACAATTTTGAAGACCATTTTTTTGTCCACAAAACAAGGAAAATATGTTTGTTCTATTTTTTATTTGAAAACAAATAACACAGAAAACACTAATTTCAGAGAGCATGAAATAGTTTAGAGAACACCAAAATGGTGTTCTCAGGCCAAGAACTGTTCCCTAAAACATGTTTACAAAGCATGTTTTTCCCAACTGATGACTATGCCATTGCCTTGCAAGGGAGTTCAGAACCCAGCCTCCTTCCACCCCACCCCCTTTCTCACCCAAAAGTAAGTCCTTGAAACTGCATTCATCAGATCCAACTATTGAAACATTGAAAGTACCACACCACCTAAGTTGCAAGTAACAGGGAAGCTATTGTTTCGGGATCTTATTGGGAAATTAGCAGCACTTGAAAGCTGCCAAACTGGATAGAAAGAAATGGAAACATTGGAAAACATGGTACTCTAGATGCAACGAGAATAATAATCAATTTTCACATTTCAGTTTCAAAATATATTAATCAACAGAAGCCTTTAACTGATAACAATCTGAATCATGGCCCATTAGAATGTACAACGTTTTCACAAGCACAAAATTTGCTAGCTTGCTGCATCTCTATATACACCATTCAAACCAATATAAGAGTTCCAATCACTCTATTTGAAAGAAAGCATCAACTAACTATCTGCAGATACTTTTAACTCACCTTCTCTAAACCACCACGAAGTTACCCACAAGCCTCTGATGCAGATCGAAATTCTTTCCCTATAATTGGTATCCTACAATTAGAGCATCATGCAAAACAAAATACTGTCAATCGTGGGAAGGAATTTCAGGAAATACTCAAAAGGGAAAAAAGAGAAAAAAAGACAAATGGCATATGCATAATTCAAACCACAAGTCCTACAACTCAATCTAAGAAAAGGCACACTCTGAATAAGAAAGACACATGCATGTAAGACTAAGACATACAGTTCTCATGAAGAAAGAGAACCAGGTGATTCCTACAGCAAGTAGTCATCCCCCAAAATGAGGAGCCTGAAACCCAAGTATAGACATTTAGTAGAGGGGACTCAGACCCAATCAGTCTGATTGAGTTTCAATACAACATTCAGAGAGATGCAGTTATAACTGTTATCTTATTGACCATTAAACCTTTCTTCTTCACAATAATATTCCATATTCTTTCAAGATTCATATTTCTATTTTGCTATCTGGTTTGCCCATGTTTTCGCTACCTGTAACAACTACCTGTGTTAACTACCCACAAGCAGTTTAATTTGTTTTGGTTGGGCTTTGATACCATGAGTACATGAGGCATATATCAAAATTCTTAAGAACTCAAGAAGATTAGTGAATCTGCTTTTGCATAGTATATACACAGTCAAATATGTAAACTGTATGGATTGAATAGAGACATTAAAAGATCTTATGGATTAAAATCATGGCTGAGTGGTAAACACAAGCCATTATCCACACTTCAATGGTCAGAATCCCTATTGTATAGAATTTCCTATCTACCTTGATTGAGATTCTCTCTGTATTTTCAAGAATCCCTTTCTCCCATGTTCTCACTCATTAACAATAGCTAGCTATCAACAGCTTTAACTTGTCTTAGTTGGTATTTCTTGCACTTGACACTTTTCAACCACATCAGGCATTGCAAAATGCATCCAACTTGAAGAATTCAAGTAAACTGGTTCCTCTCTTACATAGTCAGATAAGTAAACTTTAAGGATGGAATTTAAATAGATGGTTCCTCTTCCATTTAGGACAGACCCATTAGGGAATGCCATATTGCAGGTGAACCGATGCTTTCCTATAGTTTCAGTATGCCGACTACTATGTACATATATTTAAAGAAATTAGACAAGGGCACAACCACTAGTACTAAATATGGAAAATCCCATTAGAAGTTTTCAAGCCAGTTCCTCCCAACCAATGTCAAAGATTCTTTGCAATTTTTAATATAAACCTCATTATTTCATTTCTCAAAACAACCAGAAACTTTCTGCAATTTTTTGTGCATGTGTCTATATATCATTCAATTTAATTCAAACAGCAAATAAAAAGTCAATATAACAAAAGCTTAAAATTTCATGATTAGAGGAAGTAATTGCATCCTCAAACCTAATCTTTGTTTGGAGACACTTCACCACAATGAGGTTTATACATTCCCATATTAACATAGGTTAGGAATTCTATGAAAAATTATGAAATCCTACATCAATGTACAGCTATCCAAAAGCTTTATGAAATTTTTTCAACCAATATCCTAGTATGTGGCCCCTCTATTTTCACTCTTTAAACATAGAACTATACCAACTGAATGGATTATAAAAATATTATGTATTATCAATTTTTTTTTTTGATAGATAATTACGCATATCAAATAATCACATATTTTAGCACAAGGCACAAATGCCTCTTGAAACTTTGAGGCACAAGGAGCATCTAAGATGCAGGCTTTGTGAAGTGAAATGTGACTTATATGCAACACAACAACTTATACATGATTCAAAGTATGATTATATTGATAAAAAATTAAAGATTCCTTATTTAAATGAAATTTCAATGAGAAAGTATGAAATTGTATAAATTTCAATATATAATTAGAAATTTCAAGAGTAAAAGTGTTTTTAAAAGAAGTTATAGTCTACAAGGCACAGCCCTTCAATAAGCATGTCTTGGAAGGCGAGGCGCTATAACTAGGGAGTGGTTGTGCCTTGAGCCTAGGCACACCTTAAGCACGCCTTTTAAATCAATGGAATCAAGGGAGTCAGAATGCCCTGGTATATAAGAATACTATTCCAAATTTTCAAAAGTTAGCGCCAAACAACTTATAACTCAACAAACCCTTTAAAAACAAATCATAGCTATGTTTGTCCATCACTAATAGTTTATAATTACTGAACTCAATTCTACCTTAAATAGAGCTTAGTAGTCACAGCAACTCAGGACCAATTTTGGCAAACATGCATAAGAATGCATTGGTCATAATTTAAAACATGTCCAAGAACCAAGTTCCATAAATGGCAGCAAACCCACAAATCTATCTGCAGTATATTTTTATGGCTCAAAATCTGGAGCATCAAGTTTGGTGAACATGTAGATAACATTAGAAAATTTGTAATTTTTTGTAAACACAATCTTGCAGATTAATATCAAGCTCATTAGTAGAGGAAATGATAGGCTTCAACCACTAAGCAAAGCTACAAACTGACCACTAGGTAAAACCTGAAAACTGAACAAGAAATCTGCATAGCAACACTATAACTATTGAACAGTAACTCTATGAATAAAACCGCAGCGAGACACTGTGCAAGAATCAAGTAAGACAGAAGATGGGAATAAATCATGACTACAGATTAGGTACATTCTTCCTCAACAAACTGGCATGCAGAGTCAGAAGAAGTGAAAGATTAACATGCTTCAACCATCCATTTAGGCATATATCAATCAACTGGGGGTTGGAATGTGGGAAGTGATGGTCATTTACAAAGATGTAGAACCTAAAAGCTTCGTTTCATGTAACATAAAAAGTGTAGTAGAGGCATCTATATCATGAGATGCTAGTTCCAACCAATTAAATAAAGCATGACATACCTTAAAAACTAAAGAAAATACTTGTTTGTCCTAATTTATTTCCATTTCCACAGAGAGAAATCACAGATCCCAATCAACATACCAACAAGATCAATGCCTTCTACCTATGATAAATATATTCTATCATACTCCCTATACACTAGATCAGGTTTGTTTTAGGATGCATAAGGTAAAAGAAATAAAGAAGGAAAAAAATAAAGAAAGAAAAAGGAGGAATTGTGCAACATATCCATCCTCGATTTCCAGAGGAACATATCATTCAAGGACAAAAGGGAACAATAGTTTCTAAATGTACAAACCATGCATCAACATCATTTAACTGGGAGTTTACAAGTGAAAAGAGAAGAAACCAGGTGTTTTTAAGAAAAAGGTACCAAGAGGAAAGAGAAAGATAAAGCTTACATGAACTTGGTTCCCATGACGCATGGAGCTTCTCCAAAGTGGCCATGAAATTTTTGATTGAAACAATATCCCTATATTTAGCAAGTGGTGGAGGATAAGGATGATATTTGGAGACTGTTTCATTCTTGAGAGATGAACTCTGATTTGCAGAAAAATGTGATGTCATTGCCAACCCCTTCCCACTATCACCACCCCCTTCCTCTGTCTTTCCCTGTTCACCCATCATCCACTATCCCATTGACCAGTTCTTCACTGCAAAAGAACTATACACACATCAAGCCAAGTAAAACCAGAAAAGACCAAAAGGAAAGAGTTGGAAAACCTTCAAACATAAAAGTATTAGCCGGTTAAACCAACTGCATGCAAAAAGCAGGAAAGAAAACAGAGAAACCCAAAAAGAAATTTGCCAGAAAGAGGTTGCATGCAGAAACCGAAAAGGAGGAGAAAAGGCCAAAGTTTGGTGAGAGACAGACAAACCAAACAAGAAAAAGGTAAAGAAACTTTCATAAAAGCCAATAAACAGAAATTCACCATGCAGATCAGAGTGAACTGAAAGCTGAAAAGGAGCAGAAAGGCTACTTTGATCAATGAAGGTAACAACAACAGAGAAGAACAACCATACATTTGGTGATATAACTCTCTCCAGGAAACGAAGGGTTTCAAAGCCCAAGAAAAGTTTATGGTACAGCATAGCTGTCACGGCCATGAATTCCTTCAGAGTACCAAGGATGGAACTGAAAAAACCCACCAAAGACAGACCCTCCTCTCAAGAGAAAAGGCTAGGAAACAAGAGACCCTCTTAGACTCTCCTAATAAAGAACAGTATGCAAAGTTTTTCACAGGCCTAGTCGGGCTAGAATCTTTGCCTGACATTCCAGAGATATGATATCCAATATTTATGTCGCAGTGAGTATATATATGACCATAGGATTTTTCTGTGAACAAAGCCCAAGACCCCTTTTTTTCTTTTTTCCTCTCCCTCTGACACTGTTTCAGGAGAAAAAGATTTTAGAAGATACCAATGTTAGTTTCATACCATGGGTGAGGAGGGTCAGGGGTAGCGCCAATCAATCAAGAAAAAAAAACCAAACCAAAACTCGCCTTTGCCCGATAATACCCACCTTGAAATTTCTAATCAGAACTGTCCTTCCCTTTCATGGAAGACAGAGAAAATAATATTCTTTTAATATTAACGATTACCCACAATGGAATGCATCACTGTTGCTTATTACTTAAATCTTTTTCTATGTATATCCTGTAGATAAATTTATTTCTTTTAATAATTTTTATGATTAGAATAAAAATGCAAAACCCAGATGAAGAAATAGCAGACGGAAAGTTTTTACTTTAAAAAAAAAAAATTTAAAAGAAAAACTTACCACCACCAACAAGTAGAGATTTTTGGGGAAGCAAAAGGAAGGTTTATTTATTTATTTTTAAATATAATTTCAAAGATAGAGAGACGGAGGAGAAGAAAACTAACCCTAAAATACAGATATGCCCATTCTGTGGAGTACTGATTTGCCCTCACTAGGCTGCCAAAAAGGCCAGGATAAAGAAGGGCAGGATGGGGTTTTTGAGACGAGAGGCTTATTCGGGAATGACTTTTAATTGAGAGATGGGGGGATGGGGTTGGGGGGTGCCCGAATCAACATGAAAGTGGATGAAAGTTAAAACATGAAAAATCAAAACGGTCGTTGTTTAAACTTCCGAAAGCTAAGGTGACAAGTGGTGAAATTGGACATATATCTCGTCCTAACCTTTTTTTTTTCTTTTTTTTTTTTTTTTTTTTTTTTTCTGTTGATTGATATGGTGAGAGAGAGAGAGAGAGAATTGCAAAACGGGGGAGATGAGATATGAGTGCCGTAACAGCTGCACTTGAATTAAATAAAGGGCGTTTATGCCTTGGAATAAGTCCCTCGCCCCTTTTTCTCTCTCCACATCTTTTCTTCTCTACCCTCTCTCTCTCTCTCTATCTCTCACTTTTAAATAAAAAGTCTTTTTAACTCCATATTTAGTGTGATTAATACCCCCCCTTTAATTCCCACACCAACCCCCATATTTGGTAATAAATTTGTTGACATATTTGACTTTGAGTGGTTGTTCGTTAAGTTTTTCTTTAATTTTCCTATAATAAAAAATATATAGATATATATTCAAATTTAAGAGGTAAAGTTAAAGGTAGTCAAAGGGGTACCCCCCACAGGCCACAGGTGAGAAGCCTAGAGGGCTTTAAGCCTCAGTAGTAGTAGTTGCAGTACCCATTTCTTAAGGGTCAGGTCTGTTTATGATTTGTCGAAAACTTTTCACTTTTCAAAAGGTGATTTGGATATATCCTCCTCCTCCTCCTCCTCCTCCTCCTCCCATCACATGATCTCTTTATCCAACACTTCTTTCGATTATCATTACTTCTTTTTTTTTTTTTTTTTTGACAAAATTATCATTACAATTATTTCCACTCTCGTATCCCAAACTTTTTCTTATCCATTAATTTTTCTTTTCTACCCTATCTCTACCATCTACGTGTGGGTATCATGGGATTGGACCCAATTACTCCCACCAGTAAGTCCCAGGCGACTGAAAATCATAGAACGATGGTTTAATCGATTTCATTTACAAGTTAGGTTTAAACATACATCCTCAATTGGATATGACATATACCGCCGTGATATGTTCTTCTACTAATTATCATCTTTAAATGCAGACCAACGACCTCTCTAAACTCGAACAAAGATAGCCGTCAGATAACCAATTATAAGCGCGGTTAAACATTCATTATGACAGAAAATATGGACGACTTAGCTATCTAAAATGAAAAACATGTCATAACGCACGAAAAAAGCGTCACCTTCCTCTTCCGTTTCGGAAGAAGATCATCTACTTTACGAAAATAATCGTCTTCTTCTGGATGTTACAAGAATACGTTAAAAATATACTTAGATTCAATACCGAATGAATAAGCTGCTTACCTCCAGATCGAATTAATCTAACTTTAGCATCGGGAAGGCAATGGGCATACCACCGCAATTTATTTATTTATTTTGCAAACATTCACTAGATGATTCATGCTTCGACGATCCAATAATTTAGAAAGTTTATGAGACCACACTATGTAATTATTTCCACTTAGATGCCCAACTTTATCTCATCCATTAATTTCTTTTTTCAACCCTGTCATCTTATGTTCTCTCGGCAATTTTATTAAAATAAATAAAATTTTAATTTAAAAAATACGACTATTCATCAATTTTTGATCTTATTATAACAAAAATGCCTTATAAAAATATATAAATAGAAAATGATATTTTTACCTAAGAGTTACCTTTAAAAAAAATTATAAATTTACATGTTTTGAAGTAATTGAGGTTTTTTAACCGGATATTCAACTCTAAACCTTGTATCGTACTTCAATTTTTTGGAAATTAATAAATTATACTGTTAATCATATTTCCTATTTGGAAAATTAGATGTTTACATTTTTTTTTATTAGAGCATGAGGTATCCTAAGTGTTCTAAGTGGATATGCGTATATATGGAAAGCATATTTAAATCATAACATATTCAAACTAATCCTTTTACGAGTCCGAATAAACCACAAGGGTTTACAAGTCAGAAAAAATCATAAATTGGTAAAGCGTTTAAAGTTTAAAAATGTAAGACATGAAAAAAATGGAGGAATCTCTTATTCAAGTCTCAATGAAACATTACTATATTATAATAAAATGGGTAATTATCATAAATATAATATTAGATTATTATGGAGTAAATTAATAACATGTAACGTATGTATATGGCATTATATTTAAAACTTTATGCAATCATTATTTTAACTAAATTATTTAAATTGGAATGTATTCAGATAACTTTATATATGTTACGTTACTTAATATTTATATATTAATTTAGCAATTAGTGATAATTTATATTATGTTCTCTAAATTACATCATGTTTAAAATTGGAGATAATTTGATGCATATAAAAAGAAGAAATAGTAGTTCAAAAGCTAATCCATGATCATCAAGATTTGATTTTACTAGTTTGTTATCGTATCTGATGAATTATTTTAAATTAGAATATATTTTTTAATAAAATTCTAAATTAGACTTAAAATTATATATACTATGAAATAATTAAGATAATATATAAAATACCAAAATATAGTAATAATTTAGTCACTAATATGATATTTATAGTGGAATAAAGAATTGATCCCTTGACCTAAAGGATGGAAATAAATTACTTAATTATTGAAATGCAATACCCCTAAAAATATTTATATCCTCCCTAATTATATTTTTCTGGGTCTGTCATTGCCTATACGACAGCAGTGATGTAATGTAAAGTAGAAAAAGATGAAATTTCATTTTAATTATAGTATATGTTTGGTTTATTAAAAAAATTTAGTTTTCATTAGATATATGTTCTTCCTTAAAAAAATATGTTTTGATTAATAAAATCCAAAATTATTTCAAAATACTAATTTATGAATCTTGTTTGGTTTTAAGCTTTCATTAATGCAAATATTGATGGAAACATGCAAGCAAGTAAAGTATTTATATAACAACAAAAATAATGATAATAATAATCTTGTTCTCTTTTAGCCCATTTTCCTTAAATAATGACTTCGCCGTAAGTTTGTTGTCATTTCTTTACGAATCACAAATCTACATCTCGCTTCTTTCATTTTTCTTTGCTTTATAAAAGCTATATTTCACAGATTAAGTTTTATCTTTTTTTCGTCATCTTATCGCAACGTTTCGATTTTCGCTCTCGCATTTATAATATTATTTGTTATCTTCGTTAGCGACACTTTTACTCAGACAGCGATTCAGACAGCAAGACGACTTAATTAATGAATATATCACCATACTGCCAATATTGCTTAAAATCGGAGCTGAAGATATTCTGGGTCACCATATTATCAGTAACTTTGTAATGACGATGCCGATTATTACACTCATTAACACGATATCAAGCTTCATCCTCGTATTTTAATTATTCAGACTTTGATGTATCTTGGATTTATTATCTTAGTTTTACCAATGAAGTCTTGTCCGAGTGGCAAGGCAGAGGTATTCCCAGAGGGAGGTCTCGAGTTCGAGCCTCACTGTGCGTAGTGGAGCTGTGCCTCCCCAAAAAAAACCTTTCAAGCGGTAGGGCCAAGCGGTGTATACTAACCCGTAGGGCAAGGCCGAAGGAGGGTTTTCTGGGGTATGGGACCGGTCACTATAAAAAGCTTATCCTACCTTAGTTTGATTCCGATCACCCCTTGGTTATCAAAAAAAAAAAAATGATATATCGATCTATTGCAAATCAATCAATAATATTAATTTTCCTTTTAAAAAAACATTAATTAATTTTTTTTTCATATATCATATTTTGGATACCCAATTTTGTACATTGGATGTCAAAAATATCTTTACATCATATTTATTTTTTGTTTTAGACTTTTTAATAAAAAAATTTAAGCCATGATGCCTAGCTTTATGGTAAAACGTTTAAAAAATGGAGGACATGGAGATGGAAGGGGTTCCTAGTTCGTGGTCCTTGGTGATTTACGCTCACTATATCAGAATTCAAAGCTGCTTAACTATTCTTTTTTTCTTTTTTTTTTTGAATAAAGCAAGTAATTGTTAAAATTTTAAAAATATATTTATAAGGTATAGAATATTTGTTTTCAAATATATACAAAATAATGTTCTTTCATATTTTTAAAATTTATATTCCTTATATTATATGATTTTATTACTCTATTGGTTTCAACATTTTGAATGATTTAAAATAAATGTAAAGTTTATTTTATATACATTCAAAGCAGGTAGTTTCTTTAGAAATTATGGAAGGAAATATTTATTATATAATTTATAACTAATTGAAATAAATAACATATAACAATATAATATTGTGAAAATGAGGAACCCTAATTAAGAACAAGAAAAGCATATTAGGCTTCTTATTCCAATGAAAACTAAAAAAAAAGGAAATTACATAACAAATGTCTCAAACATAGACTTACTAGAGGAATCCTACCAATAATAAGAAACAAACTTTTATGACTTTTGTCTGTCAAAGTCACAATATTCCTATTAAAAGCGTCGAGAATTTGCTTAAACAAGAAAAGGAAATGCAAAACAGTGTTTGGTAAACATATCAACAATTTGCATGAAGGAAGGAACAAAAGGAAATGTCATGGTGCTAAGTTGATAATGACGTTGAGTGATGTGACAATTAATCTCAATACGTTTTGTCTGCTAATAAAAGACTGAAATCGAAATAGCACTTTTATTATCGCAATTTAAGGAAGTATAAGCAACTAACGTTACCAAACTATCTCACAAATAATAGAGATCATGACACGATATTCCGCTTCTATGGAAGATTCATTGACTGACATTCGCTTCTCAAAGTTTAACACTTCCATAATACTGAATAATAGTATTCTACACAGCTTCACACACACACACACACCTCCAAGAGATAAAATCGCACAATCGACCCTCTCTACTTAAATTTATAAGTGTATACTACTTTCTATTTGAATTATTTATAAGTCTATCTTTAAATTAACTATTTGATTAATTCATGACTTAGGAATTAATAATGTAGTTTGTAAAGAAACTAACTTTCTACCTTGGATGAAGAATAGGAAAAGTTTATACGAAGAAAAGAAAAGTTTGTAAGAATTTTAAAAAATTTAATGAATCAATACTCATCATAAATGCTTCCTTTGAAATTTATGTCTCATTCCATTATTTTATTAATCTTTTAATAACATATTTGTTTAACCAATGATGAAGTAATTAATCCTCTATTAACATTGCTTTCAAGTCCATGGATTTCAAATTTCTTCAAGTTCATTAAACTTCTCTATAGATATTACAGAGAACTTAAAATTGGTTCAAAAATAAAAATAAAATAAAATAAAATAAAATTATATATATATATATATATATATATATATATATATATATATATATATATATATATATATATATATATATATATATATATATATATATATATATATATATATAAATATATGTATTTGACAATATAGTTATTTGAACTTTTATGAAATCATTATTTTACTAAATGAATTAAATTGGAAAGTATTTTAGAGTTTTAAAGACATTTATGGATTTTTTTTTAAGGGATGACTTTTATAAAGTTTAATAGATTTTTAAAAACTTTTGTAGACTTTTTGTAGAGTTCGTAAATTTATGTATAACTTCCATAAACTTTTATTTTAAAAGACTTTTGTGGACTTTGTAAATTTATAGATAACATTTATAGACTTTTATATTAAAAAAATTATAGACTTTGGTAGACTTTTGGAGATATTGATAGATTTTTATTAACTTTAAATTAATATAATAAATTAATATTTCTAATAAAAATAAATAAAATGTAGTCATTCTCCAAAACCGTCGCCGCCTCTCTCTCTCTCATCTTATTCTTTCTTGCCTCTTTTTCCTTTAAGTAAGGATGCGCGATTGCTCATTCGTCGAAATCATTCATCTACATCTCTACATTTTTCTTTTTTCAATAAAGCAAGATTCCATTAAACGAAATGAATTTTTAAATATTTTTTTCGTGCATTATACCGCCTACGAGGCGCTTAAGTGTCATCTTATGCGCGGCGCGATGAAGTCATCTTAGTAATGACGATTTGATTTTCGTCGCTTTGCTGCTACAAGATTCTTCGCCAGAACGATTCGAACGATAAACATATCTGGACAAGAGCACATTAAATCAAATCAAATGGTTGCTCGATATGTCGTGATAATTTGAGTCATTTCCAGATTCTACCATCATAAATTATCAAATCAGAGTTTGAAACATTCATCAGACTATTAACCTCGACGTTATGTCACCCAGCTTTTAACGATTTCGATTCGCTGCTCTTATCAACACATCACACTAATAAATAAAATTATTCTAATTTCAAAAAATAAAAATAAAAATAAATAAAAGTAAAATATTTTAATTAGATAATTATGTTAAAAAATACCAAAGTTATTTAAAATAATGTTTCTCAAATTAAAAAATATATAATATTCAATATTCTTCGTATGGTCACATCGCTCCACAAATCATTACCTATAAAAGCTTTGCTGCTAGGTCTCAACAATTGGTCTAACGTCCTCATTTTCTATTGGAAATTTATCTACCTCGTTTTATACTGTAAATTGATCTAAATACTAATCCTTTTGAATAGGTTGGAATAAATAAATTTTCGTAACTTCTTATTTCTCAATATAAATTTTCATCTAAGACACTTAAAAATAAATTTTTATTTATTAATTTATAAAATTTATTTCATCTCAAATTTTCCAATTTCACCGATCACTTATATTGTCTTTTATTTTTATTTTTAAGAATTACATATTCCTTGTGACGCCCCAACTCAAAGACTCTAAGTGTCGCCAGTAAGGCCACTTTTGTTTTTTTTTTTTTCTGCTTACTATAAACTCGTTTCATTCATATATCAGTAAGATTTAACTAAAATATATTACAGAAGAATGACACAAAATATATTCAAACTCCATAAACGCAGAGCTGCTCAACATATAAAAACTTTAACATCGCTTACAAAAACAAAACATATACAAAAAAATGTACTCAAAAGGTCTTCAGCGTAAGACCTAATAGTGTGTTGGCCTTGCTGTTGATGGAGTATCTCTGACTTCTTGTTTCTGCTTCTCCTATACCTAAACGGATAAAACACCCGTGCTAAGCTTATAACTTATTAGGAATTGATACTTATGGACGACCTCTAATCAAAGTCATCACACTTTAGACAACTACATATAACTGTAACATTCATTTACATATACACATGCTTATTCATGTTTTGAACATATCATTTATAGATATGCTTCTACATATATCATACTTATTCGTCTATCACAAGCCTATTCCATATAATCTTTCATTCATGTTTTTATTCTTGTACTTATCATTATTTACGTATCATCACATATAAATGTTGTGAAATACTCGTATCGTAATAAATGCGAATTCATGTGCTGTCGTTTGTGCATATTTAGGCTGAAGGAGGAGGAGGAAGGAGGAGGAGGAGGAGGAGAGGAGGAGGAGGAGAGGGGAGGAGGAAATGCCTTGTGGATATGAAGGGCGTATGTCTTTCGAGGTCTTATCAGTAGAAACGGTGATTTTCCTATACGTATGATGACGAGTTTGCTATAATAGTCGAATGAGATGCAATAATAAATCGGCCTGACGGAGACATCGATATACGTAAAGTATGTTGTAACAGCTCTACCACAGATGGAATGCCTACCTATCCAATTACTCGATCATAAGCAGACAATCGATTTTATTATGTTTTCTTAACAATGCTCGGTATTAGAAAAGAATATCTGTTATACGTGAATAACTATTGATGTCGTGGCATCTTATAGAGTATTTATTATCTGAATAATATCTTATAAACATATAATTGTACTTTGCATTTTCATATAACAACGATTATCGTGTATTCTCTTTTGGAAAACTGGTATAACAATACATTTATATAACGCTTTATCTGTTCAGTTTATAATAACCAATTATGCCTGAACAGTTCCCAAGTTCATTTTTGACTATAATTTTGACCCTGTAAACGAGATTGTTAGAGAAAGTGATTTTCTAACTCAATATATCTCTATGTCTTAAGTTTCTTATGGTTCAAACATCATGTCATTTGGACTTTTAATTTGGGAGATATGGTCTAAATATTTCGAACTGCTCGTAGACAATTTCCGAAGCAGTCTGAAGTGACGTCTACTCTTATTGAAAATTTTTTGGGAACATTAGAGACATACTTTGATATACTTTCTTCGTGAAGTTGTTCTTGATGAATTTCCTTTTGGTGGGGCGACAAGTGTTAAATTTTAAACGTGATTGTCTTCAATGCATTCGATGCTTGCGATAAAGTTAGTGATGTCTGACCACAGTTGAATTAGGGTTCAGAAATAATTATATAATTATTTCGGTTAATTATAAAATATGGAATTAATGTGTGGTTTCCACTGTTTTGCCACTAACTGGCGTTTTGATGGGTCAATAACATTAAGGGGCAATTAAATAATTTGAGCGGGGTCCACACATGGGTTTTAAAACCTACAACACGTTATCACACTTGGCCGTTGAGAAGAACGGAATCATTCTTAGGTTTCTGATCAGGAAACCAATACTGTATCAGTACTTGAGAGAGAGCACAGTTGCATTGTCCCAGTGCGATAGATTCGGTATGTCTTCTGATATTGGCTTATTTGATGCTTTGATTAGTATGCGTGATTAGGGTTCATGTGGTTTTACGATACGTATTTGGTGTAACGATGTAAATCCACATCTATGTGTTTATTCATGTGTAACAGGAATTCACAATCGATCGAGTCTCAATTGTGTCGATAACTTGATGTTGAAGCTATGAACTCAGGTAAGCGATTAGTTGCTGCACTTGATCATTGGTGAGTGATCCATGCGATGGAGTGGCACCCATCATGGCTGCAGTTTTTTATAAATGTTGAGTGTTCTGGGTAAGATTCGTAGAACCCTTGGGTAGAGAAGAGCTAGACAAAAGAGAGCACAATGTTGTTGGCTGGACCACTTGATTTGGATGGGCCTTGAACCCAGGATGGTATCCATGAAGTTTGTAACACCGTGTGCCCTAACAGCCCACAATGAATGCATTATGGTCGATCTTGCCTTGGATTTTTTCAAAGAACATGTCGCTGCGACAGAGTGTACCAGAGACAGTGTAGTAATGGAGGATTCTTGCAATGATGCCTGGCACCGAAAGAATTGGATTGGACTAGAGGCCCAGACAATAGCTGCTGCCTCTCCTCCTGAACAACGAGATTAAACATTTTTGTGTTAGAAGAAAGATGATCAATCATCAATATCTGTCCTCGGACCATCCCATAAGATTCATTCAAGCCCATTAGGAATTGCATAACGTATTCTTGTTGTTGATAGTCGATCCAAGCTTTCATACCTACACACAAACATATCGACTGAAATTTTTTTAGTTCATCCCATAGGATCTTCAATCATGTGTGGTATGTGTTGATATCTAGTGAGCCTTGACATAATCCTAGTAGCTACTACTTAATTTGAAAGATGCGAGGCACATTGCTTTGGTGAAATCTCTTGAGAAAATCTGTCTAAACTGCTTCAGCACTATCAATATAAAGTACGCTATCAACAATTTCCTTCGAAACAGAGTTGAGCAACCACGAAGTCACCATACTATTGCATCTAGACCAAACGCTAGATAGGAGATTGTTAGACGAGGGTTTTGGAATCGATCCATCGATAAACCCTAACTTATGTTGGCATTAGAGCCATGGGGGGGGGGGGGGGGGGGGGGGGGGGGGGGGGGGCAGGGGGGGGGGGGGGGGGGGGGGGGGGGGGGGGGGGGGGGGGGGGGGGGGGGGGGGGGGGGGGGGGGGGGGGGGGGGGGGGGGGGGGGGGGGGGGGGGGGGGGAGGGAAGTGCATACAGGTGTGTAATTAAGTGAATGTGATGCAAAACAGGTCTAGAATGATCTCCACTGCGTATGAAGTAAGGGTTGCTAGCATTATCTATGTAGAGATTGCACTGATCCATAGTGCCAGACGAGGGAGATGGAGTCAATGCTTGAAAGCAATTGTTGTTTTGTTGATGACCTCTACGAGCCATTGTTAGAAGAAGAAGGAGGACACAACAAGAAGATACTGCTCTGATACCATATTACAGTAAAACAAATGGAAGACGAGAGGAGGAATATTTGATTTCATTCTTCAAGGAAAAAAAAGCTACATAATGGGTATATGTAGCTGTGGTAGGACACTTCTATGGGTGCTCTGTTCTACTCACTCGAATGTATAGCTTAGCAAATATCCTAACCAACTCATTCTAGGAAAATCTGATATATAATGAAAATAATGAAAAAAGGAAAAGAAAATGGGCTATAATAATGTAAAACGAACATTTATAAACATTGCTTATGACTCTTTTTTTTTCTTGGAGAAGAAAAGTAAAGGGGTATAATGGGAGTATCCATTAAGTTTCAGAATCTTGACCCTTCAACAAGTCTGAGTCAGTCAAGAAGGGAATTTAACTCTTTTTTTTTTTTTTTTTTTTATAAATTTGATTTCAAAATTAAAACCATAAAGTAAAGCTTGTCATGTACCAAAGATTTGTTTTGAAACTAAAATCTTTAACATCCTTTAGTAAAATATCTTTTACAATTCTGTAACTTATTATTGAAAGCTTTTTTATTAAATCGTTTTGAGGACCTACCGAGGTGATTAAACTAAGATCGTTTTTAAGGCTCGTGAACTATTAAAATCCTTAAAACTATAGATAAAACTTCATTTTTGACATTGAATAATTTGGCAACGCGTGGGTACAAGGTGATCACCAAGACTTTGACAAACGGAATGAGAATCATTACTTAAGGCCTGAAGTGGCACCACACTAGAGCAGCTTCATGCCAAGATGCCAAATTGTAGATAACATCAACATCTACCAAGAAGTCATTTACTCAATGCGCAAACAAAAGCCTGGCGTAGGTACTATGCTCATCAAAATTGATCTCGAAAAGGCCTATGATCGCCTCTCATGGAAGTTCATCCGTAACACTTTGGAGATCGGGGGTTTCCCAAACTCTTCGGTGAGAAAAATCATGCAGTGCGTTGAAACCTCCAAATTGTCAGTGAGTTGGAATGGTACAGCCTTAGACTGGTTCCAACCTTCAAGGGGTATCCGACAAGGGGATACTATCTCCCCCTACATTTTTGTCCTCTGCTTAGAAAGGCTAGGTCATATAATTCAACGAGCGGTTGATGATGGAAAGTGGAAACCTATCAAGCTCTCTCGATATGGCCCTAACTTATCCCACCTTTTTTTTGCAGATGACCTGCTATTTTTTGCAGAAGCTTCTGAGAATCAGATACAGATAATCATGGAATGCCTTAACCTCTTCGCCCATGTCTGTTAGAAAGTTGGCACTAAAATCCAGCATCTTTTTCTCAAAGGGTGTGGAAAAAACTATGGTAGAAAAGATATCTAACATTTCGAAAATCCCGATCACAACTAAACGGGACAAGTACCTGGGCACCCCGGCCATCAATGGCCGAATGTATTCCGGCCTGTACCAGCCACTATTGGACTGGATTGGTGAGACAATGGAGGGCTGGAAAACTAAGTATCTGTCCTTTGCTGGCAGGATCATTCTTACTGTCAATCCTTGACCCTTGCCCCACCCCATGCAATCTTCTCTTCTACCAATTAATATATGCAACAACATTGATCGGTTAGTGAGAATTTATGGGGTGGACCGAATGATAATAAGAAAATCCACCTTATCAAATGGGAGACAATCACCAACGAGAAAGAACAAGGGAGATTGGGTTTAAAAACGATGCACCACATGAATCTAGCCTTCATGGCAAAGCTTGGGTGGCAATTAGTAACAGAACAGAAGAGCCTTTGGGTAAAGGTTATTGCTAAAAAATGTCATAGGGGAAATCAGCCTCAAGAAACTCAACAAAAAGCAAGGTTCGTCGAACACATGGAGAGGAATAACTACGACACTTGAAATCATAGCAAAGGGAGCACGGATAAGGGTTTATAATGGAAGCAGAGCACACTTTTGGAGAGACCTATATGGCTGGGGAGGTTCCTCCTGTGACCACGGCAACCAAGAGACTTCGATGACCGACTCTTACAAAGTATTCAGGAATACTGGACACCAGACAGTGGGTGGAAATGGGAGAAAATATATGGGTTGCTACCCTCCCATTTGGAACACCTCCTAGCAGCCACACTGGTAAGGCAATATAAAGAACGAACTGATGGAATTTGTGGCGGGGACCTGACCTGGAGGCCGGACCAAGACCCGGGGACGCGGTCCTCACTTTTTTTTTTTTTGAATAATTTCCAATAATCCAAATACAATTACATTTCCAAACACATTTCAAATACTCAATGAAAATATATATACATAAATACCACTTTAACATATAGGGCCCATCATTTGTTCGATATTCACATTTTCGTTCAATATGGCAATACATGCCCATTTGCTATATTTCCCCACTTTTATATAATACGGCATTATAAGCCGTTTTCAATATTAAAATATTTACAAAATGGTTTTTTACAAAAAGAGTCAAATTAATTTCATGTGTATCGTGTGACCAGGAGTTTACTTATCCTCGTGTGACTTTGGCGATGAAATGTTATTTGTTGTCTACGTCTTCGTCACGTGTTCTGCCGATGCATAGCGTGATGGTAAAAATAGCAGCGTAGCGTTTGTCTTTAGTGGTTTTATATAGTTCTACTCTTAGGCATTTCAGTTTAAGTCAAATCATGCAATTTTCAACAATATTTCAGCCTTTTGAATGATCAATACAATACAATACATATATTCATTTTATATATATTCATTTACGAGTTTATTGATCATTTAAATATCTTACTTTCATATGCAATATTAATTGCAAAACACAAATCATACATTCTAATTTTCTTATCATTTCCCCATTTTGCCCTTAAAGCGAATTTA
Source organism: Tetrastigma voinierianum (assembly GCA_016808115.1). Taxonomy (NCBI): domain Eukaryota; kingdom Viridiplantae; phylum Streptophyta; class Magnoliopsida; order Vitales; family Vitaceae; genus Tetrastigma; species Tetrastigma voinierianum. The sequence goes on along the minus strand of JAEQBH010005924.1, from coordinate 64,524 downwards.
ACCTATGCTTTGATTGCCGCGAGGATAACGGAATCACTAGTATTATGATCGCAATTGAACATGGTAAGATATAAGCGTTTTGTTTGCCCATAACGTAATGCGCGATGCCATTTGGGTTGTTGGCTACAGTTTATTAAAAATTAAGTTTGTGAGCCTTCACGAATCTTGTCACCATTGATTTATGGATCGAGATATATAAATCGTACGTTAAGTTCGATGCTGCAATTTGACCACTTATTGGTATACCCAGATATATCGTGCCCAAGCTCAAGTTTAACGGTTAACATTACATTAAGGGCGTTCAAATCATTCGCGCAAAAATCTGATATAGTATATACATCCATATACAAATAATTCATTTTCAATACTTATGCAATTTTCATATGCAAATCATTTCACAATTAATTACCTCAAATCAATTAAAACACTTGATATGGGTTTTTCTTATAAATCATTTTGGCAATTCAATTATCAGTGTAATCATGTTTCAAACACTTTGGAATTGTAGATGAGAGGGAGGTGGAGAGCAAAGTCATAAAGATTGTAGATCTTTCGATTTACGTCCTTGGAATCTCCAAGCCTGGCTTGGGCTTTTTTCTTAAAATTAGCCCCTAATCCATCATAATGACAATTATATATTAGTTGGGTATTCTAAGGTTTCTAGTTAGGTCTTATTTCTACCCGACTCCCTTCCAGTACATTGTTCATTTCATTTTTCCCCATTTCCTCATCCTTAGATATTCTTATCATTATTTTTAGACATTGATATGACTCATTTAATTTACACGGGTTTAATGGGGTTGAATTTGGATCTGGCTTTTATTTCGAGGAATATTTATTCGCCTAAAAGTATAGTTTATCAATAAATTTGGATGCTGATAGGATGAGTGATCTTGCAGTTATGGCACATCCGCTCATAAACCAGCGTATCGGAAGCGAACGAAATTGACCGAAAAGCGAGCCTCGGCTTTGATGAATTTTAGGTTGATGGGGTCCCGAAATTTGGATACACTTATTTCGGGGAGATTTATTTTCTAAAAGATCTAGTTTGCGTAGAAATTTGAATGGCTGATTTGGATAAGTGATGACAGTTATGACCTAAATACGGCTAACCGTATTAGCGTATTAGGCCGAACTGAAATTGACCGCGAGCCTCGCACAGTAATGAATTTACGAGTTGACGGGTCCAAATTTGAATCTGACATTTCGGGAGATTGATTCTCTTTGAAGTACCATTCTTTCAGAAATTTGAATAACTCAATTTGTATGAGTGATGGCCAAAACAAAAACATAGCTTTTTGGAAAATTTTGACAGCATCTCCCATAAATACCCAACATTTCCTTTATACAAAAATTTCTCATTTGAGGACCACAACCAATCAAACAATTAAATACGACTTAGAGCAACCAATAAAAACACTTTTATTCAAATTTAGGAGTTTCCCAACTAAACACAAGAAAATGGGGGTTAGGGGTTTGGTTACTTACCCAAAATATCTTTCAATCATCTTATTTCATATTCTTTTATAGCATCACCTAAATCACTTGGTCTGAAGGAAAATTACCAAGTTTCTCTCTTCTTCCTCAACTGGTGGTGTCTATAGCTCTCCTTTCCCCTTTGCCTAAAATGTGGCTTATGGCATTCAAAGACCAAAAATTGGTCTTTAGTCGTCTAACATGACTAAGGCATGTTTGGCTACATTGTTCATCATTCTCATTTTCTCACTTTAAAGCTTCATTTCAATTTCATTGGGTTATAACAGTGACTACATTCTTCTGTTTATGACTTTTAGGTCGTGATTTGACATTTTACTAAATTTGACTCTGTAAAATTTTCGAGGTTTTTATCATTTTGTTTTTAATGTTAAAAATTTCAGGAAAAATATAATTTAATTTATTTTACACCCTGAACATGTTATAAAATTGTTAGGGTATTTTTGAGGGCGAATTTGTTGGGATCTCAACACTGATGACAAGTTTACACTGAAATCAGCGTACACTTTAACCAGAAATAACGGTACCACAATCCAAACTGGGAGCGGGAAGCAGATATGGAGTTTGAAAGTTCCACAAAGAATTCGAACCTTCGTATGGCTGCTACACCATGGAAAAATTTTGACAAACCAAGTGAGAGCCCGTAGGGGGCCTCTGTACAACCTAAATGCAAACATTACATCCCATTTGTATTGAAGGCTTGGTCATATCTTTGAAACCTCAAGGAGTGGTATTTTTGGGGCCATATATATGATGGTGAGGCACGTCTTAGTCGCTCTCATAGGATCTACCATTCAAGGGCTTCAGTTTATGTTGAATTTGACTAAGTAAGGGATCAGATGTGGAAGGGGAGTGGAAGAACCTGTTTGCCATATGTCTCTAGTGGGGTATGGAAATGGAAAACAGTTATCTTCAATAATACAAAAACGTTGAACTGGAAACAGAGGTCTACTTCGCAAAAAAAAAGATTACTTTCGGCAGGTGTATGCATATCTCTCTAACCAGAACATCATGCAAGGAGGCTAGCTATGTAACCAAGTGGATTGGTTGGTGCCCTCTACAGCAGAACTGGGTTACTCTTAACACAGAAGGCTGCTATATCAAAAGGAGAGCAATCAAGCAGGAGGTGACGGCATATAGAAATGCAGGAAAAGTAGCTGGGCCAGCCGTGCAAACTATGTAACCAGTGGATTGTTTTGAGTGGGGAGGGAGGAGGAGGAGGAGCAGAGGGCTATGGGCTTTGATTCACGGTCTTCGACTTGCACATTGAACAAGCATTCAATACCTAGCTAGCACGTGGATCACAAAACATGAAACCGAGTCTATTAGGTGCTCTAATCTAGTTTCTGAATGCAAGCACCTCATCAAAAGGAGTTGGGCAATCGACCTACAACATGTCTATAGGGGAAAGAGAATCCAAGAAGTACATTTCCTAGCAGCTATGTGTACAGTAACAAGTGGGGGCAATTCAGGTTGGCATCTTCCCCCACGACGCCTGGGTATAATTCTCCAACATAATTTAATGGGTATTCTCGGGCCTAGGAGAATACAATGTAATGCGTATTTGTTTGGGGGCGCCCCCCTCCTATCTTAAAAAAAAAACAAAACAAAACAAAACCTGCGTGATGGAGAGAATTCAAGTAGGATTTAAAGCCTCATTTTTATTGGCAGCAATGATAAATTATCGGGGATACTTCCTTCTCACCAAGGAACTCACACAACAACTAAGAAAAACCAATGACTTCATTAAGGAGGACGCAATGCTGTAACTCCATTTATGTCCTCAGTCATCTTGAGGTTTAGAATGTTATTTATCTACAACACATTAGAATTTAATCGTAATTTTGCTTTGGTAGCACTTCATTGAGATCCATGATGTATTCTTAAAATAATAACAGTTAATCCTCTCTAAATATCTGGAGCCTGGAACACCACCAAGGAAAGTTAACAACCACAAATAAAAAAAAGAAACCAAGATTATATTACAAAAACCATAATTCTAAAAAGTGCAATAAAAAGTTAGGCTAAACAAGAGAGCAAATTGAATTTAGCATTGAAATAATTCAGGAGAGGTGATAACAAAAAAATAACTGCTCAAATGATCCAAGAGATGCATTTAAATTCCTGATAATTGATGGTAAAATCTGTAGGGATGAATGATACTTTTGGTATAAGATGTGTTTCCTATATGTAGAAGTTACAGATTTACAGAGCAAAAAAATGATAATTACAAGAATATTTTAAGATTAAAAAATGAATATTCTAAATTTTCTTATATACTAGTATTTTCCTTAAGCAAAGAATAGGATTTTTTCCGTTTTGTGTTGCAAATATTACAATACATCTATTCATATTTTTTCACTTAATAAGTGGTTCAAATTAAAATTTAAGAATTTGGTTTTTTATCTTACATTTTTTTTTGTATTATTAAAATATCTTATTAATATTTGGTTTATAGTGTCTTATCTGGTTTTTGGTTTACCAATTAACATTGCAAATGATGTTTTCATCTATTTATGAGGATTTATTTACAGTAAAGGAATGATTTAATTGTAATGGATTAATAGTGAAAGATAATAGATCTGAATATTGATATCATTGAAGACTATTAGAGTGTTCCTCATATCAAATTGTGACTTTATCTGGTATATCTTATTAAACTTTGAATATTAAACTGTAAATATTGAAGTTTTATATTGTAGTAAATTATAATAATATTAATTTTCCTTTCAAAAAAGTCAAAACCGGATATTAAAAAGTATTATTATCTTGTGTATATTTATTAAATTATCATAAGAAATCATTTAAATGTTACAAATATATTAATAATTTTAAGATATCATTATATAAGCTATTTTCTAAGATATTGCCTATGTTTAAAATTTATTTTTTAGAGCTTATATTGTTTTTAATTTTCAAAAATAACTTAAAATTAAGTAGATGAAGATAATATTAATTTTAGTAAAATAAATTCTAAAATTTTCTTAACAGATAAGTCAAAACCGAATTTTTTTCTCAAATAACATTTATTCAAAGAACTATTATCTTATTATATATTTAACGAAATTATATATATATATAGACAGCTAAATATTTTAGTTACAATATAATAAACTGTTATCATTGAGACTTAAACCTGAGACCCTTCCCTTTCTTATTATCTACCTTTTTTTTTTAAACGCATAACGTGAGCGGCATGGGCTTCAAACTATATATATTAAAAAAATATATTTTTTGATTTTATTATTTAAAAATATATATTCAATTTGATTTTATTATATAGCATTGGTAGAACATTCTGGTAAAAATAAAATATAACGATGTGGTGAAATGAGAGTATTTTTATTTTTTTCTTATGTTTTAAATGAACGTGACATGGCATGGCACTTTCTCATAAGTGGCAGTAGATGGGACACATCGGTTAAAACATGATAGACAATTTTGTATTGAAAAGTGACATTATTGTTTTAAGAAAAAATAATATTATTGATTCAAAATAATAAATTGATAGATCTAGACGAATAAAATCTGAAATAGATAAAAGTCATATATAATGAAGCAAACATTGAGTTAATAGCGTAATAGTTCGATGTAAAACTTATAAATTTGATAATATAATAACCCAAAAATATCTTTTGGCTGAGTTAACTGACATCTTATGATCATCAATTTGATATTTTTCTTGATTAAATCCATTTCTTTGTTTGAATCATCCCACGCAAAAGCATTCTGCGAATATGAGCAATGATGTCGTAACAATAGACGATAAATAGCTTGTCATGTAAGGCGTGACAAATCGGTCGATTGAAGCGTGGCAAGTATGAAGATAAAGCGCAAATTTTAGGTGGCTTAAACTTTATTAAGCAGAAAAATGAAAAGATATGTAAAGGGGTGATTTGAATCAGAGATAATGAAAAAATCTGTTTCATTGCTTGAGGGAAAACAGGCTGAACGAAACGTGAAAAGGATGAGTAGGGTTTTCTAAGTCAAGTGTTTAAAAAATGTATTTTTAAAAAATATATCTATTGCATGTATTCCTTAATTTTGTTGAAGATGGAACATTTCAAAGTGATAAGGGGAGTTGAGTTCTATTTTCCTTACATAATTCCCCAAGAAATTATTAAAATAATATATTAAAAATTGATGTTACTAACATTCGATAATGTAAAGTGACCCCTCGACTCAATATCCATGGTCGATAATCGGTTAGTCAACTTGGATTGACTTAGTAAATATTGTTGGAGGTAGCTAGGTTAAATCTGGTCAAAACTCTGTATTGGTCATTATTATCAAAGGCGCTCATTTTTTGTCATTAAGAGATGCTCTTAATATATATTTAAATAAATTATTTCTCACTTTTTATTACATAAAATTACAAGAATTACCAATGATGTTTTCAAAATATAATATATAATAAATTTATAATTTCATGAAATACTATTATTGATAGATAAAAAAGTGTGAATATATATTTCAATTATAAATTATTGACAATAAAATGTAATAATAATAATAACAATTTATTTTAATGAATAAATTTAATAATATATTTTAGTTTATAATATTATAATTATTTTTATTTAGATGATAAATTTTTTAAAAACAACATTATTTGAATTTTTTTAAATAAGATAATTATAATATTAATTTATTTTTAATGGCTAAATTCATTAATATATATATACATATACATATATATATATTTAATTTTAACATTACATTAATTTTAAATTCAACAATAACTTTCAAAAATAAAAGAATAATTTAATTGATTTCTAAAGTGCTTGGAATGGGATAAGTCATATCCCTTGTGCGTGACACGTGAACGACTTGAACGACCTGAAGACCTGAGCCCAATCAAAGCGGGATTAGACCTTATAATTGTCAGGCACACATCGGGCTTATAGCTTAAAGTGGCAGAATACCCTTACCTTTCGACATAACTCAGGGCGCAGGCCTAGCATGCTCAAGGCATAAGCGGTCACCTCGAAGAATTTGCAAAATCGGTCGTGCTGAGCATTGAGGGTACATGCGATCATGGAGCTATTTGACATGATCTTCCACTACGCACTACTACACCATGATGAATATCACGTTTGCTATTATGAACAAATTGTAACAAGCCATGTGGAGTCCCTAAGTAGTATAAATTGATAGACGTGTAATAGGAAAGAAAAAGAAGAAATAAAAAAAAAAAAAAATATATATATATATATATACCTATATATATATACTCTTAACAGTGGAGATATACAATTCATTGGGAAGTTTTTGGCCTTTCCAATTAGTGCAGGATTGTGGGAAACCCTTTTATTCCCACGTATCTTGATAACTTTTAAGGCTTGATCATTTGTTTTCTCAGGAGCATTATGATGGTGAATCAGCTCAGTATTCAGTTTTGCGCCATCGATGGTACTTGATATTACATGTGGAACAAATGCGAAAGATCGGTAAGAGTCCTCCAGCAACAACTAATGCACCTCACTACGGCCTGCAGCGCATAAGAGAGGAGAGCGTGGGTTCTACACGTTGTGAGATTCACGGTTGCTCGCCTCAACAATCTTGCCAAGCCTCAGAACCCTAACATATTGGCCCCTACTAACGAACCTCCTACTCAGCCATTCGTCCGAAATAGATCCGGCATTGAAATGAATTAAACGAATAGGACCCCATCTCATCCCAAGCGAGAACCTGCTTTGTATGACATTTAGATGGCAATGGCCTCCACATTTGTTCTGCCATCTTGCATTAAGACGCCCCACCGTACTCATGCTATCGAAATTCCAAATGTATGATGGGTTGGAGGACCCCTTTGACCACTTGATGCACTTTGCTCAAATCGATCATTGCAAGCGACAACGCGCCCTCTTGTATGGTGTTCTATCGGTCTTATCAAACCATCTACGTCTTGGTTTCATCATCTCCATCCCGAACATAGTAACGTCTTTTGTGTTTATTTGAAAGTTTGTCCTCAAATACATGTGTTCCCATTCGAAGAAATGACGTCTGCTGCTTCCGCGTCTAGATGGACCGTCAGATTATGGTAGGCGTTTGACATCAATCCCTCTAACTCAAAGCAAAGAGCACGAGATCACGAATCTTGCGAGGGGCGATAAAGCAAGCCGGTTGCCCAACCTCATTCTTACCATCTCTTTCATTACATTCTTGACACTTGGTAGGCGAGTGTTCAAAGGAAATCGGTATCTTATGCTCGAAGATGACACCATAGCGGCAACCAAGAGGACTATAGCCTTTACGTTTCACTACAAGAAATTATCGGATTAGCTACGAAAATTAGCTAGGGAAATAATCCCTAGCTAATTTGCGAGGGATTAGCGACGGAATAACAAGAGATTTTTTATTCTGGAATTAATGACAATTTTGCGACCAGTTTGTGGATTAGAGGCGAAATTTCTGACGGACAAAGTCCCTAACTAATATTGGCATGCATTGATTTTGGCGCAAAGATTGGCGACAAATTTGCTGGCTTAACTTTAGAGACGGATTTTCCTGGCTACTTAGCTAGAAGACAAATTCGATCGCTAAATCATGATACGGAAATATTTTTTGAGTACATATGTATAGCTAAGAGATTTTCCCTAGCTAAAATAGCTAGGGGAAAAAATAGTGTTGTTTCTAAAATGTATGCATTTAGCTAGGGATTTTTCCCTAGCTATTTAGTTAGGGATAGCGTCCGTCGTTAAGTCTACAAAAATATATTTTTTGTTTTGATTTATGTATTTAGCTAGGGATTAGTCCTAGCTAAAATGGAAATGGGAGCAAAATTAAGTCGTTATTGGTGCCCTTAAATTGTTATTTTCATAAAATATATGCATTTAGCCTTTAAAGGATTTTTCAGTCAGTTAAGTCTATCTTTTGAATTATTTTTTTTTGTTTTTGTTTTATATATTTAGCTGAGGATTGGGTCCACAACTAAAATATCTAGGACAAATCAATTATTGTTGATTTTCCACTTAATTGCTATTATGCATGTATTTAGTAGGGATTATAAATCGTGGTTAGTCTCTACCACAAGTATTTTTGTTTTGTTTTATGTATTTAGCTAGGGATTAGTCCCTAGCTAAAATAACTAGGGCAAAATCCGTCGCTAATGGTGCCCACTTGGTGGTATTTCACAAATATATGCATTTAGCTAGGGATAGCTAGGGTTGTTTCACGATGCGTTAAATCTATCTTGAATTATTTTTGTTTTTGTTTATATATATTTAACTAGGGTGATTTTCGCTAAAATAGCTAGGGACCGACAAATCATTATTGGTGCTCTTAAATTGCTATTATGCATGCATTTAACTAGAGATTTTTCCCTAGCTATTTAGCCAGGGATTATGTCCGTAGTTAAGTCTATACCGAATTATTTTTGTTTTGTTTTATGTTGGCTGAGAGATTGGTCCTATTTCAAACGGCTGAGACAAAAATCATTAAGCTGTGGTGCCCTTAAATTGTTATTTTCACAAAACATATGCATTTAACTAGGGATTTTTCCCTAGCTATTTAGCTAGGGATTGTTTCCGTCGTTAAGTCTATACCAAATTATTTTTTGTTTTGTTTTATATATTTAGCTAGGGATTGGTCCCTAACTAAAATAGCTAGGGACCAAATCCGTCGCTATTGGTGCCCTTAAGTGCTATTATCGTGCATTTGCATTGCAAGGTTATGTCATCGTTAAGTATCTACAGAATTATTTTGTTTTGTTTTATATATTTATCGTGGGACACTATCTAGCTAAAATATCTAGTTAAATCAGTACTATTTATGCTTAATTGTTTGCATTTAGCTAGAGATTTTTCACTGAAATTATTTAGTTGAGGATAATGTCGTAAAGTCTATAACTAATAATTTTGTTTTGTTTTATATATTTAGCTAGGGATTGGTCCACCTAGCTAAAATAACTAGGAAAATATCAAGTCAGCTATTGGTGCCCTTAAATTTATATTTTACAAATTGTATGCATTTAGCTAGGGATTGTCTGGCTAAATAATGAGTTTAATCCATCGCTATTCTTACCCTCAAAATTCTTCTCATTTAGGAAATTATGTATTTTAGCTAGGGATATGTCCTAGCTGTTTGGATGGGGATCGTCCTAACTATTTAATCAGAAGGATACTTCCATCGTTAAGGCTTTTCCGAAATACTTCTGTTTTACTCTTTGTATTTAGCTAGGGATTTTTTTCTATCTAAATAGCTAGGGAATAATCCGTCACTATAATTTACTCTCAAATTATTTTTTCAATTTTAATTGCAAGGGATAATTCCCTAACTATTTAGTAGGGATGATGTATCGTCGTTAAGTATCTTTGAATTTTTTTTTTTTTTTTTTGCTCTATATGTCTAGCAAGGGTTTATCCACTGCTTGATTTAGCTAGGGATTGTGTCGAAGATCATTAGGTTCTTAAACGAGAAAGCGACATCGTTTCCTTCTACGTTATACTTAAAAACTACGGTTAATCTTTCTTCTAATAAAACATATCTCACTAAAACAAAGCGATTCCCTTCTCTCACGAGTCTCTACGACCTAATTAGGTTTGTTCCCTTATACTCCTTGGATTCGTACCAACTACTTCGTTTTAGATTACGCGCGCACCGCAGATTAGTCTCGAGAACACGGCGTGGGTCGCAACGTCATTTCGAAGCACCAAACCAAACAAACATCTCTCTCTCTCTCTCTCTCTCTCTCTCTCTCTCTCTCGGTTCTTTCTTTACCACTACCAAAACCCTCCATTTCTAACTCTTCTTGTTACCAGGTAAGATTCTCACTGTTCTTCTCCTTCAAAATACTACTTACATATATATCTCTCTCTCTCTCAATTTGATTTCCACTGGCGAAGTTTGGTTTATAAAGATTATTGAGTTTTTTTTTTCTTTTTTCATTTTCCCTTAATTTTTCTTCTTCTTTAAATACGTTTTCACATCACTTATATGATTTTGACTCTCCACCATGGAGTGAATCAACACAATCGATCGAGAGACATTCTTTAGATTACCTTTGAGGCATTGTTTCGCTTCCATTTGAACCTTTGGAATTCTGATTTGAATGATTATACCTCTCTGTCTCTCTCTTTCTCTGTATGTTAGCTGCTTATTTTTCATTTAATTTCGTGAGAAAATGGTAATGAGTTTTCTGATTTGTAAATCGGTGAGCTAAATGATGCTTTTTTGTTAAAGTAACTTTTATTTTAAAAACAATTTTTTTATTCAATGTAGATTGGTTTAATCTAATTGCATTTGATTGGTTGTTGTGCTTTAATATTGAGACTGAACTTTTTGCAGGAATCACAATAGGGTGTGGAATTTGTTCACCTACAAGTGAAGTCCAACATCCAACCAATAGATTTGTTGTAGGTCATTTTCCTTATGTGAAGCCATTCACTTGTGAATGGAGGGAGGAGTTAGCGACATAGGAAGGTCATTTTCCAAGTTTTACTACTCATTTTGTTTTTCTTTTTTTGGCATTTTTAACTATGTGATTTTTCTTTTCGTTTCATTACTTGTGATACTCTTGTGTCCTTGGTGTTTTCGTATTTATTTACGGTGATTTTAATAGATTTCTTGTACTTCTTTTTGGAAACTTGTATTCTCAATTAATCCTTATTCTGACCTTTCTTTTCCACTCAATTGTTTTTTTTACCATGCTTGTGTATTCTTTGGTGTTTCTTTCTTTGAAATAGTTTCTTTTGCACTGCTGTTTTTTTGGCAATTCTTTAGTTCATATGATGGTGTGTTCTTGGTACAGCTACTTGATCTTGTTTATTTATGTATATCTACAACAGCTACTTGTCCTTTACAAGAAAAATGGTGATTGTTGACATATATTATTTTTCAGCTTATGGTAATATATGTTAATGTACCCACATTTAAATGAATAATTATGACATATTCAAATTGTGCCAGACCAATAATGACCTATATAAAAAGAATTTCATCACTTATATAATAGAACATTGATAGATAATTTATAAGTCAATAAATAGTCAATATTTATTTAATAATTTTTAATAAGCTCCTCATAATTTTAATCAAATTGATTCAATAATTTTTTTTTGAATTGAACTGATTCAATATTTTTATATCAATAATAAAAATTTATTTTAATAAATTATATTTTAATTCACTAATTAATCAATACCAAAGAGTAAAAAATTAATTTTTTTTTTTAAAGAAGAGCAAAAATTATTTTATTAGGATTGATTTTATTTATATCTAACTAGCAAAAATAATTTAATAAGAATTTTTAAAAACTAATTTATATGTTTTAAAATTATTTCATTAAAGCTCTTATAAAATATTAATTGATGTTGTAAGGCGAAAATTATAATTTTGGCGGAAAAATGGCAAACGTAATTTCGGTAAAAATAGAAATTTTTCTAATCTCGGATGTGAGAAAGCAGTTCACGGTTAAATCGTCTCGTAAATCTAGGCTGCAGCGTTGAATTCGTCGAATTTCAGACGGTCGAAATTTGCAAATTTTTCGAACTTGGCGAGTATCGAGGTCTTATCAAAGCGATATATGATGTGACAAAAGAGATAAAGAAAATAAATAGATGGTTATGATCGAAGGAAGGACTCTAATTCCATATTTCATGGGGATTATGAGCTTTGTATACCAAAATAATCTTTTCACAAAAAAAACCCCAGGTAAACACATGCTGCAAGTAGTATTCACATGTCTTTGCTATTCACCATCATCAGAATCATGTGATAATTAGGTTTTAAAGTTTTCAAAAATTAAAATCGTAGTCTGCTACGATTTTATGTTTAAGTTAAAATTTTGATTTTTGGATGACCTGTATCTTGCAATCTATATAACAACACAATCACATGTCATAAGAAAATAATGATAAAAATACAAAAAAATAAAATAAAAACCAACATCTGTGTGAAATAATTACCTAATTAAAAAAATAATAATAAATAGAGTTTCAATAACTACTAAAAATATAAACATCTTCCCATATGCTATTCAATCTAAACCATGCTAACCATTTATGCTCTAATTAGAGGAAGCAGAGTGGCGTTTATTTTCACTTTAATGTTGAAAATTTAAATAATTTCGGCGTCAAATTCATTTGTTTTTAATTCGTATTTTTATTCTTGAATTTTTTGAAAAATTCCCGAATAGAAAAAAGTGAAAAATATTTGGTTTTATTCGGAAAAGTATTCAGCAAAAATAAAAAAAGCTGTCATTCTGCAAAGCAAAAGAAGAAATTTATGATATCTGGCCCATTAGAGATAATGACGGGAGGGTTTGGAGACGGCGATTAAAATCCAGGCACTAGGCTAGATTGGCCACCGATTAAACATGCCATTTAAAAAATTAAATAGGGCGAGGTGGAGATGGGGAAATTTCTAAACTCGCTCTGTTTACATTTTATTTTTGTTTTTATTTTTTATTTTTTTATATTTGCTTTTATTTTTATTATATTAAAATTAATATTTTTCATAAAAATAAAAAATATTATGAATTTTTATAAATTATTAAAACATTATAATAATAATAATTATTATTTATATTAAAGTATAAAAATAAAATAATAAAATTATTTTAAAATATATAATTAGGGTGGAGACTTATTATTATTATTATGGATGCGTGTTTAAATATTCTTGTTGAGATTAAGTTTAGCCAGAAACAATTTATTCTTTTCGGTTACTTTATTTTAAAGCAAACTTAGCCCCAACCGTTTAAGCTACTTTCGAGATTTTCGTAAATCTTTTGTCACTTTGTATTTACTCAGCTTAGAAATATGTTTTGAGATATGTTTTTGGATATCACGACATCCACATGAAACTAATTGTAGATTTGAAAATAATATTTTTATGCAATATTTTAAAAATATTGTTTTTAGTGCTTTTATTAAAAATATATATTTTTTGTAATCACGATAGGTTTTTTAAGTAGAAATTGGTTTAAAATTAACAAATCCAAAAGTTATTTATAATACTAACCTATTGTAAATGTAATTTTGAAAATATCATATTTTAGACAAAAATATCCCTAAAAATATAAAGATAAATTTTTACATCATAAGTAAATCTCTCATGGATATTTTTTCTCATCCCTTACATTATATATTTATTTATTTAGGATTAAAAGCGTGTTTTTTTTTAACTCTTTTTGGATTTTTTTTTAAAGTTAGATTTGTAAATATTTTATGGATTCATCCCTTTAAAAATAGAAAACACACAATTAGAAGGAATATGAATTTGGAAGAATATAAGAAATTTTATTAAATACTATCACTATATTATTTTTTCAATTATTACATAATCTGCTATTTATTGCTATTTATAATAACTCAAACCAAATCAAATCTCCTACCAAAATAAACTTTCTAAAACATGAACACTTGAATATTCTAGATACTCAAAATAAGCTAAATCTGACATAATATAATTCAAAAATTGAATTGTAAAAGAGAAATTGGATTAAAAATAACAAATTCAAAACTTATTTCTAAAACTAATTTAATATTCTATATTTTAACTAAATTTTTAGGGGTATTTTGGTCTAAAAATAGAATCTTTTGTTGATTCATCCAACGGTTATGTCCCCTTCTTAAAAAGACTGAACTCCTTAAATCTTTCAGTAATTCGTATCAGAGCGATATAGCGAGAGGGAAGGGAGAAGGATTTGGATTGAAGCTTTTGAGGAATAGCTTTCCGAGGCAGCAAACAGGAAAATGAAGAGGATTTTCGGCCTCAAGAACGACAAAGCACCTGCTCCTTCTGTTCAAGACGCCACCGATAGGGTCGATCTCTCTCCATCTTTCTCTTTTTTTCTCCATTTGGTTGCCGGGAAAGCATTGCTCTTTTTTTTTTCTCTTTTGTTGATCGTTGGATTTTCCTTTTTCCTTTCCTGTTTCTCGGCAACCAAACGGAGGGTAGTTAAATTCAATTGTTTGTGTTGTTTGACGGTTCATGTTTGCGTTGATTTTAAATTGGAAGCTTACTGTTTGCATAATGTAGAAGCGGTGCTTGTCTGATGCATGAGATTTTTTCTTTTTAGACTTTGTATGATTCGGATTGGATCCGAATTTTACCTTTAACTTTTCTTAGAATTGAAAATAGAATAAAATTGTTTATGAAGCTAGATCAAAAAACACTCCATATATGGACGGATTCAGGAAATCACAACTAGAACAGGTGATGTCTTTACCGAGATCAATAGGGAAGTTGCAAAATCAATACTAAACAGTGACTTTGAAAACTAATTTGTTGTCTATATTTAGCTGGTTGACAACTATGATATTTTAAATGTTGCCTTCCCATATGTCTGACGTCTAATCATGGTGTGGTTTTTGAGAAGAATCATGATTTTTTTTCAAGTACCATGTCGAATGTCCCTGGCTATTCCTTACATTTGACTCATCGATTGACAGTTGATTTAATTGATTACTAAACAAATGATGGCTATAAGCCTTTTAGATTTATTTATGTTTATTCTCTGAGGTTTGGCTGCCTAAGATTTTCTATCACGTAAAATTATGAACTAAATGAATTTTTTATACTCTATAGCTCTGTATTAAAATGACGTTTGATCATTATGTTATAGCTTATATTTCTAGGTTATTCATTTATCTATTCATTCTCCTGAAGTGATGACTATATTATTTATATATCAACAGATTAATCAAAGAGGTGAAACAGTGGATGAGAAGATAAAAAAGCTTGATGCTGAACTTTGTAGATATAAGGAACAGATTAAGAAAACACGACCTGGTCCAGCGCAAGAAGCTGTTAAAGCTAGGGCCATGAGGGTTCTCAAGCAAAAACGGATGTATGTGCTTCTTAGATCTTATTGCCTCTGACTGCGGAGTTGTATTTAAAAAATTGATTTATTGGGAAAAAATTATTGATTTACATATGATACTGCCTCTTGAAACCTGTATCCATGGAGAATGGAATTTTTTTGGCTTCCAACATCAAATTTCATTTAGTTTTGGAATACTATAATGAAATATTCATGAAAATAGACTTGAATGTGCTAAAGGGGGAGATTCTGTTGAGGTTTAAGGAATTTATTGGAATTCTATTCTTCAGGCATTTGGAATACCTGATATGTTATGTTATGTATGTAGATAGCATGCAATCATTTGGAATACCTAATACTTTAAACTATGACTGATCTTTCTTTGTTGGAAGAAGTTGTATGGATTCTTAGGTTCTTCAAATTGTTCTACTTTAGGGAGGTTTTATGTGGTTTCCTCATACTGTGCTGGATAGGTATGAAGGGCAACGTGACATGCTTTATAACCAGACTTTCAATCTTGATCAAGTTGCCTTTGCTGCCGAAGGAATCAAAGATGCTCAACAGACTGTACGTGCTAGGGACCTTCCAGTTTTAATTTTAACTTTTAGAAGTATTATAATCACCCTTTTAAAGGGCTCTTTTGGTCGATCTATGTGGTAGATTGCTCTCACAAAAATTAAAAATATGAGTGCAGATATGTATTCAGTTTGAAATATCATGCAGAACAGTCATTTCTAAATTTAATTTCTTAAACTAAAGGGCTGCTCACAGGCAGGCTTGGTTTGAGATTTCTTAGAAGGTTCAAGCCTTCTGGAATGTGAAAGAGAGGAATCAAAATCCTAGCAAGAGTTGGTTTTGGTTTCCAATAGAATGAATTTTTATTCCATAATAAGTTATGCAAACACAGTAATAACTGTGAAGTGGAATGAATTTCCCATTCTTGTTTGATATTCCAGACTTCTGAGCATGCTCTTAATCCTATCGAATCATTTGGAAGTCTGGCCTGTGGACCTTTTCATAATATATTTTGACTGGGTAAGAAATGTTTATGATGGTTGATACTCAACATATCGAATCCCAAACCATAAGGTAGTGTCGTATGGGAACACTTTCCTTTGCTCAAATTCTTGACCAGTTTATTCTTGGGATTGTTTAGACAAATAACACTTAAGGATATTGTTGCACGCATGCCTTGGGGTTTCTTCTGAGCAGTGATGTTGCCAAAATAATTAATCTTTTAGAGTGCCTAGCTTATAGTTTCAACAAGCAAACTTGGTTTTGCCCCTTCTTTTTCAAATTGAAAATTGATTTTTAAGGTTTAGTCCATGCTATTTCTATTAGGGGTGTGTTGGGCCCATGCTGTATTCACCTTAAAATATTTGTTTTTCTTGTTAGCGCTCCAAGGGGCAAGGTTCAAGGCAATTCGAGGCGGAGCTTAGGGTGTGCCCTGATTGGAACCTGCTGCCTACCTCTTGAGAGGTAGGGAATGACCTGTTGGTCACTATAGGCATTTTTTGATACTTGATTTGTTTTTCTCATGCTTCAATCCATTTTTGGGTTACATAGTGATGGGTGCAATTGAGGCAATTTTTAGGGATTCAGATGGAACATGTTGTAAATTCATTACCCATTTAAAAAATTAAATTGGTTATGAGGCAACTAATTGCTGTTCTTTCCAGATGTCAGCTTTGAAATCTGCAAACAAGGAGTTGAAAGGAATGATGAAAACTGTGAAGATTGAAGACGTTGATGTCAGTAACCTCTTGTGTTTCAAGCTGCTATATTTTACCTTACAGAAATTCTAATGCTTTAAATTTTGTTCTTTATGCCTGTAGAACTTGCAAGATGAGATGATGGACCTCATGGATATAAGTAATGAGATTCAAGAGTCCCTAGGCGGCTACAATGTTGCCTGATTACATTGAAAGAGGAACTCCTGGGTGGTATGTTTAAATGTCATTTGAAGACTCAAATTCCATGATAGCACTATACCATAAACATTTCTTTGAACTTCCCTTTTACCTTTTGGCACGCTTGTGTAAGATTGGCCTTCAAAGTATTTCCTGGAAATTGTATTTAGAGAGGCCATTATATCCCTTTTTTGTAAGCTTCATCTTCATGGTAGTACTTGGAATGATGGGAAGTGATTTCACTTTAATGCATCTTGTTTCCAAGAAATAGACTGGATTTAGCAGCTGTTTTTATAATAGCTCTGTTTGGAACTGCAGAGAAGTCTTAGGAAAGAAAATACAGAGGAAAATAGAGAGAGAAAGTGGAAGGAAAGAAATTTTGGAGGAAAATAAAAAATATGTTTAAACTTAATAAATTAATTTTACATGTTTATTCAAACACCTTTTATTTGTTTCTTGCTATTGTATAAAGACTAAGAAATTTAAAAATATGTAAGACTTTGAGAAAATTTTATTATATTTGATTTTTTTTTATATTTTCTATGATGAAACCAAACATACGAAAATCATTTTCCTTACGTGCTTTTCTTTCCCTATGTGCTAGGGTTCCAAGCGGGCCTAACTGTTTTGCAATGCAGAGCTTGATGCTTTGGAAGAGGACATGGGAACAGAGATGGATGCTGATTGGATGCCCTCTTATCTCCAACCCGATAAGGTCCATGATGTGGAAGATGGACTCAACCTGCCTTCTGCCCCAATAGGACATGCATCGACCAGCGGGCAGATCAAACATCAGGTATATTTTTTATCCACCATAACGATCTTTCTAAAATGTGTTGTGTCAAATTCCCTTTTTCCCCAGAGACAACATCCACTTTCCTGTGAATAGATAACTCCTATTCAGTTGATGTTGCTGCCATGTATGCTTTCGTTGTGCAGTGCCATTCCTCTACAGCTGCTAATGTGTTAAAGACTTAGTTCAAACATGGATTTTGGCTGCTCCTGGAGGAAATTAAAGGCCTGTCTGTTTTTGGTTATGAACCTGTTTTGTTCTAAAAAACAAGGAGAACAATGGCTCAGGAAAAACATGTTTGGTTTATTTTTTTATCCTAGAAAACATGGAGAAACTTGCAAAAAACACTAGATTCGAGAAAGCAAAAACGATTTCGGATAACATGAATTTGTTCTCGAGACAATTCTCAAAACTGAGACTAAATGGAGGCCATTGGTAGACTTTTAAGTGGGATATGAAGCAAGAGATGGCCAAATTAAATCCTATTCTTAATTCTTTCTTACTTCTTCAGATGTTTTGAGTAATAAAAAAAGAGAGGAATAAAATATGATACTTATTTAATGCTGTTTAAGTATATATATTATTATTTTGTTGAAACCTTGTTTATGAAAAGAATAAGTTAACTTATTTTATATTCTTTTTTTTTTTTATTGAAATTCAGGGAATGCAACTTTCATATGATCTTTATTTTTAATGCGAGTGGCAAACTCCTCAACACTTGGCTGTGGCTTGAGTACCATACTCATGACCTTTATACACAGTGCACTTTTATGGTAGAATAAAAATTAAAAAAGAAGAAGAAGTTATGGGCGTTTGGTTTTCTATTTTTGTGTTTTCAAAAACTACGTGAATTTATTTCACTTTAATTTAGTGTTTTGTGTTTTCAAGACAAAAAAAAACTATGGGAACTAAATGTGGTCTCTTTAACCTTGTTCTTATTGTTTATATTTCAAAAAATGATTTTCAAAAAAGTGACTTAAATTATTTGTGTTTTAGATTACTCCCAGTTTGAAACCGACATCTTAATGAAGATAAAGTGCTGATCAAAATGTGATCATATGATTGCGTCTTAGTTCAGGATTTATTTTTTGTTCTATAATATACTAGGCTATTTACAAAACGCTACTTACAAAATAAGAAGGCTGAGGGGACTAGAATCAGTTCCCTGTTCTGCCTGAAACTGGTTGAGAATGGAAAATCTGTGTCAAGCTGTTTAATATGCGTCATTTCTAATATTACTTCTGAAGATTTTTGGTATTTCAATGGCTAATTTTGCACGTATTTTTGCTAATAGGAAAGCAGATTTCAAACATTTGTTTCTATTATACCGATATAATCTTGTCTCATAACAACAATTGGATGAGCTTGGGTTTACCTGTGTTTCTCAGTGCATCTATTCAGTAATTAAGCAACAACTGGGCTAGAAGAAATAATGCAGAATTTAATCTGATCTTGATTCTTCAGCTGATATCATGCTGAAATCATGGGGTTGGGTAATTTAATGAATAAAAGCGATCAGACTAATTTGTTACTACTAGAAAGAAGGGGGCAGTATTGCAGGTCAACTGCACCAGATTTGATCGCGGTAATAATTTTTCTAAGGGTTGTTTGTATTTTCAGTTTGATATATAAATATTTACAGCGTTCTCAGTTTGATAGAATATAATCACACAGCGATCGTTTTCGTTCACGAAGCCGCCTGGTGTTCGGTGAAATTGGTTTGGATCGAGGATTGCCATATGGTGACATTATTTTGAACTCCTGAGTATTTGGTAAAAAACTGTGTTTCTATTGGGGGGGTGGGAAGATTTTGGATATCTATAAATCCTTATATATTAATAATAAATACACAATTTACAAAATTGACAGGTAAATGTGTATGGTAAATTAATAAATACACAATATGTTGTTTGGATTAGATCTCTCTCTCTCTCTCTCTAGAATTGCACAGCTTTTGCCTTCAACAAGAAGGGCAATTCTTTCTTTAGCTATTTTCCCTTTCTTGCACGTTTGGGATTGGCTCTATTTCCCTCTACCTTGCGCATGATTGTACTAGTGGTGGTGCTTGCGTACAGCCCCTGAAAGGTGTATAAATGGCGTGATCTGGCTGACTTCAAGAGCCTCTTGTGTCTATTTATAGCTTATAAATATCCTTAGAAACCAAGTTTGTTGACTAAAGTGTTTATCCCAAAATAAAAGGGCAAAAAACGAGAGGAAAATTTGTGGAAACCAAGCAAGTTCAGTAACCAAGTAAGGCAAAACAAAATGTTATTATGGTTATTCATAACAAAATATGAAACACCCACCTACCACACCCCCTGAGACGAGTGTATATTCTGCGGCGAGAAAAACTTGGGAGGCAGGATTTCAAACTATAAGAAGAAAGAAAACATGAAAATGCTGGTTAAAATTATCCTTTTTGCCACCCTCTAACAAAATCAATGACAACTTCATTTCAGCAGTGCGTGACCAGTTCTCATAGCTTCCCTATATAAAATGCTTAAATATATCCCCATTTGAACGAAACAACACCCCATATATTATTTTTGGTACAAAGCTCAATATAATCCCATGATTAGATGTGTGAATATATAGGTGTGTCTTTGTACATTATATGAAATCTTGCTATCTGGCGAGCGTGAAGCGGGAAAAACATAGGAAATAAATATATGAATATTAATGCAACAAAACATGAATATGGTAGAAATATAGGAATTAATATGGAACTAAATGAGAGCTCGTTTTGATTAGTATAAATTTGTCTAAGCCTGATGGATTAAGAATACATGTAGGAAATCAAATCTAGCGTATTGATGAAGTGGGTTAGAAAAGAACCGAATTTATTATAATGAATGTTTGTTAGTTTTTATGTTAAATTTGTTGTGTTTTGGGCTTGGGTTGATTGATTGTGCTGAATATTTGTATTAAGGAAATGTGGGGTTTTTTAGGAGATGTTGTCCAATTCTTCCAAAACCATGTTTTGTTTTGGCCATAACGTGATCATCCTCGCTCGAATTAGTGAGTTAATTTATGGGTAAACTAGACTCATAGGAGAACATATGCCTTGAAATAGGTACTATCGAAATTCGAACCTTTAGGCTCAGAAATTAATCCAAAGTGGAGCAGCACGCATGGTGTGCAGCAGCCCGGGTGGCACTATTCCTTTGAGCAGATTTTCTGGTTGTGTCCTCCAACTTCGGGCGGCCATAACTTCTTAGTCCAAAGTTCGTTTTGGGTGATGCTTGGGTACATGGAAAGCTCTTTAGTCATCATGAAATATAGTTTAATGCAACTTGAACTCAGATTATGTCCGAAATGACAGAAAACAGTAGGCCCCCTGCTGGTCGGTGCTTGGATTTTCTGGTTGTGTCGCCCCGGCTGGACGTAATAAGCTTCTTCGTCGCTTTAAGTGAAACTACATTTATCAGAAAAAAAAGAAAAAAAAAAACTTTAAATGAGCTTTATGTTTCTAAAGCAAAATCAAGATGCCAATTGTGGTAGGGAATCTTATTTTCATGCACAATTTGGTGTTCAAAAATATGTGCAAATACACAAGGATGGTGTCCATGTTCTGCTGTGAAATAGAAATAAAGCTTCTTCCCGGTGCTACGAGGAATGAATGGAGTTAATCCTTTATATGCTTTTGTAGGTTGATGCAGCTGTTGTTATATTTAAGCTGAAGCAAGCTGTGTTCTATCCACCGGTTTCCTCCATTAAAAGTTTCTTTTCAATGGTTGTTGAGATTTGTAAATCTTGTTTACTGTATGTTGTTCATATTATTATCATTGTTAATTTGAAAGTTAGGACCTGTTTGTTTGGAAACCTTAAATATTTTTGGTCTGTTCATAATATTTTTAAGTACGTTTTGAAAATAATTTTTATATATGGTGTTTTATTTTTAATTATTCTTTATATTTGTATAACTATTTTTTAAAATTACTCTCAGAAAACAGTGAGAAGCTACGAGATAACATTTATTGAGCAAGCAGCTTATATTTTCTAAATTTCTTTGCTTTGCTTTTTGCAAATATAATACACTTGGGGATAATCTGCCTTTCTTTCAAATTCATTTAGCTGCATTAACCTGAAAAGCGAAAAGCGAGAATGTCCATTTGCATTGGTGCTATGTGTATGAATTGAAATCCATATGGCTAGGATTAAGAAATTTTTTATTGTGGGTTTTTACCATTCAATTCTTTTTCTTTTTTTCTCTTCCTTCGAAATTTTACGGTTTGTTCTTTTGGTTCGATGGTTGAATTACAAATGATTAGGAATGAGGTTTATCTTAATCCTTTTCTATTTATTTCTTTCCTTCTTTATTTTCTTGCTTTTGGAAAATTTTATTGGTATAGTTCATTGCAATGGGTGCAATGGAGATTTTCCTCTTTCTTTGAGATTCTAGTAGTGGTTCTAGCCATTGCGAATGGGTTTATTCTTCTTTGTGGAGGATGCTTGCAACAATTTTGGGTGGTGAGGAAGCTAGTAATTAGGGTTTGGTAGGGACGCTTTAGCTATTCAAGTGGTTGTTTGCCTTTCTTTATCATTCATGTAATGAAGACTATCTATTTATTCTTTTTTTCTTTTGGTCCTTAATTTTTTGGTTGCTAGTACGAGGAAAAAGGATTGAAATTTAGATCTTTGATCTTCATTGAGTAGTGAGAAGCTTAGTCCTTCAAACTTGGAATTCCTTTCTTTTTTGCTTTCCTTTCTTGTCATTTCACTTGGTTCTTGTGTTCTCCTAATTTTTTGCTTTTTGTGTGGCTTGGATTGGTGCACTGGAAGAGACATGCTCCCTTCATCTAGCAGTAGCATGATATTTTTTCACCTTTAGGTTTTCTTTTTGGCGATTTCATATTTTCAAGTGTTCTGGTTTGACAACATAATGGTTTAGAACTCAAACTACACCTAGTCATTTGAACCTTAAACTTTATATATAATGGATGAGTAACCAAGTAAACTATTTTTCAATTTGCTAATTAAAGCTCTTGTTTCTTCATACGGATTACGCAAACGCATTGCCTAGATCATTCTGTATTTTATCTGCATATTAAATGCAGCTAAGTCATTTCTTTAATTAATAGTAATATTTGAAGTCATTGTATGTTTCATTCAGTATTATTATTCAAACTGAATAAGGTATAGTGGTAAAAAATTTGGTCCTTAATGACAAACTCAAAATGGCCCTAGAACATAGCTGTAGGTATTTAACTGTGTATTTTCAATCAAAATTAGACTTGACCATGCGAATCGAGCTTCATTCCGCAAACAGCCACCATAGGTTAATTTAGAAAAATTATGTTCAATTATTAGTAAGTTAAATAACAAGAAATCAAAGATCAGCGGCCAGTTAACAATAATATATCCAGTAATGTAAAACAACTTACAAATGATTTTTTTCTTAAGTAATATATATCTTACCAAATATTGCGACCATAACATATTTGTTTAGAGCTGGATTCTGCGAGAAGAAGAAGAGGAACATGAAAATCAAATTATGTGCAAAAATATTAGTCTTAGATAGTTAATTCCTGGTTAATGTTATATACAAAAATAACATGTCTTAGGATAGTTAATGCCTGAAAATCAAATTACCTCTTGGATATCTATACAAAAATGTTATATGCAAATTCTCTGCAACAAATCCTAATTTACCAAAACAACATTAAAAAATTGATTCAATAGATTAGAAAATGAAAAATTTTCTTTCCTTGTCATTTTTTTAAATATGACTTGGAAATTTTAGATAACACATTTTATTAGTTATTAAGCCTTACAAATTTTTAAATAATGTATTCCTCTAATTTGTAACATATGTTATTTTTTGACTTAATAAATTCATACTTTAGGCTAGAGAATTGGGTCGTGATCCCAATTTTTATGAGATCTTCAGGAAGATGCATGTGAAGAAAATAGATGGCCAATTTGTTGACAATAAGTCTCAGATGATTCTTTATGGTATATCTTTATATTAATAATTATTTGACTCTTGCGATGTTGAAAGTTAAGTGTGACATAGAAAAATATTAGAATATTTAATTTATTTATATCTAGCTTGTAATTTATTTTTTCTATTTTATCCACGGACTCGTGGAGGAACGTGTGATAAGGCGCTTCTCCGGCCAGTTGGGGTTCTATGGATCTTAAATAATTGACTGCCGATCTATCTGTTTGGAACCATAGGAGGTCGAAAAGCGATGAAATTAATGCGGCGTCGGCTTTCGAAGGGAGTGGTTTTGTTCTACCGGTGGTATAGTTCCTCATCAGGCGATGGATGAAGCGGTCGAGCAGAGTAATGGAAACAAATGAGCAGTGCGGTTAATAAGAGGCGATGAAGAAGGATGACGGTGTGGAAATATGCGAAAGGGATGAGATCGTAACCAGCGAAGAACCGAATAGCTGAAGTCAAAAAGCTGAAAGAATACATTAGCAGGGTGGCCCAAATATCACGGTCTGGTTCAGTTTGTGCGTGCGTGGATGGGGTTCTTAGTTAAAATGAAGCACACCCATGAAGACAGCTACCACAGGGTCACAAAATTATGTTGAGATGTGAATTTTAGGTTTGATTGTTAAGCCTGTTATTTATTTTTATTTTACTTTATTATATTATATAAGATTCATTTTCTGTCACTTTGACTTATCAGTTAAATTATAAAAATTACTTTTAATATGTGTTTTTCATTTTTCTTTTACTATTGACTTTTTCATTCATGTGGATTCATTACGTCTTTGCTTTGAAACATGGTTAATTTAAAGAAGATTAACTTTTGATGTCGTTTTATTCATTATTAATATAAAAATTTAAGTATGTATTCTAATTTAAAAAAAAAAATAGTGAAAATAGCATGGAATGATCCACTATTGTGTTGTATTCATCTGCTCTGAAATTGAATGAAAATAGTGACGAATTATGCAGCTAATTAGGGATCATTATAGCTAGAGGACAATTTGTAATTATTTAAGCTAAAATTAGACAAGATAGTATTGGAATTGTCACTTAGCTAAATTAGTAGGGACGGTCAGGTAGCTATTTCTTTAAGAATCGAGCAAAAATAATTGTGAATTGTCCTTTAGCTAATTTAGCTAGGGACAATTTATCTTCCTTCTTCAAGTGACAAGAATAGTGAATTGTCTACAGCTAATATTAGGAGACAGTCGAGTAGTTATTTGAGAATTCGACAAAGATAGTGACGAAATTGTCATTAGCTAAATTAGCTAGGGACAATTCCTTAACTATATTTCTCTAAGAATTAAACAAAAATAGTGGCGAAATTTTCCTACCCTGTTTGCTGGGTTTTAAACCATTGTGATCGAAAAATATTAATTGGTCCTCTGAATTACGACCAAAATTAGCAAGCAAAAATATATAATTAGTTAAGGAATTTCCGTCGTTAAAAAATAGCTAGGGAAAAATTTTTCTCGTTGATTTTTTGCGACAAGCTAATGAGTGCCTAAAACACTCATGCCATACCCGCGTCTGTCTTATCGTTTTAGCTTAATTTCACATTTAAATACGTATTTATATAGCCCGATATTTGATTTTGCTTTTGTGTGAATGGTGGAATTGGAACGGGAAGTTTTGGAAGCGATTTTGGGGTAGGGTAGAAGTGCATAAAGGCGGCGGGAGCGTTGCGACTTCCCAGCGTCAGCGGCCAGCCTTAGCGTCAGCGACGTTGGGTTAACAGAATAGAAGTCGACAAGCGACAGCGTCGCGGCGTTCTCGACGTCGGCCAGCGGTTTTGTCTGCCGTCATTAAAAGTAAGGGACCCGGGGTCGGTGTCGAGGTCTGCAGAGGACGGACCGAGGAAACCACGGGAGAGCCAGGGAAACCATGACCGAACCGGTCGGCGGAAGAGTAGACGGTTGCTTTTGTATTGTTTCTCTTCTTTTTTTGAAAGGCTGCAGATACTTTATCGATTGATTATGTTTATATCAGGAGTCACTGTATGTTCCTGAATTCATATCTAGGGTTTTGTTGATTTTATCCTGCAGTGCATGGTTTAAAGATTTGGATTTATATTATTAGGTTATTTATGACTTGTTAGTATTTGCTTTCTATATACGCAGTTTATTTACATGATGTCGGCCAACATTGGCATGATTTTCTGGGTTTGAGATCGAGATAGGAAGCCCGAGATCTGAATAAACGACCCTTAGCAGTTAACTCGGTACATAGAGATATCCAGATTAGGGTGACGATTAAAGGTTAGAACATTTAGCGTTTTGGAGTATCGGGTTGGGGGTCGAGATACGCTCGACTCTGTGCGAGATAGATTGGATACACTCGAGAGGGGTATCTCGTAGGCTTGATCACTTGAGTCATCAATGAGTCATGGATAACTGAATAGTAAAGTCTTTTAGATAGTAATCCATCAAAGTGGTAGGGAATAAAGCCACAGTCTCCACAACACGATAATTTATTAAGAAATATTGGATTGGTTTAATTGCATACATTAGTTAACTCGTCGTTTCAAAGTTCACGTCGAGATAATATTCAAAGGCTATTCATTAATCATATCCCACAGTGGATCGTGTCCAGGTACCCTAGGTACAACTATGTTACTTGATACGGCAGTGCACTTGCGCTATAAAGGCGTAAATATTTTACACAACACGCTTCCGACCTATCAAGTTTTGGCGTTGCGGGGAGAAGTTTAGTGTGATATAGAAGCCAACCAAGCGATTAGATATTTTCTGGAATTTTGTTTATTTGTTTTTACAAGTGCTAGTAGTTTGGTCTTTTTTGTTTAGTGTGATTGTAGTCAAGGTTACAGTGAGCGCATGCGAAGACGGGATCAAGTTGACCTACATCCGCTTGATCTAATTGGAAAGAACTTTACAAATTCTGTAGGAAACGAGGAAACGTCTGGTGAAATCAATCATGAACCAATGAAGAAGCGGGATCTTAGCCTTAAGCAAAAGCGAGCGGAAGGGGCGAAGAAATGGGAATAGCGGAAGGAATCAAGCGCCCGGGCCATTTATACGGCCAGAGGATGATCCATTCATGTTGCTAAAGGTTGCTTATCGCCTACGGTCGTTCGGACAACTAAGACCACCTTCAAGCAAACAACTTTGAGGTTGAAGTCGGTAACTTCTGGTCTTAGGCATCACATTCCATGGTTGCCTAATGAATCAAATATGCATTTGACCCGACTTCCTCGAAGTCTACGACACGATCAAGTCTGATAAGTCCTTTGAAGAGGCACTCGGGTTGAGATTGTTCCCACTCTCGCTGGTGATAGAGCAGCGATGGATGACAAGTCAGCCACGGATTCCGATACTTCATGGAGCGACTTAGTCACGAGTTCTACGACCAAGTTCTTCCACTGCGAAATTGCGCGATTGGTGCAAGAGATCGTACTTTTGGACAGCTGGGGAAGAGCAGCGAGCGTGGGATAGATTTCACTGACCTATTGAGGGCGCATCATAGATTGACGGATGGTGTTATACTTTTATAATGGTGAGGAATACGACTAGAACAGTGATTGATGCTTCGGCAGGAGTGGCGCTAATGAAGAAGACCACGGATCAAGCATGAAATTTTGGAAATCTTTTGCTACTAGCCTGTCAGTGTACAGAGACTACGAAGTGAAGGCCATAGGCGGCCGCGGTCGCGAGGTTCTCAACAATGCAGTTGCACTCATGTCGTGCGGTGGTAATCGGTGACTAGACAACAAGATGCAGCGAATGCCATACGGACGACCATTGGGGTTGTGGCCAGATTACGTGGAGGGCGACCTGACAACCTGTGATGCGGTCGGTAAACAAGCGAGTAGACGGGCCCGGTATGTGTCGAGGTTTAATCAAAGTCGACCTGATAACGGTCGGTATGGAAACAACTATCAGAACCAAAATCAAGGCCAAGGGTGGCGTAATAATCAGAATCAGAATAGTCAAAACAGTCAAGGTTATGGATGGAGGAACAATTAGAACAACATGCCATCACCCCGAGCGAGCGAACCACCTCCGGAGAAAAAGGTGGACTTGGAACAAGCCCTTGCGTAAATGCTTACATCTCACACTGCCTTTATGAATGAGACGAAGGCGAATATGCAACCTGAAGCCGCAGGTGACGATCAGCGGCCTTGATTGAGAAATTTAGAATACGGATGGGGAATTTCAAATGGCGATCTATTGTGAGGAAGGCAGCCGGGTTCCTTACGAAGCAACTCGAGAAGTGAACATGAGAAGAGAATGAACATGTTAAGCGATCCACGTGAGGTGGTAAGAATTGGCTTTCTGAGGCAATCAGGTGACAGGATGAAGTAAAAGCGAAAAGTCATCGACCGGTCGAATATTAAAGCAGAATAGGAACAACCCAGAACGATCGTAGAAACACAGCGAAGCGAGGTCAACACCTACAACCCATAGCCCCAATTATCCCCGGCGATACAGAAGCATAAGTTCGGATAAGTAGTTCACAAGTTCATGGAAGTATTCAAAGCGCACATCAATATTCCGTTCAGCGTGCTCTGGAGCAGATGCCCGAGTTTTGTCAAGTTTATGAAGGATATCTTGTCTGGAAGAAAGTGTGAGATTTGAAAGCAGTTAACCCTAATTGGGGAGTGTAGTGCCATGTGGAGAAAAGGCGCCCTAGTACAAAAGACCAGAGGCGGGCTTCAACATCCTGTACCATTGGAAATGCTATCTTTGAGAGAGCATTGTGTGATTTGGGCGCCAGTATTAATCTCATGCCCTTGTCCATATTTAAACGTTTGGGGTTAGGTGAAGCTCGTCCAACTACAGTCACACTCCAGCTAGCAGACAGGTCCTTAAAGCATCCGAGAGGGGTGATAGAAGACGTCTTAGTGAAGGTTGATAAGTTTATCTTCCCAGAAGATTTCATTGTATTAGATATGGAAGAAGATAAAGAAATACCCATAATCTTGGGTAGGCAGTTTCTTACGGCGCGAGCAATGATTGATGTTGAAGAGGGAGAGCTAAAGTGAGAGTGCGGGGAGGATGAAGTCGAGTTCAACGTGTTGAGTTGTGAGACATCCAGGCGATGTCTGTGCTTCATGACCCAGAGAGGCAGTGGAGGCTATAGTGTTTAGCCAAAGTGGTCTCATAGATCCTTTAGGCTAGCCTAGTCTGGTGATTCCGAATATCGGGCGAGAAGGCGGAGTATGTAAAATGGATGGATTCTTTCAAACCCAATAGAAGGAAATATTTTGAATCTCTAGGTGAAAGTGCTAAAATGCCAATGCCATCTGTTGAACAACCACCTAAGATGGAACAAAAGCCATTGCCTAGCCATTTGAAGTATGCGTATCTTGGGATGGCCTCCACCTTACCAGTGATCATTTCAGCGTCCCTGACAGAATTAGAGGAAGAGAAGTTATTGAGGGTCCTTAGAGATCACAAAAATGCACGCTCGGATGGTCTACGCCGATTTAAAGGGATTCGCCATTCTGTATTGCATGCATCGTATTTTCTTCAGAAGATGGTCATAAACCCTCAGTGGAAGCACAGAGGAGATTGAATCCGACTATGAAAGAGGTAGTCACGCGAGGAGAAGTGTTAAAGTGGTTTGGATGCAGGGTTATTTATCCCTGTTTCCGACGGTGCATGGGTAAGTCCGGTACCGTGGTACCTAAAGATTGGAGTTGCTTAGTCATAGGCGAGAACAACACATTCTTGCCTTCTAGAGCGATTCTTGGGTAGAATTTGTATTGATTGTCGGGCTGAATAAGGCCACTTTCGAAAAGATCATTTCCGTTGCCGTTTACGGATCGGATGTTGAATCGATCGCGGAGTCACGATCTGGTGCTTTTGGATGGATATTGGGGCTACCGTGAAATTGCTGCCAACCCGAAGATTAGGAGAAGGCGACATTCACATGTCCTGTCGGGGACGTTCGCGTGGCGGATGCCACTTTGGGCTGTGCAATGCGCCGGGCACCTTCCAACGATGTATGATGGCCATATTCTCCGATATGGTTGAAAAAAATGGTAGAGGTATTCATGGATGATTTTGGTCTTAGGTACTTGTGCGATAATTATGCGGAGAATTTGAGGTCGGTGTTGATCGGATGCGAGGAGACCCGACCTTGTACTCAATTGGGAGTGCCATTTTATGGTACAAGAGGGCATTAATACTTGGGCATGGTTTATTGAAGGAATAGAGGTGAACAAGGCAAGATTGAAGCCAGTGAAAATTGCCTCCACCCTCCTTCGGTAAAAGGGATAAGAAGCTTTTTAGGCCACAATGGATTTTATAGACGCTTTATCAAAGACTTTTCTCAGATTACAAAGCCGTTATCTAATCTCTGAATCTAAAGGACCCCATTTGAGTTTAATGCACGGTGTATCGCACATTTCGGTGTTGAAGATAGGGTGGCATCGGCTCTGTGTGGTAACCAGTTGGTCCTTTCCATTTGAGTTGATGTGTGGCGCAAGTGACTATGCGGTGGAGGCGGTGCTAGGGTAGAAAAGAGAAGAATATTCAGGTGATCTACTATGCGATCGAGGCAGATGATGCCCAGTTAGATGCCGTAGCGGAAGGAACTATTGGCAATTGTCTTTGATTTTGACAAATTTAGACCTTATTTGATTGGCAACAAGGTAGTAGTCCACATTGATCATTCCGCCATAAAATATTTGATGACTAAAAAGGACGCCAAACCCAGACTAATCCGGTGGGTTCTCTTGCTATAAATTGACTTAAATTAAAAACGAAAGGCGGAGAACCTAGTTGCAGATCATCTTTCACGGTTAGAAGGGGTAGGTGATGAGGTTGATGAATGGCGACTTTCCCGTTAATGACTCTTAGCTATTGAAGAAAAAGAGGCGGTTCCATCGGATTTGAACTAAATGAATTATTTGTTAGCCAGGTAATCCTCCGAATTTAGCTATCAAAGAAAAAGAGGTTTTCGCACGCGAAACACTACTGGCCCAGGAGGAGCGATTCTACTCGAACATTGTGCTGACCAAGTGATCGGCGATATGTGCTGAAGATAGAAATGAGCGATATTTTGAACCCTTTGCCACACTTTACCATGTGGAGGACATTTCGGTGGCGGATAACGGCGACGAGTGCTTGATTGGGCCTGGCTAGCTTATTCAAAGATGCTCATCGATTCGTATCCACATGACAAATGTCGGTGAATGGGGAACATTTCTAGAAAGACCAAACAGCCCATGCATACACAGTGCGGAAGTGCATTTTGATTTATGGGGGATGGATTTCATGGGTCCATTTCCCCCGTCTTATAATAACCTGTACATCTTGCTGGCAGTAGATTATGTCTCTAAGTGGGTTGAAGCAATACCGACCCGCACTAATGATGCAAGGGTAGTGGCCCAGTTTCTTCATAGCCACATATTCTCGTAGTTCGCTCCACAGGAACGATGCAGATAACGAGTTCCCATTTGTGATAGATGATTGACAAAAGTCTTGCAAAAAAGTATGGAGTGCGACATCGTACATCTCTCGCATACCTGATCAAATGGGCAAAGCGGGGAGTATCGAATCGAGAAATCAAGTCAATTCTGGAGAAGCAGGTTAATAGCTCCGGGAAGAACTGGTTTGAAAAAATTGGGGATGCACTTTCTAGGCATCACAGAGACATCATTAAACTTACCATTGGGTATGTCACCCTTTGGTGTTTATGGGAAAGAAGCATGCCACTGCTGAGTGGAATTGGAGCATCGAGCCTACTGGGCAACTCGGTAGTTGAACATGGACAGTACATTAACCGGAGAGAAGTGGATGCTCTGACTCGATGTTTGGATGGTCGAGCAAGCTTATGAGAATGTTTCGCATATACAAAGAAAGACAAAGGCACAGCACGATAAACATATTGTCGAAAGAATTGACGGGACAAACGGGTCCTCTTGTTTAATTCCGGCTCAAACTTTTCCTTGGAAATTAAAGTCTAGATGATGGGACATTTCCACCCGGTGATCGAGTTTTCCACATGGAGGCGAAGTTACGCATCCAGGAGAAAGGAGCGTTGAAGTTAACACCACCACGATATGGTTGAAGCCGTATTTTGGTGGCAAGTTCCTTGCGAATAAGCAGACTATTCCATTGAACACACGAGAGCGTGACTGATCATATGAGCGAAGAATTCGGGCACATTGAAGACCAGGGCACGTCAAGCTAGCGACATTATGGCGCTTCTTGAAACTGACCCGAGCTTTTCTTAGGCTTTTCTTTCTATGGTTTAATTTTTCTTGTTTATTTTCAGTTTGGCTTGGTTTTTTGTTTATGTCCGTAATCGTTTTTTTTCCTTTTGGCTGTCTGTTTTTAGGACCCTCGATCGAAAGTAATGTGGAGGATTGGCTCGGGAAACTCAATTCAGAAGTTAGAGGGAGTCACTAAGTGCACTAGGGAGGTTTTCTTTTACCTTGGACCATTGTTGAAATTTTTGCATTTTGGGTCTTCTCTGTAACGTCGTGACATCTCAACGTCGCGACGTCAGTTTTGCCCTTCTCTGGAACGTCGCGACGTTGGAATGAAACCTCTGCCTGCGTCCCGACGTTGGATCAACGTCAGCGGCGTTATGTCTCTGTCTGGAAGAGTCGAGGCGTTGGTTTTAAACCCTGCGGAAAGTCGCAGCGTTGAATCGAATGTCGCGGCGTTGGTTGCTCCTCTCTCTAGAATGTCGCGACGTTGCACCCGAACGTCGCGACGTTGCCCCTGTTTTAGGCCAAAAAAAAAAAAAAAAAAAAAAAAAACCTGACTCATTTGATCTTACCTGTCTACTCCTTTGCGAACCTACGCACCTCCATTATCGTCCTACCCACACACTGTGAATCCACACACACACGCGAGCCTTTGTTTCACTAGCCCTCCTGCTGCCGACTTTGCCATCACAATCTTTTCCAGCTCCATCCATTCCACTTTGTTCCTATCGCCTTCAACACGCGGTGTTGTGCCACGATACTGTTAGGTTTAGTTCGTTCCTGTTAAGTCTAGTCCTCCATGTTAGGTTTAGTTCGAGCCGGTAGGTTCTTTAGTTCGCCCTAGGGTTTGTGTCTACTGCCCTGTTGCCAATCGGTCTTAGTTCTCATAGTGCACCTTAGGTGCTCGACATATTGTTTAGACCACCCGGGTGTGGCCACTTTGGTGCCATTAGGCTCCAGTGTACCCCTAGGACCTTAGGCAGGCTAGACCCTCCTTTCTGTACCTATGTCGGGTAAGAGGCAGAAGTTGCCCACTAAACGGGGTCGGGCCAAAGAGGACCCGTCCCCGAATTTCAACGTCACGAGGTTTGTCAACAAGGGTGCCACCGATCGATTTGGCACCATATGTAAAACGAGGTCCTTTATATGTCGAGGAAAAAGGAGGCTTCCGCCCGCAGCGATTTCTTTCGCAAGACTATTGCGACTAAGGGATGGCGGGCACTATGTCAACCACCTCGCCCGTACCGCGATGAGTGTAGGTATGAGAATTCTACACCAACCCCGCCCCCACGCCGCCAAAAAGGTCCGCAGCGCGTGGTCGGTAGACTTCAACGCAGAGTCTATCAACCTGTTTTATAATCTTGATCCTGTCCCCCCCGGAGCCTTTTGATTGGCTCTACGAGCGGCCCGATTACCCCGAGGTCATTCGGGTCTTGGACTAATCCAAGGGTGAGTGGAATTAACAATGAATGGCACGCTCGTCCACTTTAAGGCCAAGCATTTGGCCTATCCCTAAAGTCCGCATCACTTCATCACGCCACGCCTCATCTCGACGAAGAACGTGTGAGGTGACTGCCGTGCCTTGCCTGTAGCTCTACGCCATCAGCTTGTGACATTCCGCTCTATGTCAAGGTGCTATAGAGGATGTCATCCTCCATAACCGGGACGCTAAAATGAACTTGGGGCACCCTTTTCTTATATACGGCCTATGAAAACGAGTCGGGGTGCCCTTAGATGACAATGAGGTGTGGCTACACCCTATTGGCAATATATCCAGAAGCATGACAAACCTGGTGTACCACTTCCACTGGTAGACGATGACTCAGGTACGAGCCCTGACGAGGAGGAGCCCACGAGTATTAGCCTGTTGACTCCTACATCCCCCGGAGACATTGCATCCTCCAATTATCCACCTCCACCACCGCCGACCTGAGGCGCCCCATCCAAATCCCACACCCGACCTAGAGGACCACGCCGCCCTCACCTGGTGGGCTTCTGATGATTAAGGATCTAGACCCAGAGCACCGAGTCCCCATTTCACACAGATATGGAGGCCCTCCGCCGGACGTATGTGATCGCTCCTAGCCAACCAAGCCACTATTCTCTCCAGCTGAAAGAATCCCTCCAGCCCAATGCCAAATTGCTCGCCTCTACGCGAGCCCACCACCGCCACTTACCAGGATACCACCATCACCAGCAGCTTCACTCTCGCCTGTTCTTTTATAGCTAGTGGGGACACTGGACACATCTGTTTGGGGGGGTGTGGGTGGTGATCGGGTTTTTGTTAGATTAGTATAGTTTTATGATGGTTATTTTTATTTTCGTATTGATGCTTTAGTTTAGTTTCGTTTACGCTTGTTTATTTTAGACGCTATCTGAAGTTTGGTTTCTATTTTGTTTTGGTAGGTCATCCTCCGCTTAGTTGTTTCGGTTTAGGTAGTTCTCAGGTGTGATGCCATGTCGAGAGGTGAGGATCACTTTTCGGTCAAGTTCATCATCATCATGAAAAACAGATATATTCAGAAGGGTCTGTAGGTGTTGGGATGCTTGGGAATTAGGTTGAATAGGAGGCATGTGGAATCACCCGGATACTCAGGACTCTACTTCCCAACGAGCCTATCACACTCACACATAGATGACCTCTAGGGTATGCTTAGGCGCCGAGCCAGGCTACTAAGGTTCAACAAACTTTGGGAGTCTCTAAAAACCAAAGAGGTGGGACACCATAAATAAAAGAGGATTGCCTTCAAGCCCCAAATGAAAAAGAAAAAGAAAAAAAGAAAAAGAAAAATAGGAATAGAATAAGTGGGATCTTCCAATCTAATCCCACACAACAGGCCCTTCAAGCCCAATGCCCCGAGCCACCGTCTGAGTCGACTTCACCGCCCATTAAAGGGACAAGATGGAAGTTTCCCCAATAAACATAAATCTTTAGGTTTAATTGAGTGTTCAGTGGTGACGCCTGAGCAGGAATCGAATGCCCTAAGTGTCCTTAACCAACTCGGCGGGAAGTCACCAACTAATCCCCGCCATGAACACTTAGCATAAACTACTGAACTAGTTTTGTCACATAGTATGTTAAGGAACGTAAACGGAAGGTTCCTATCCTTCCGTATGATTCCAACCAGGTGAGTCAACCTGGAAGCCTGGGGCCTGAACCTAGGTATATACTAGAGGTCATTTATTCAATGCACATTAGGGTCCTTAGGAAAGGCTATTGAATACCTCGGAGGTTGAGGCGCTTATCAACTGCACCGAGTTCAATCAAATTCTTTCAAAAGTCAAACACCCTTGCGAATCCCCTGAAATTCGAGCAAAACGGCAAAAGTGTGAGTCGCTAACTATTTGAAAAGAGGTTGTGATGGTCAGACGTTTATGCGCTACCGATACATAAGAGCCTAAGCACACCAACTCCCAAGGAGAAGAGGGGAGGACAAGAGAACGTTATAATGTCACACTGGACACTCGGGCAGGATTTATGTTATTTTACCATTTTTTTTTTCATCACGAGTCCCTAACATAGGACTCTTTCAAAATCCAACACTTTTGTATGTGCGGCTACCACTAGCTACACACCCATATATATCAACCTCAGATTTCAAAAACCCGAGTCCAAAACCCACTTGGAGTAATCGTCTGTGAAACGTAATTAAAACTCAACTCCAGGTCTAAAAACATATATATACATATCTCAGACTGAGGTAAGTCCTCAATGCACCCAAGACTATACACTTACACTCTGACTGCAAATAATATTTACACAAATCCCAAAACTTTCTACAAAGTGTCCCAAAACTAATAGCCATACAAATATACAATGACCCATGATCGATATGAACTCGTCTAAATATACAAGTAGAACCTCCATTAATAACACTAGATGTTCCTCAAAATGTATGCCCAACCACCAAAGATGCTTAAGGTCGAAGCACACCCCCAACCTCCAAAACCCCGCAAGTCAAACTCCCGTCATGCAAATGGGTCTCGCACCAGATCTAAGGTGGAGGGAATATCGGGGTGAGCCCACAATCCCGCAGTGAATCCCATAACAAAGCCATGCTTATAAAAACATTCAAAATACAAATAATTCAATCACATCTCAAAACATGAGCATTTTAATAATAGGTTGATGTGGGAAACAAATGGATGCAATACTACCACCATCCGACTCTCATCGCTGACTCTTTGGGCTTTCACCAGTGGACTAGCCGATCATCCCCAACAACGACAAATTGTCGACTTACTACCCAGATATGCCCACATCCCTATAATGACAAATTGCTGGGACTTACCACCTGTGATATGCCCACATCCCGTATATCTCTGACCTTTCCTGACTACAACCTGCAGTGGACTAGTTGTCATAGTCCCGTCCACTACATCAATCCTGACTCTCACACAAATTCCATACCCATGTCATGCTTTAAAACACCACAAAGTATTCACCCACATGGATATTTAAAACATCATGTACCAATTAATTCAAAAGAATTCCATAGGATATAAAAATATACACATTTATATATAATAGAAAATCCACAGCTTTTCAAGCATGGAATGGTACGTAATTTCGTCATACCACAGGTATAAGCAGAGAAGGTTACAAGATCCTCACCTTCCTTGGATTCAAAAAATCCACAAGTCTCCCCAAGGAAGTCAAAACCGAGGCTACTCCAAAGGATCCGTAATTAACAAGCTTCATAAGATTTCTTAGCCTCAAACAATCCGCCATATAAAATTACCAATTGGTTTATTACTTCACCACTGCATCACGTATATTCTTATACCTACTCAACATAAACCTTTGATCCTTCAAGAGCACCCTTTTACACTTACTAATATCAACATTTAACACTCTTATTAGGGTAACACAAATTGAAGACACACAACACTCTGTACCTTGTTTCAGCCTTATCTCAAGACTCCCTTTTTTTCTTTTTTTTTTCTTAACTACCATTTTGACCAGCCATACATGTTTTTTGTTCACTATAGTCTTTTGACCAAAAGTTCCCCTATCTCTTAGCTTTCCATAGCCTCTTAAATCAGGTCATTCGGACCTCGGAATCAAGAGTTATGGTTTTTACACTCTGACCTCCCCAAGACTATTTCCTAGGGACAGAATCTGTGTCCTCACTTCACCCTTACTTTGACGAAATTATGGGAACAAATGAGCCATAATTTTGGCCATACTTTCTTCATGAAGTTACGCCCCTATGTGGCTACTTTGAGAAGGATTTTTGAATAACTCCATTTGGATCAATATAACTCAACTTATGACTAAAAACAGAATCGCCTGCACAGGGGACAGAATCTGTACCTGACTTTCAACCTTCAAATTCAAGGGCCTTATGGTAGGGCTTAGTTCTCTTGGTTACTTGACATCTGAAGGGCTAGGTCTTGGGCTTCTTCTCCAACTGGAATCATCCAATCTGAGTTCTTTAGGCCAACTTATGTCAAAACACTGTCATGGGGTCAAGGGTAGCCGACAAGACTCCTTGACACACACACATGCCATCTTCTTCAAACTGCCTTTACACTTAGGGTTCCACCAAACACACCTTTCATCAAATCTAGGGTTAGGATGTAATCCCAACAAAACCCAAGAATATAACTAAAGTCCATAAGAAATACAACTAAGGCCTCAAAGATCATGTTTACATACCTTAGTGAACTTTTTCCACCAAAAACCAAGCTTTCCTTCAAGCCTTTTCTCCTCCTTCTCTCTAGCTTCTCTCTAGAACTCTCTCACTTCTAAATTTCCACTCTTCACTTCCTAGCAAGAAGTTGGTCTAGCATCCAAAACCAAGAGGAATTGTTTACTACACATGGCAAGCTCTTCTCATGCACTTGCCATGTCAAGATCTCCTACCATGCATATATGAGGTGTCATGCCCCCATGATGCCACACATAGCCTCACAAGGATATTACACTTTAGTCCCTCTCCACTAACAAGTTTTTCAGCGTCCTCAAGACATACTTAATTTCAAACCCCAACAAACCACTAAACTTACCTAATTGCATAATTGACCCACATGCCATAAAAATGCACCTAAATCGACACTTTACTATTAATCCTCAATAAACCAACCATTAAGATGGCTAATCTTAATCACAATTTAAAATATCATAGGGAGATAAGTTGCATTTGCTCCCCAAAATCCTTACTTGAATATAACAAAAACATATACTGTGTGTTACATAGCGAGACCTTGAGGCCTGGACATGAGCGTAACATACCTAATTATGTTAACCCATTCTCAACCTCAAATCATCCAGCTCTTTGGGAGGGCTCAATGGCCAAATCTATGAGGTGACCCAGATCAAGAGAGAGGTTCATATTGTGAGTACCACAAAGAACATGTGGACATCTCGATCGACTTAATGTTGTCGATTGCAAAGGTTATTGAATTTATGGCTCGAAGAGGACTTCAAAATACATCAAGAGCGGAAATTTTCTAACGGCCAATCAACTATTAGATCCCCCCGATTAACCATGTTGGTAAACTCTCGACCTGTAATCGACACAATTCTTGTAGGCCGTATGGCTCCTAAGGTTTGAGGCCAACTTTCTCCGGATATTCTTGGTAGTTGTCTATTGCTACCATGCCCCCAACAACGCTTCTCGACTCCATAAATAAGATCAAGTAATTTTTTCAGTCCCCATTGCTATAACTATCCACGCCTCATGATGATGCACTTGTCCTGACCTTGGAGGTTGGATGCCACTTGATGAGGCGCATTTTGATCGATCATGGAAGTGTCGCTAACCTACTCTACCTCCCCGCTTTACTTCGATTAGTACAACCTTCGAAGTCCAGGAAGAGTATTGCTTTAGCTTCAATGGAATGCAGACTGCCTCATCGGGGGAGATAGTGTTTCTAGTAACAATAGGCCTGGTTACCGCCCATGTTCCATTCACAGTAATTGATGAATCCTCGTCCTTCAATGCCATCTTGGGGTGTACTTAGATTCATGCCATAAAGGCCCTGCCATTATCATACCACCAAATGTTAATCTTCCTAACTCCACTGGGCCAGATTGATATCAAAGGAGACTAAAAAGCCTATAGGGCTTATTATGTGGTCGATCAACAGCTAAAGGATCAACCTTCCAAATAGCAACAACAACTCGAGGCCCGCTTGATCGAACATGATGACTCTAGAGTTGTGGAGCCTCTAAAGCTTCATCTCATTCGAGCCAAAGTTGACTTTGAGCAAACACCTAGAACTCCTTTCTCAAGAAAGTTAATGCCTTCTATTGCTCTTAGGAGTATTATGATATTTTTGCTTAGTCATATAGAAATATGCCCGACTTCTCCCCCACTGGGGCATAACACCGAATCAATCTACATAAAGGATGCACCGATAATATAAGTTGGAAGCATTTCGACAGACCCGACCGGAGTCCTCCAGATTTCCCGGTGGTCTCGCTTAGTGAAGTCCACTGCATACAATCCCTAGTGGAAGACAATGAACCTACTTAAAGGAGGGCAAACACATGCATTAATTTAATATCCCAATTATATATAAAAGGCCCACTACATATATAGATAAGGACCTATAAAGTCTGGAGCACGGTCAGAGCATTCTAAGAGTATTTGTGAATTTAGAGGCAAGTAGAGATGAATAAGTCCAATACAACAAAACAAACGTATATATGCGAGTAGTGCATCATGAATTGTGGATTTTAAGAGCGTGTCGACCAAGGAATGTTTCATAAATCAGAGGACTTGTGAATTGATTAAAAATAATAATGTGAGATAATAAATCTCAAACAGTGACATAGTTTATAATGAAAATACTCTTTTTATTTGCAAAGATTTCTTCTCTCAAAACCTCCCGTCCACTCTTTTAAAGTTTCCCCGTTTAAAAACATTTCACAAAACCCAACTTTACCCCAAGTCCAACATATGTAAATCATGCTCAACAATTTAGCCGACACAATGTTAAGAAAACTATGATCTGAATTGTACACAACATAAAGCCAATCATAAAGCATGTATAGCCACCATGTAATAAAGTAACCATGAAATGCACTATAACCATAAGTATTAAAATAGTTATACCATATTCATAAATCAACAACAGCACTTAATACCATGTACCCATCATAAAAACCGCCGGTAAGCCCGACCTCACGGCTAATCGTGGAAACTAATAAACCCGTGGTTACACCCGCCATCACTGCAACTAATAAACCTCCGTAGACTCCGACCACACGTGGCAACTAATAAACCTCCGTGCAGACCCTACCATTACGTGGCAACGACAACCTCCAGACGCCATCACGTGGCAATTAATGTAAAGCCCGGTAAACCTTACCATCACATGGCAACTAATAAACCTCCGGTGAACTCGCCATCACGCACATCAATAAAATCGCTCCCTTACTCGTACATGTACTTTCCAACAATACCAGACGTAGTCATCTCACAAAATCTCAAGATCAATTTTTTTTAAGACAATAGTTTTTCAAGGTGGTTTACAACCTCAATCCACGTACCCAAAATATTCAAATACCACAAACTCATCCACGAACTCAGTACAACTTCCAAATAGTTAAAATGTTGACAAAATTCACATAAAATGATAACTTGTTTTATATGAAACCAATAATTATTTTTGCAACAGAACTAACCATTCGGGTCAAATAGTATATATGTATAATAATTAACCACACTATATATCATAGTAACACACCAAAGCATTTAAAACATAACCACTCACCCACTAACAGACGCTCGCCACCCTCCCGCAGATCGCCTCATTTCTGAGTGCCTCAGAATATAAATAAAATACCACTTTAGGCTCCAACACCGAACTAACGACATCGATGCCCCAAGGCCTCAAGTAATTTTAGAACTATGAACTCCCACAATTTGACTGACAGCCCATCATACAAGTGCCTTATGTGCCCGACACTCAAATTTGGGCTTTTCGTCGAGCCACTTTCGAAATCGAACCGTCCAATAATTCATAAAACATCAAATTCCACCACCCAACTCCAATTTTGCCTAACTTGACCAATTGGTACTGATTTTCAGTCCAAACTTCTCGGTAATTACCCGAAATGACCCAAAAATGGAAAACCAACCAAACGATGTCCAAAATTCACAAACCATATATCAATGGAAAGCCCAAGAGACTAGAACTCATCAAGACCATTACCTTGGTTCAACAAATTGTTGTGGTGGCCTAAACTCAATCCAACCTGCCGACCAACTTTGTTTTCGTCAGAATTTAAAACGGGTGGGAGGAATCTCGTAAAAGGGGCCACTAAATGAGTTCAGAGGGTCCGAAATGGTGGAGGAGGCTCGGGTTGGCCGGAAATGGCCTCGGGGGCCACCGGTGCTTCAAGAAAGTCCGCGGACCCACGGTGGCCGCCGCCGCCGCCGCTCGCCGCCCGATCCGGCGCGTCCGCGGCGGTCGGGGCTCGAAATCTTGACGGCGCGGATCGCCGAGGCCGCGGCTTCCCCGCCGGCGCGCGGCCGCAGTGGCTAGCCGGTGATGCCTCCTTTGGTCCAAAACTCCACGGCTCGCAAATGGGTCAAAACGACCCAACTCGGTGTTCACGATTTTGGAGAGTTTTTCCTAGGGTTTTGGAGCTCAAGATGGTGTTTTGGGGGCTAGGCATTTGGCACCCAAAGTTATGTTTATATAGGGCCTAGGGTCGCTTCGTAAAACCCCGCATGCACTCGACATCGGGTAGCGTCAGCCGCTTTGAACTTCTTATAGCCGTAACTTTTTATCCGTAAGTCGGATTGTGACGCTCCGCCCGTCTATGAACTTGTATCGACGAGGCCTGCGAAATGGTGCTTTTAGTTAACCCAAAACTATTCATCCTCGAAAAATTCAACTTGGGCCCACATACTAAGTGTTAACAAACTTGGTCAAACTTTGGTCAAACGTGTTAAAACTCAGATTATTTGGCACGGTCAGTTACAATTTCCATCCCTTACGCTATGGCACTGGCGAAGAAGACAAGATTCTACAGTTTTATCCAAGAGATCCAATACCTCGAATGGTTAGTCAATGTCGTAGTTGTTCCCAAGAAAAACGAAAAATGGTGTGTCTATGTCGATTACTCACCTCGTCAACGCGATGCCTGGGAAAAGATACATTCCCTTTCCTGACGACCAGGATAGTGGACGCCCACCGTCGGGCACTAATCTTTGTTGTTCCTTCCTAGACGCCTACTTGGGTTTTAATTAGATTCCTATGTTCCCCTCCTACTCGGCCAACATGATCTTCACAACGCCAACAGGGATGTAATGCTATAACGTCATGCCCTTTAGCCTTAAGAATGCCAGAGCAACATACCAACGCATGATGTCGCTCATGTTCGAGCCCCTATTGGGAAAGTCAATGGATGTATATATATATAGATGATATGCTGGTCAAATCACAGTCTCATTGAGAACATTTGGCCCACTTGCGTGAAGCTTTTTCACTTGTGAGATTACATCACCTACGACTGAACCCCGACAAATGCGCCTTCGGGATAGAATTTGGGAAGTTCCTGATTTTTAAGTAGCAAAAGGAATAAAATGGCGCCGGTTAACTGCAGACGCCCTCAAATGCAACCTCCTACAAAGGAAGAAAATATAAACTTCTGGACGGAAATTATTAACCACAGGTCATCCCAAATACCCAATCACCCTCGCCATCACTGAAATATCAACAGAGAGAACTGAGTGGAGGTCGGCTAACAGGATTGGCACCCACTAAATTATGTCACTCACAGTATGTATCTGTATTATCATTAATATTAATTTAGTGTTTTTAATATACTAGATATAATATAGTATTTCAAAATTTTCTAATTATTATTATATGATAATTAAACTAATATAGTATGTGTAGTAATGAGAATTTGTCAAACAGATAATAAAGTTATAAGATTAAGAAGATTATGGCCAAAGTAGAATATAGCATGAGTTGATTTGCAAAAACAAAGGAACTTGAGGACTAAAGTGAAATAAAGGAGAAATTATACCAAATAAGACCCATTTGGGGTCTCTCATTTGGGCATTTGGAGAGCAAATCGGTGGAGAGAAGGGGAGAAGAAGAAGAAGAAGAAGAAGAAGAAGAAGAAGAAGAAGAGAAGAGAAGGAAGAAGGAAGGAGAAAAGAAGAGAAGAAAGGTATGGAATGCTATGATTTGGTATGGAAAAATCAATCCATAAACCCATTTTTTTTTTATTTTTTATTTGATGAATTTGGGTCTAGTGCTGACTCCTAGGTATATTAGTGGTGTTTCATGCTTTAAACTAGATCGGTTGTTTTGTTTTGTTTTGTGGTCAGACGAAGTTGTATGGAAACTGCTAAGTATGGATTCCCAAATTTCGAGATTCTAGGAAACTCTCCTAAACCATTAATTGTGTAGGATGGGGTTAGCAAACCATAAGTCTTCTCTATATGTGTTTTGGGAATTGTTTAGTTTTTGTTTTGGACTTGGGTTGGTTGATTGTAATCCTCAACTGTGAATATTTGTATTAAGGAAATATTTGCATGAGTGAATGTTGCCAAATTTCTCCAAAACCCATGTTTTTGTCTTGGTCATAATTTCTTTGTTCGAACTCCGTTTTGGATGTTCTTGGACTCTATGGAAAACTATTTGAGTTTAGAATCCATCTATATATAGCTTGATGAAACTGGAGCTCATATTAGGTCCAAATCATGAAAAACAATAGGCCCCGCCGGGTTTTACTTGTAGTCACTGCTCATGTAGTCTCTCTAACTTCAAACGGTCATAATTTCTTCGTCCTCGAACTCCGCTTTCGATGTTCTCGACTCTATGGAAAGCCCTTTGAGTCTAAAATCCATCCATATATAGCTTGATAAAATTGGAATGATAGTAAATAGCTCATAAGTATACATGGTAACCATAGTTATTCATGCATATAATGAGATATGAAAAATGCAAAGATACAAATAAATGATTGTAAAAATCGCATATGATCACCGAATGACAATAATTATTCGGGAATATGAGATATGTACTGAACATAAAATACACATGGATTGTCTGCTTAGAACCTGGTAGAGGGATAGATGGGCATGCCTATTGTCACGCCCGGAGGCGCGAGACTATATACTGGGACTCTTTACCTGTTTTGTTTTGTTTTGTTTTGTTTTTTTTCAGACATTGGTGGGTCCAAGTCTTATAACTGAATCAAAATCTCATATATCCAAAGATACCTGGGAAACTACCACCGTAGTGGTGTTTCTTACAGATTTCAAGCATACGCTCAGTCCCATTTATATACAAAAACTGTATTTCTTTACATTTACAACCAGAGCATTTAACATACCGTGATGAACCCTTACTAGTGTGTCGTTTAGTCAGGAGGCGGAAGATCGCGGACGCCCTCTCTTCTCAGACTTACACCTGATTGAAAATCCGTATGTTTTATGTTTAGTGGGAAGCATATCTCATAACTCATACTTATACACATGCATTTATACTCATTTACAAAGAACATATAACATTAATGGATATCTGCAGTTAATGGATTTCAAGTACTTGAATATTTTGTATATACTTCATATTTCCATATTTTGTACTTCCTTATATTTTTCATCTTGTAATATTCATATACTATACTTTCCTATGATTTTCATATATATCAATTTTCATATACTCAGACTTCTCTCATATGCTTTTCATATACTTTATCTAATTATATACATTTCAGGTCATTGATACTTTACTTCTTGTACTTGGTAAATAAACTTATGCTTGTCATATCTCTCAGATAAAGTGTGCCGAGCTTATACGTATACTTTAGCAAACTTATATTTACACATCTTACACTTGCAGCGTAATTTATTCTTGCTCCAATCTCCCG
This sequence comes from Tetrastigma voinierianum, assembly GCA_016808115.1. NCBI lineage: Eukaryota > Viridiplantae > Streptophyta > Magnoliopsida > Vitales > Vitaceae > Tetrastigma > Tetrastigma voinierianum. Next base: position 19,583 of record JAEQBH010005924.1, on the reverse strand, counting down.
CATGACACATACTCATTCTTATCTCCGTAGGACACATATTTTTACTTATCTCTCAGAGTGGTCCCACATCTTTCATCTCTGTAAGACACATACTTATTCATATTTCATGCGGTACTTGAGTTTATACATATACTTATACCGAAGATACTTATCCATTACTCATACTTATCTAAGCTATACTTGTTCGACTTCCGTAAGAGTTATAGATTTATACTCATACGGAGGTACTTATATTGGCATCGGTACTGAGATGCGATCTCGCATTCTTGTAGGAGTTCACAGAACTTATGCTTATACAAAGGTACCCTTAGGTACTACAAAGTTTATACGTATACCATAGGGCTTATACTTATACTACTGAGTTTACACTTGTTCGGAGGTACCAATAGGTACTATAGAGATTATACTTGTGGCATGAACTATAATGCATACGGAACTTATTCTTATACTGAAGTACCCGTAAAGTACTACTGTGCAACTCCCTCCCAAAAGACACATACTTGTGCTTATATCAAACTTATATTTATTTAAAAGTATCCGTAGTACTACTTCAACGAGTAATTTCATACGGAGGTACCCATAGGTACTACTGAGTTTATCCTTATCCGGAGCTTATACGGAGGTACCCGTAGGTACTACAAAACCTATCCTTATACAGAGGTACTTGTAGGTACTACAGAACTTATACTTATACAGAGGTACCCGTAGGTACATTCTGATCAGAACGATGTACATTTCTTTATTCTTATTCTTATTCATATTCAGTCCCTTATCATATAACTCTTTGACTACCCAGACCAATCATAAGAAATGAGTAAGACACATCACAATAAGTACCCGAAGGTACAATATAGTAATCGAGGTCGAGTTATCGCTAGAGTGCCAAGCACTACGCAGGAGTGTCGTCGCACTAATCGTGAGTAATCAAGTACTAATCGAGAGTCAAGTACTTATGTGGTCGAAACACGGCCGAGAGTGCCGGGTCAGACTAATAAGAGAGAGTACTATACTATCGTGGCCACCCACGAACATAGGTGCTGCGTCATTCAATATCCGCCCAGGGCGGGCCCTACAATTGTATGAGTTCAATAACTTACTATCTTATAATAGGGGCATTCTTAGCCACATTATGTGTTCATGACATATGGCCTTTTATGTTCATGTTCATGTTTAAGTTCAGTTTCATGTTTCATATCATCTTCATGTATTCTTGTTCCTCTATGAATTTACTTTACTTAGAAATTGGAATTATTCTAATTGAATCATCCAAACTTAAGTTATGACATTTTCATGCCAAACGAGTCAGTATGCCCATATTACCCTAGGGACAGTCTGAAATACTCATTTTCAGGGGTCTTAACTCCATACATGACACTGGTTCTTTGTATTCATTTGAAGCTAAGGTGCTAAGGGTTCTTCTCCAACTCGAATCACCCAAATTGGAGCACCGAAACTCAAGATATGTTCTAAACAACCGGGACTACTCTATGTTCAAAACAGAACTAGAAATTGGCTTGAACATATCCCCACTTTGAGTGAATTTCTGGGCCACATAGATTCAGAATTTGAAGGTACCTATTTCAGGGAGATTTGTTCTCCATGAAGTCTAGTTTAACCAGCCACTTGAATCACTCAAATCAAATAATATATGACCAAGTTATGACCAAAATACTAACACTGGTCCAAAACATAACATTGGGTACCTAAGACGTAAAGGGCAATCTGGTGATCGACTTTCTAAGACCGGGCACCAATGACGAACACTTATGGCACCAGCATTCACTCGTTTGGCACCCAGACCACCCTCGAAAAATGTCCAGAAATGGTGGCTTTTCTCCCATTTTCCATGTTTTTTCTACCAAACCAACTTACACTCACCACACACATCAAAACCCTCATATCCATCTTTATAACCTCTATTCTACTCAAATCATCTTTCAATACCATCTTACTTCAAAACCTTTCATGAATTACTCCCAAAATAATCCTAATATGGGTCATAAACCCATACATTAACCGTAAACATAAGGATTAGTTAGGTCATTCTAACCCAACCCATTACTTTGCAATTAAACCATGAATCCAACCTCAAACGGAGAATTTACATTTTTCAGACCATTTAGGGTTTTACCAACCCTACTTTCAAGAAATCTAGAGTTGGGATGAAATCCTAACAAAACCCTAGGTTTGAAAAGCATAGAAATCCCTACATGGTCCAATTATACATAATCCCATACAAAATTCATAATTTCCATACAAAAATCCAAAGATCCATACCAAAAATCATAGAAATCCATACCTTAAACTTGGCTTCTTCGCTTTCCTTCTTTCTCTTCCTTCCCTTCTTTCTTCTTCTCTTCTCCACCATTTTCTTCTCCAAACATCAAATTTGTTCTTAAATCAATGATCCTCCTAGGGCCATGTTTGCCTCCCTAAACCCATTTTGGGTTAAGTTTTCTTACTTATTTCACTTTAGTCCTGTTATTCTCTTTGAAAATAAAGTTAGGCATATTTCTATTTTAACCCATAAATTCTTCTTATTTTATGACTTATATGTCCTTTTGGCAAATTACATATGTACCCTTGTTTTATCCTGTACAAATTCCGGGTTTCTCGTTTTATTTCCTGAAAAATTCATATTTAACTTTTATTAAACCCTAAACATGTCCGAAAACTGCTAGGGTATATTTCGGGGTGTTACACCTATTAGGAAAAACAGTCTACAAAAGATACCGATTAGTTGGCCTCGCTTGTCATTACAAATACTTTCCTAGCCCTTATAGATGGTCATTGTCTCAGACAGCCTGCACTAATGCTTCAGACAAGGAGTATAGCGCCTCTGGGCCCTTATAGTTTCCTTCATCTAATTCTAAGGTTTGGCGCAGGCATGAAACATAAACAAAATGACTTGAATATGACATATGAAATGTATAAGGAATCTGATAAGAAATGAAAACATGATATGATAAGTAAATATGAGATATGTATAAGCATGTTTAAATGATATAATATGTTAGATGTGTATGCGTGTGTATAGAAGTGTGATGATCCGTGTTAGTGGTCATCCATGAGTTTATTCCCACTTAACGTAAAGCTTAGCACGGGTTTTCATCCATGTAGGTACGGAAGCAGAGGCAAGAAGGCCGGACAACCCTCACGCCCCTAAGGTCAACATGTTAGATGCCCACTCAGAAGACTTTTGGTCTATTTTGGTATATGTAATATTCTTTTGTTGTTTGTAAACAAATGTAAAGTTTTTGTATAAGTCGAATACTCCCATTTGTGGAGCTTGAATATATTTTGAAATTTCGCCACTACAAAATATATCTCAAGATACATGCTTATTAGTGTATGAATGAATAGGTTATAGTGTACAGGTAAAATGAACAGTGACACCCTCGCCCTACATTGCACGGGTGGCGGTCGAGGGCTGGGTGGTCACAGCCTATCTTTACCCGCACCCTGAGCTATAGTGAGTGCCACCCTAGTAAGGGCAAGAGTTGATGACAAATAAAAACCCGTATACTTTGTGAGTAAAATGTTAATAGATGTCGAGACCCAATGCACTGACTTTGAGCGAATCGCATTGGCACTTAGAATGGCAAAAAGAGTTTTTACTTCCCTACTTTCAAGCTACAATTATGGTTGTCGTAATAAAGTTACCTGACAGAGCCATACTACATGTTTATGCACTGTGGAAGACTCTTGAAGTGGGTTGTCAAGATGAGTGAATTTGACATCGTGTATTGCCCGAGATTAGCTATTAAGGGTCAGGTGCTCTCTAAGTTCATTGTCGAGATGTTGGACATGCTCAAGGACGACATCAAAGAACCGTTGTGGATACTAGAAACCGATGGTTCCTTTTAAAGCTTAGCCAGAGGAGCAAATGGTGTTATAGTCTCTAAGGCACCATTGCCCAGCAAGCCTCGCTTATTTCTATCTCGAGCAATGAAGTAGATACGAGGTTGTGCTACTCGGTCTTTGGGTAGCCAAGGAGCTCTCCGTTTCAAACTTAGAAGTTTGTTGTGATTCACAGTTGGTGGCATCCCAAATTCGTGGGGAGTATGAGGCTAAGAATGAGAAAATGGCTCAATATCTAGTTGTCACATGTTCATTGGTAGCTCGGTTCGAGAATTTTGTAGTGGCCCAAATTTTGAGATCAAAAAACCGAATGGCCGATTCCCTCACCAATCTAGCTTCCAATGCCTTGTACCCTTGCCTTGTGGAACTGAATGCCATGGTGCACCCCTCTATTTTTGACGAGGTAACCCTTATAGCTGACTCCGAAATAAGTGATTCATGGATCCTACTAATCGCTAGTTATTTGAAAAATGCGAATCTGCCTGAGGACAAAAGAGCCTCCACTAGAACAAAAGATCGAGCAGCCAGGTATGCATTAATAAACGACGTTTTGTATCTCCCATCATTTTCAGGCATATACCAAAGATGCGTGCCATCTGACGAGACCAAGAGCCTTATTGAAAAAGTCATGGAGGGCCTACTGTGCATCACATCATGACGATCATTAAGTCTTAGGATTATGACATAGGGCTTTACCGGGCCGGCGATGAAATAGGAGTCGTTTGAATAGTTTCTCGTGGTCATGACATGTCGTGCCCGCTTATATCTTCATGCCTCGGTCTTTGCACTCCATTCAATATCAAACCCATAGCCTTTCTATATGTGGAGAATCGATATTGTTGGACCATTACCTTAAGCCATCGGGCAAAGAAAGTTTATTCTCGTTGCAATTGATTATTTCACAAAATGGGCGAAAGCTAAGCCCTACGCACAAATTAAGGAGAGCCACTAACAACAGTTTGTTCAACGGAATATCATATGTCGGTTCGGATTCCTCTATGCTATCATCTCAGACAACAGGCCATAGTTCATTAGTAGGCCTGTCCAGCAGTTTTGTGCAGAATTCAGAATAAAAAATATATACTCCACACCTCGACATCTCTAATCGAACGACTAGTTTCGAAGTTACAACGTAACATTACTCGCCTACCTAAAGAAAAGACAACAAAGAAGCAAAGGAAAGTGGGTCGACGAGCTACCAATCACACTTTAGGCCAATCGCGCAACACTAAGACAACCCACCGGAGAAACTCCCTACGAGCCTTCGAGGCCGAGGCTTTGATCCCAGTGGAATCCGAATTGGACATTCTATGCACTAATGATACCACCGAACCCCGCCCAAGCATTAACACGCAAGGAGTAGCCATAGGACGAGTCACTATTGAACGGGTCAATATCACCGTCGAGCCTCGACATAAGGACAAGCTTAGTCAACCGAAATAAGAAGGACGATTTCGTTCTTCAATGTAATTTTGACAAGGGGAAACTTAAGTTAAATTGGGAAGGTCCCCACATAATTGTCGATGATACCAATAGGTGCTTACGTAATTACAATTTCCTCACAGATAAGGATCGAACCTACCCTTGAACCTGGGCTTAATTTAAAAATACTCAAAGAATCATTCAGATTGCGATGCTGAACCCGATTACCAGTGGGAAGTTGAATAAACGATCGCAACATTTTTCTCCAATCACAACACGTGAGGCTCCCCCATTTACACCTATGGCACTAGCCTGATGACCTTAGGCTTCTAGCTAGTTCCCAAAAGGCGCCATTATGGTAACTAGCCCTGATCGCCTAGGCCTTAGCACTTAAGCCCCAAAAGGCCACTTTGCTTATGGTAACCAACCCTCAACGTCCATAGTCCTCGGGTAGCCTAATCCTCAAAAGGCCACTTTGCCTATGGTAGCTAGCCCTATGACGTCCTAAAATCCGAGGGTTTGTTGATCACCCATCAACTTGTCGAAAGCCTGTGGATATCGTGTAACTCGATACCACATTGTTGTGTCCTATTTATTGGTATCCATAATTTAAGAAAATCGGACAATCTCCTTTATACGGGGAGCTCTATCCAAAACATAACCGGTATAATATACAATCACATGACCCATCAAAGGCCCAATATAACACAATGACTGCACCGGGTTAGTTTATGAGTAAAAATTGACCACACCGGATCCATTTATGAGTAAAAATTGACCACACCGAGTCTATTTATCCACATTCATATAAAAACATGCAAGGATATATTAAAAATAGTCATATGAGTTCAATTACAACTCTTTTACATAAAGGTACATGCCAAAACTAGTGTGTTCCAAAAATTTTACAAAAAGGAGTTATAGAAGCCACAAGTCGGCTTTCTTCACACTTACGGCCTCGAATGAGAGCTGTCCATCGGCGTATATCCCGCACCTGAAATGTTTTCCTGTATAGGGCAAGCCACGCTTAGTAGAGTAATTCCTACAGAGGCTGGGCTAAGTGGATATGCAATGTTCACATTCGACAATTCATATTCACATCAACATTCCAAGTGAGAATATGCAAATTTTAGGTTGGAATTCTACATGCCAAGTTATGAAATGAGATAAGACTCACTCATGCACCATACTCTGAGTCTTTACTGACTCTCACCACACAATGCAATGCCAATGAGTGATCAAATCCGTCATTGATGGATTACATCCAATGATCCTTTTTGAAAATAAAAGTCATGTGTTCATGAACAAAAACTTGTTGGATGTTACACCTCGAATGACCATTTCTTATACAAAACCATGTGTCTTTTTGGGTAACGGATTTTCAGAGTCTCACCGTAGGCTCCCACACCTAGCTACACTTTTTAGACTTTCACCGTAGGAGTGTATAAATCAAGAATCGCTTTCAATTCGAGGAGTGTCTAAATTTCTTCATATTAATTTAATACAAGTTTTCCACATCATGATGACCGCGCGACTCGTTTGAACTGGCCCAATAGTAATCGAACCCACTTATCAACCACACCGTCGATGGTGTTTGATTTCAATCATGCACTCACACCCATGAAATGCGATGTCCTCGTGCATATGCAATGTAATGCACCTTTGCATGTCAATGTCATGTCACATATGTAATGAATACCACATGGACAACTTAAATTACACAATTCATCATGTATCATGAACAATCATATCATATGCATATAATTTCCAAATAAACACTCAACCTAATGTCAATATATTAAAACACATATATTAACGTTTTATCAAACACAACAAAAACGCATGTTATTACAAAATCAAGCAATAACACCATTAATTCTCAAGGTCAAGTGTGACATATAATTTTCCTACAAAACCGCCCACAAAACAACCCTAAATGGCCCCGACTCCCAAACAACACTTTAAACTAACCATAAACTAGCTAAATAGAATTTAACCGCTATAAAACCAACCAAACAGTTCTTAAATTGGACATAAAACTAACCAACAGTCTTTAAACTGCCATAAAACTAGCCAAACAGCCCTAAACATGCAATAAAATCACCAACAAAGTTCTTAAATTGGTCAGAAATCAGCTAAACAGTTCTTAAACATGCCATAAAAACCAGCCAAACAGGCCCTTAAACTGGCCATAGAAACCAACCAAACAGATCCTTAAACTGGCCATAAAAACCAGCCAAGCAAGCTCTTAAACTATTCAAGATTTTTAATCCAAACAGCCCCTAAAACAATGCTTTGAACATGACATAAACACTCAAAAATAAACCCACAAAATCGGCCACAAATAGGCTATAAAACGGCCATAAAACGAATTAAGGCAAACCGTCAAAAGTCCAAACAACTCCCTTGTGAATCTACATAACAATCGCTTCTAAAACAACCACCAACAGCTCCCTTTAAGGTGGACATAAAACCAAAGTAGGAAAGAGTCACCTCTTGAAGAGTAGTAGAAGTGTTGGAGGCCTCAAGAACACTCATAAGCCCAAACCTTTGATTTCCCAAAATCTCCTCCTTTGATCTTTGGTGAAACTCCTCGTTGGGGACACACGAGTAAATTTCGGTAGAGGTGTAGGATGACCTTTGTGCTCTGGGCTCCTCGAGATTAATTCCGACCGAACAAAGTCCGGAGGATCGAGAAAGAAGACTTGATCCTCTTCTTCTCTCCTCTTTCTCTCCCATGGTCCGAACCAGAAAATGAATGGGATATTTTGTCCCCAAACCTGATTTTTATTAACTCTATCTATAACTTAAAGACTCGGGGCCTATGTCGCAAGAAAGTGTCTACGACTTGTTCAACCATTCCAAGGCTTACACTCTTACTCCCGCTCTCGTGGGCACCTGCAGTTCAAGTGTCCATATCTATAATTTTATTTAGGAATTTTGCAAATTGATTATCACAATACTAATTTCATTCCCAATGTTATTCAGCCTAGTGAACTCTCTAACCCATGTATTTTAGAATTTCTTTACTTCTTTCATCCAATTTATTTTAGAAAGTTAAATCGATTCTGGAAAATAGAGGTTCAAATAGTGAGAATCTTGAGTAGTAGGGTAGTTGATCTTAGATTTTCTAATCAACTTCGTGAGAATGATATATGGACCTATAATCCACTTTATTACTTGTATGACCTATGCACTTGTAGTGATTTAGACCAAAATCAATTTTAATTGAAAATTATTACATACACAACATAAAACAACCTTTATATACATAGTCAAACAAGTTTTTGGCATAGATGCTGGGGATTGGAAACAGTTAATGGTATCTGAGTCAATCATTTTGTCGCTTTGGTCGCAGAATAAATCAAGTTAAGGAGTTTTCGAAGGCCATTGCCTGGATTGAACATTGTCTTGGGTGGAAGTGTTATAGAAATTTTGTATACTCATTTATGTCCAAACAGTTTTCGATGAATATGTCGACATATGAGATAATTGCGTCAGTGGATCAAACCCGTGTCGCTATTACTGGAAAATCACTAGGCAATTCTTAAATTTTGAGTGACCACCAATGCCATGGTGATGCTGCTGATACTGAAGCTACGGCGTCGGGATCAACTGTGTCGCTGTCGTGACATTGCCTTAATATTACTGAACTTTGATATTGCGACATTGTCGTTTGATGTCGCGACATTGCTGGATCTTCTTTTCTTTTCCTTTCAGATGATGTTGCGACATTGCTAACCTGATGTCGTAACATTGAGTTGATGTTCTGAGTCTTGATGTCAATGTCTCGACATTGAATGTCTGATGTTGTGGCATTGTCTATTAAGTTTCAACCTTGGCTGCTTTGATATGATGTCGCGACATTGCTATTGTGATGTCCTGACATTACAATGTGAGATCTTCAGTGTTGAGGCATTTTCTGATGTTGCGATATTGACTGTCTGATATTGCTTGACTATTGAGTGTGTGTTTTGGCTGCTCGCAACGATGTTGTGTGGCGATAAACAAGGACATCGGGAAATTCGAAGGTTCAGAAGAAGTAAATGTCATGACACTCTCCACATGATGTCGCAACAGCAATCACCCGATGTCACGACATTGAGTTGATGTCGCAATGTTCTTCAGTCAATGTCGCGACATTGCTCTTTTGCTGCACAGTGCTTTTTTCGGCTTCTTTTTTGCTCATTTCCTTAATTTCCTACAAAACATAAATTTGGGTGAAGACTCCATATTTTTACATTAAATTGAACTTGTAAGCCTTAAATATGCATGAATAATGGTTAAAAAATAGATGAGTTTTAGATCAAACTCCCTAAAACTTAAAGTTTTGCTCGTCCTCAAACAAACAAAAGACTATTTGTTTGTCCTCAAAAAAAAAAAAAAATGATTTTTAAGGACATTTTTCATTTCAATCATCTTTTTGATCAAATCAACAATTTGGCCTTAGTAGCATTTCCGTTGTGATATCAATTCTAATTAAGCCTTTCAGGATCCTAAAAATTTTCAATCTAGATAATTCAATATAGCATATAATTCATAGTCAGTAAATAGTTACGCTTCGACCCAAGAGTGTGTGTTGGTCTTCCCTTTATGACTAATTTGCAGATTAGGTAGCCTTATGAGACTCACTATGCATAATGGTATTCTCTTTAGAATTACTTAGGTCCCATAGGCTTGTTGGTCATATCATTCTCCACTAATGTAGGCATAACACAACCCTCATGATCAAATAGCTCTTTAAGCCAGAGTATGCGCTAGGTACTGGGTAGATAATTAGATATTTGTGTTCAAATTCACTCTAAACTACATACATTTTCTAGTATTCTACATTCTAACTCAAGCCATCCTTTCATTTCTAATCAAAAATTTCAAAAGCGCCCCAAACTTGATTTGGCATCTTTTCTTCATGTTTCCCATTGTATTTCTTTTTTCTCTTTCTCCACTTTTTCAATTCTCGCTTCTTAGTTCATAAAGCCATTTTCTCACATTTTGTTCAAGTTCGGAATAGTGCAATGTGTTGCCTTCTTAAGCTTTATACTACCCCTTAACAAGCTTTGAGTCAGCAATTCCCATACTAGTTGGCATTAGGGTACTAGGTGTACAACACCCTTAAGGACTTAATTGCTCAAGGGAAGTAGGCTACAAGGCAAAACTCACTCCTCCTTGAAATTGCACATATTTTTCAGCTTCTCAGTTTCTCTTGTGCACCTCATTTGTACATTTTTTTTCTCACTTATTTTTCTTCCCCGTCCTTGATTCTCATTCTTTTCTATTTTTCAAAATTTTACTCCCCTAAACTTGTCCTTTTGTTCATTTTGCTCCACTTACTTTGTAGTTTTGGGCAAACTTAGGGTTCTTTGTTGCAAGTTCAGATTTTAAGGAAGGGTTAAGGTTTTTCATTGTGGTTGTGATGATAAAAATGGAATTTAGGCTCAAATAGTATACTAAGATATATGCATATAAGCATATCAAAGGGTAGGCTTTGAAAGACACAAACTATTCAAGGATGGCCTAAATCATTTCCTGCTTGTTGTAATGCCTAGGATTTCGCCTTGAATAATAATACAACAAGTTCTAGGGCCTTTTGAGATTTACTGATGGTCAGTCTAATAAGGTGTTCCTAACCCAAGAACAATCAATTTTCAAGGTACTTATGACCAATGTAATGGGCTTCAATATTTCTCAACCGTGACTGCTCAATCAACTAGAATTAAAAGCCTTATTAACATTGATTTCAAAGTTCAGTTTTTTAGAATCTAAAAATTCAGTTTATTTGTCCTTGACATCACAACTTAAAATCTGTTCCACTCATTCAGCGTAATTTCATTTACAGATTTTTTCCTTGTTTAGTTTAAAACAGATATGTGCCATTGTTCAACTTAACAATTCATTTTGATCCAGCATTTTAGTTCATTTCATCATCAACAATAACACAAACAACTCAACAAATTTCCCAAATTCAACTAAACAAGCAATCACATCTCTCATAAGAAAATATGTAAAATACTCAAAATCTTTCATCAAAGCATAATCAGACATTGTCCAGAACTCGCTTCACTATTTTTAGGTTACAGATTTTTTCATTTTAAAGCTTCAACACTCGATATTTTAACCCTTTAATCTTTTCTATCTCAAGAATTATGCATTTAGTACAACTCCAAATTCTCAATTATTAATCAAAGTAAAACACAAACTCAAAATTTATTTGTACAAATCACAAGAATACAAACTCAAGAGAGAATAGCAAGAAAAAGGAAGAAAAGAGGCACAATTTGTACCTGCACTTAGAACTGATTTTCTATTTATACATTCATTCATAGAGAACTAATTATAATGATTGAATTTCAAAGAGATAAAGAAAGAAATGTATTTGGTTCATTTATTTTTTCTTGTAATGAGGTTTTGAGATTTAATGTCTACATTCATAACCAAACAGGAGATGGAGTAAATTCAGTGGATTGAGGGTTGTATTTTGCAACAGATATTTTCCCTGCTGAGGAAATACCACTCTCAAGGTTATAGCATTTTGCCTAATCAACTCATTTTGTCTCAACCCAATAGAATTCAAAGCACTCTCAAACTCACCCTAGGCATTATACATTCTGATCAGGTTGGCATTAACCATATCCAGGCTATCATTCCAAAGTTTCTCCCTATAGTTCAGGGTTGACTCCAATTCCTCATCTCTCTTCTGGATGGTTGCCTTCATCTTCTTTTGATGCTCCTTGTACAAATACCTAAAGGCATCTGCTTTTTGGAACAGATTTTGCTCCATCTCTTTCTCTTTGATCTCCAAAACTCTCAGTAACTCCTAGTCCTCTTTAAATTGCCTAACATGAAAGCTTTCTCTCTCTCTCTCTCTGAACTTAGCCCTTAGGGCTCTATCCCCTCAACCAGCTCCTCTCTCCACTCATTTTCTTTCTTCTTCAACTCCTCATCGAAATGTGTTTCCCTCTACCTAAGCTCTTCTCTTATTTTCCCATCTCCCTCTCTCATCTTCTTCATCAAAGTCAATCTGCCTGCACTGCTACTTTCACTCTTGTAGCTCTTCTTTCCTCTTTCTTCATCTCTAACTAGAGTTGGTGTCGCTCTTCTATTAAAGGCGGGAAGAGCACCGGTTGCTCAAAATGGGCACTCACCCCCCTTCACTATCAGCGTCCCTTCCTCAAATTCTACTCGTAGTGGACCTGCTCCCTAGGCTATTCCTCTGTTCTCTTCCTTTTTCTTATTCTCTCTACCTCTTCACCCTCTACTAGAGCCTTGAGGGCTCCAATAAGAGTTAGAGGAGAGGCCTTTGGGATTTTCTCTTCTTGTTCATTAAATTTTACACCACCCCCCCCCTTGATGCACAAGAAAGTGATCAAGGAGGGGTGGAGGATGTTCCTTGAGAAATTGTTCTCAACAGAGTCCAAAATGGACTCCTTGATAATCTTCCCCACATCCAACTCAACAGGACATACAATAGTAGTGTGCAGTCTTGTCTCACAGTCGAGACATGTTTTGAAGGCTTGAAAACTGAATTAATCAAGTAAAACCATACCTTCTTAATTTCATTTAAATCTCCCCTGTCGATGTAGGCGTTTAAGATGGTCTTGGTTCTTTGCCACTTCCCTTAACCATTTGTGAGCTCTCGGGCGATTTCTTCGAAATTTAGGCTCTTCTGGAGCTACTCGTACTCTATGCAATCTCCTACTGGTCCAAGTCCCAAGAGTTGGGAGATGGCCTTTTCCCCAAAAAGGACCCATCTCCCCATGACGTAGGATGTCAAGTCTTTTCTATCTCCTAGGTTGGAGTAGAATTCCTTTACCACTACTCTTCTCCCAAGCTCCATATGTTTGTCACATTTTCCTATCCTCTTCGTTCGATTTCTTCCTTGAAGAGTAACACGAGCTTCTTGAAAAATCTCTCTTCCACAAACCCCTACTTGGCGAGATACTTCTTGAAATCATCTGCCCCCTTTTCAGAATGGAAGGCTCTGGCCTCTCCAACCTCTACCTCAACCTCGATTTCCTCAGCTTCTTCCCTCACCTCTTCCGCAGGAGCAGTCTCCTGGTTCTCTTGGTGTTATGCTTTCTCTCTTAGTACGTATTCTACAATGTTTCCAACCATTTTTTCCAAGGTGGGAGAACTAGGATTCGACATTTCTTGGTTTCGAAATGAGATTTTGGGAAGCTTAGGATTCGAAAGATTGTAAGATTTGGTATGGATGTTCAATTCTCACAACGTGTTCCTTTAAATAGGTGATGCCCTATGCGATGCTTTTTCGCGGTTATTTCGACAAATTTTTTTTGCGACTCCACCTCAATGTCGACATTGAGATTATAATGTCGCGATATCAGCCTCGATGTCGCAGAACATTGAAAATTCTATATCGTGACATTGACATGTTGATGTCGCGACATTGGGGGCAATGTCGTGACATTGGAATTGAATGTCGCAACATTGGGGAACTTTTTTGAGCTGATGTCGCGACATTGAGAAGGTGTTCTCCTCTTTCAGAATTTATTTTCTTGTTTTCCTCCTCTTATTCATTTCTTCATATTCAGTTCATGGTTATGAATATAAATCTATTGAGAATGAAGTATCTCAATTCAAGCATGGACAATAAAGACAATTTCTCTATTCAATGCACTTCAAAATTCAGCAAATATTCTTTGTACTGCTGCAATTTTCATTCAACAAATTTAGTTACTATACAATTTCTAGATCAGAAAAATGAAACTCCCCCAAACTTAGTATGTGCATTATTTTCAAAGAATAAGTCAAGGAAATAAGACCCTTTGTAGTTTCAACCTCACCACTCGATTTTGGTTGGAAGTGTGTCAAAATTACTGATACTCTACAGCTTAATTGTCATGAAATTAGACAAAATTTGACTACATAAGTTTCAAATAACTAAAACAAAACTACTATGCTAACTAAACTATTCACAACAAACTAAATAAAACAAAATCAAACTATAGAGTAATAAAAAATTGTTTAGGTTGCCTCCCAAGCAGCTACTCAATTTTTTGTCTTTACCTAGACATTACTGCAACATGTTCTATTTTCAACAATTCTTTTTTCAAATCTAGGATTGTTCTTCATTTATAAGTCTTCCAAGGTAATGTTTCAACCTCTGACCATTCACTTTGAACTCATCTCCAGAATTGGTTTTCAATGTTACTGCTCCAAAAGGGGTAACTACAACTACTGTGTAAGGACCACTCCATCTTGACTTGAGTTTTCCTAGAAAAAGTTTTAGCCTTGAATTGTACAGTAGGACAAGCTCTCCTACTCTAAAATCTTTCCTCATAATCTTTTGATCATGCCACTTCTTGGTCTTATATTTGTAGATCCTGGCATTGTCATAAGCTTTATTTCTCAACTCTTCCAGTTCATTCATCTGAAAAAACCCTTTTAGCAAATTGAACATAGCCTAATTCCTTATATTCAAGCTCAAGAGGGAGATGATTATGTTTTCTAAATACAATTTATATGGGGACATTCCAATATGAGATTTATAAGGGGCCTTGTGTTTCCACAAATTTGATCATCTAGTTTTACTAACCAGTTTTCCTACTCGTGTTGATTGTCTTCTCCAATATATTCTTTATCTCCCTATTGGAAATTTATGCTTGCCCATTTGACTGAGGGTGATAAGCCAATCCCATAACATGTCTAACTCCATATCTGCTTAAAAGTTTTGCAAACATTTTGTTTGCAAAACGGCTTCCCTTATCACTAATGATTGTCCTTGGGGCTCCAAATTTGCTCAAGATATTTATTTGAATAAACCCCACAACTGTGTTGGCATCATTTTTGGGACAAGCTATAACTTCCAACCCATTTGACATAACTATAGCAAGATAATGTATGATTTCAAATGATGATGGGTGCTGTCCCATGAAGTCTATCCCCCCCATATAAAAATTCACACTAATTAGGATTCTCGCAGGCATCTCATTTTCTGTTTATGTTATGTCCTCATTCCTTGGCATATGTCACTATGTTTAACCCATCTGCACGCTTTCTAAATAAAGTAGGCCAATAAAACCTAACTAGAGAATTTTCAGCTATTCTATCTCCCCAAAGTGTCTTCCATATGGTGATGCATGACATTTATCCGTGTACCATCTTGTTCACCTTCCGTACACATCTTCTAATGATCCACCCACCTCTTCTAAACAAATGGAAGTGGGTCATCCCATATAAAACTCCGGTCTTCTCAATTTTGTTTTCTCGTTGGTAGCTAAATTCTGGTGGCATGATTCCACAAGATAAGTAATTAACAATATTAGCTATTTGGACAAACACCTGAAAAAGTGCTCATCAGGGAAATTTTCTTCTATTTTAGTCCCTATTTCCTCTTCAGTAGGCTTTTCTAATCTTGACAAGTGATATGCTATCATATTGTCACTCCCCTTCTTGTCCTTGATCTCCAAATCAAACTCTTGCAACAATAATACCCATCTAATCAGTCTTGGCTCCGACATCTTTCTTGTCATTAGATATTTGATTGCTGTATGATCAAGTGTGTATGATAACATGGGATCCAGTATGTATGGTATTTCTGTACTCAAGAAAACACCATTACAGTGCATCCCCTTTTCTATAGTTGAGTAATTTCAGGTTTCATTAAAGGTTTTAGCTGGCATAGTATATTTCTCTAAAAAGTTTCTCTGTTCTTTGTCCCAATACAACTCCTATTGCATAGTCACTGGCATCACACATGATTTCAAAATCTCTGTTCCAGTCTAGTGCTACCATGATGGGAGTTATAGTAAATCTGGATTTTATTTCTTCAAATGTAGACCTAATTCATCATTTGGCATCCTTTTCTAGCAAATTTCTGTATACGGTCTGAATTTTGAGAAGTCTTTTATAAACCTTTTGTAAAATCCAACATGTCCCAAAAAACTTATAATCCCCTTGACTGTAGTATGTGGCATCGGAGTTTCAATGATAGAGACCTTGGCTTAGTCAACTTCAAGTCCAGCTGCATAAATTTTATGCCACAAGATAATACCTTCAGTTACCATAAAATGACATTTTTCCCAATTCAAAGCTAGATTCTTGTCTTGGCACCTCTGAAATACAGTTTCCAAATTTTCTAGGAAAGTCTCAAATCTGGATCCATAAAACGAGAAGTCATCCATGAAGATTTCTATAGTGTCCTTCATCAAATCTGAGAAAATAGACATCATACACCTTTGAAAGGTGGCAGGAGCATTACATAGTCTAAATGACATCCTTCTAAAAGCAAAGGTGCCATAAGGACAAGTAAAGGTAGTCTTTTCCTAATCCTCAAGGGCTATGGTAGTCTGATTATAACCAGAATATCCATCAAGAAAACAGAAATGAGGGTGTCCCATTCTTCTCATTTCTGATGACGATGAATCCACCCTTCAGGAACCACATGAATCAATTAAACTCAAGGGTCACCATCATAAATGAATCCCCAGACTGTTCCATTTTAGTACTTCTTTTCTAACAACTTCTTTCATAACTAGATTCAGTCTTCTCTGATGTTCTATTGATGTTTTTACATTTTCCTCAAACAGGATTTTATGCATGCATATAGAAGGACTGATTCCTTTCAAATCTTCCATAGACCGTACTTGCTTCTTTTTATATTTTCTAGAATCTCTATCGCCGCTTCTTTTTCTTTCTCTCACACAATCGATATGATAATCGGTTTTGATTTTTCTACACCTAAGTAATGTGGTGAGTTAAGGTGTTTAAAATTATTTCAAAATTAACCCTTAAGATATTTTGTACCTTCTCTTCATTGCCGTTTTGATTTTTTTGCATTATGTCTATCTCGTGACTGGCATTTTTCTTCAATTAAAATCGAATTCAAAATTCAACTTCAAGATCCTAATATACCGGAAATTCATCTCTATTCTCATTCATTGAACTTTGAATCTTACAATCATATTTAGTTTAGAATTGATGGGAACTACTTGTTTAAGCAATCTTACATTCAACATTATCAAAACACGGTTGTATCAAGCACTCATCTAAATCGAAGTGTACTTTTTCATCTCCACCTGAGATGAGCTCTCCTTTCTTCACATCAATCAAGGCTGCTCTAGTTGCAAGAAAGGGTCTGCTTAGCAGCAGTGAAACTTGTTTATCTTCTTCAATGTCTATCACAACAAAGTCCATAAGGAAAATAAAATTTTCCCACCTTGATCACTACATCTTCAAGGATTCCCTCTAGCTGAGCCATAGTTATGTCTGCCATCTATAGAGTCATGGCTGTAGGAGTAAGCTCCCCCAAACTGAGTCTTTTTACTACAGATAATGGCATCAAGTTGATGCTTGCTCCAAAATCACACAATGCTTTCACTAATTCATAGTCCTCTATGGTGCAGCGAATGTGAAGCCGTTTGATCCTCGTGATCTTCAATGGTAAATTCTTTTTGATCACTGTATCATAAAGGCTAATAATAGCTCATCACTCCTTCTTCATCAAGCTTCCTCTTCTTGCTCAGGATGTCCTTCATGAACTTGGCATAATGAGGCATTTGAGTCAATGCCTTAGCAAAAGGAATGTTGACTTCTATTTTCTTGAACATATTCAAGAATTTAGCAAACTACTCATCCATTTTTTACTTATGCCTCATCTGAGGGAATGGAATAGTATCGCAGCTCTTACTTCTCTCTTTCTTTTTCAGCCTCCCTAGTTTATTTTTTCTCAACACTTCTGATTTCTCACTTTCTGAATTTTATTTTTGAATTGTTTAGCTATTGTTACGCTGGCCTTTCTTTCACTTTTTTCTTTCTTTTCTTCTTGCTTCAATTCTCTACCACTCCTAAGTGTTATGGCCATACAGTCTTTGGGATTCTTCTTGGTGTCACTAGGGAATGCATCCCTAGATTGATTCTACATATTCAAGGCTAGCTGTCCTACCTGAGTCTCCAAATTCTTCGAAGATGCATTGGTGTTGGCTTAAAACACATTTGTGTTTGCCTAGAATGCTACTAGCTCAGCAAACTTCTGCTCTGCTCATGTATGTTCAATAGTCTCTTGTTCTCACCCATGAAGCTCAACATCTGATCCTCAAAAGACTAGGACCTCATTTGGCCTTGGTTTTCAGCTCTTTGGCTGGCTTGCTATTATCCCTGGAAACCTTGTGGAGCATACTATCGTTGAAATTTCACCGGTTCGACCTTACTACACTCCACTCCATAAGGAGAAGCTCCTATGGTTTCAATGCTAGTGTGTAGTAGGTTGGAAGGTTGGTGTTAGCTTAAAGAAATTTTGTTACTGACAACCTAGCTTCCTCCACTTGATAGGGACCTCATGAGCAAGTCCCTTATCACTATGTACCGCTTCACCTCCACAATCCCCACTTTATGTGCTGAATGAACTCTTCTTTTTAGGTGGCCCAACTCACACACCCCTACATAGCCGTCAGCTCCTAAAGTCCTCAAATGGAGTTCAGAATAAGTTTTTAGCCGAATCTTCTATGAGCCAATTGGCCTCTTCAGCACTCTTCCTATTGAATGCACCACAATAGGCTGCATCAATCATATCTTTGGAAGTGTAGTTCATAGCATGGTAGAAGATGCCCATTTATGTCATTTTCTCTATGCCATGCATTGAGCATCTTCTCAGTAGCTGCTTGTACCTCTCCCAAGCATTGAAGGGAGATTCATCTTCTTTCTGCTTAAATGAAATGATTTCTCCCCTCCTCTTTGAAGTGAGAGTAGGAGGAAAGAATATGCTCAAGTATGCTTCAACAAGCTTCTCCCATGTTGTCACTAACCCATAAGGTAGAGACTCAAACCAAGTAGCTGCAACATCCCTCAATGAGAATGGAAATAGCTGCAACTTAATAATATCTGAAGCGACCCTATCTCACCATAGTATTTTCCATCCTTAAGAACCTCCCCAGGTGTTCATTGGGATCTTCACTAGGATGCCCTGTGTACTGGTGTTGCTAAATCATTGTGATGAGTGCAGGCTTCAACTCAAAGTTATTTGCTTATATTATAGGTTGCTCGACTAGCGTAATACCTATCTCTCGAAGGACGGCCTCAAAAATCTTCCATAAGACTGCCTCTAGAGTCTTTCACCAGAATAACTAGGATATTATGAATTGCCTCTTTGTTTCACATGACTATCGCTTTAGTAATTTTACTTTCTTCCGCCTTTCGCATCCTCTCCAATTTAATATCCAAGGGCAAGAGTTCGCTTTCCTCGTATTCTCAGGTATAAGAACTACCCGAAATGCAACACACCGAGATCAAGTGAGATTAGTTTATAAACATAAATATATTATGTTTAGCTCAATGAAAAGACCAAT